>BTHU01000020.1:622500-1105000 GCA_036184795.1 Tokudaia tokunoshimensis | reverse complement strand
CCTCCTATAGCCAGGCAGGAACCCCAGTGGAGTAATAGAGACACCAATCCATCCACAAAACTTTCAAATTTATCCTGTCTACAAGAAATGTAGGTACAGGGAATGGAACAGAGACTGAGGAAATGATCAACCAATAACTGACCCAACTTTAGACCCATCCCATGGGTAAGCACTAATCCCTGACACTATTAATGATGCTCTGTTATGCTTGCAAACAGGTGTCTAACATGACTGTTCTCTGAGAGGCTCCACCCAGCATCTAACTCAGACAGATGCAGACATTCACAGCTAAACAATGGAGAAAGCTTGGGAAGAATAGAGGGAAGGATTATGTGTCCCAAAGGGCATAAGAACTCCACAGGAAGACCAACAGAGTCAACTAGTCTGGACCCTTGGGGTACTCAGAGACTGAACCACCAGCCAAAGAACATATACAGGTCAAATGTAGGCCTCTCCATAGCAGGGGGAAACTATCCAAAAATCTGTTGCCTGTACCCATGGGATATGTTATGTTTGTCTAGCTGCCCTGTGTGCCCTCAGTGGGAGAAATGTGCCTAGCCTAGCAGAGACTCAAAATGCTAGGGTAGGGGAATGCCCACAGGGGGCCCTACCTGCTCAGAAGAGAAAGGAAGGGTGATAGGGAAAGTATTGTGGGAGGGGGTGACTGGGAGGGAGGACAATAAGCAGGATGTAAAATGAATAAGTAAAAAAGAATAATTTTTAAAAAGTTGTAAAAGTAAAAAAATATATAAAAAGTTTTTGAGGCCATGAAAAATAATTCATAGTTTGGTACCTAAACATAATTGATCTAAGGCAAAGCTAATAAAGTAAATTTAGTTAAATGGGGAAAAAAGGAGATAGAGAGAGTTGGCTGTGAATGAGGATGTACCTGTGCTCCTATTCCTCAGGATGGGGAGACAGGAGGCTTGTGAGTTTGAGGTCAACATCAGCTGTATAGCAAGGAGAATGAGAAAGGAAGAAGGGAACAGGAAGCAAGAATGGATAAAGACATGGAAAGTGGTCATCTGTCAGATACATTTAAAGACTTCAGGAGAAAGTAACCTTGCTCTTGGTCTTCTAGCCTCCAAAACTTGGAAAAAACGGATTACTTTTGCTTGTGCTCTATAATCTAGAATTTTGCAGTGGAAGCTGAACAGATTGGCCTTGCATTTTTGTTGGAGCTACAACAGTGATAGACCCTTTTTGACTTCTTTCCACAGGAGAGCCATAGCATCCTCTGCTCATCTTACATTGAAAACCAAAGTCTGACTCAATAGAAACAAAGTCTATACTAACTTACAACTCCCTTTTGTTCTGATGAAAGAATATACTGTCCTTAATCCAGTTTATTTCTTGACCTACAGCTCTCTATAACTCCAGCCCTTCATGACTAGCTTAATAATGTATGTTACTCCTATTGAAACAGTCCCAAGGTTGCATGACAAAGGGTGGAAGGCACATAAAGAATATGAGGAGTACCAGAGAGGTGGTGTGGGTCCCTTTGCCTGAATATTTATACTAAAACAGAGAGGGATATTTCCAGTGTCCTCTGCTTCACACTCTTTCCAGCCTGGGTATGGGGAAGGTGTATCATGTGTTTGAAGTTGTTCAGATCTGGTCTATTGTGGATCCTCACTCATGTCAGTAGGTGTGTCTGCTGAACCACCTCATACATAAATATTAGAATCTTGAGAGATTCATTCATTCATGCTACAGAAGCACAGAGTGGTGTTGGTCAGTATAGCCTAGAAAAGCCAGAGATCCAGATAACAATATTAAACAGAGACATAGCACCTACATGTTTTCTAAGCACCTTCCTCCAGCTCCTTCCACATCCAGCTCCTTCCACATCCAGCTTCTTCCACATCCAGCTCCCCACACAGATGGCATCCACACAAGCACAATTAAGCATTAAGCATGCTTATTCACATACATTTTTCTCAACAACCAAAAATAATTAAAATCCAAACAAATAAAAGCAGCCCTCAATGTTACTGCTTCCCCCTCCCCATTTCCTTCAATTACACATTCATTTAAATACTCAAAGCCTTAGATCAACAACCAGTTTCTATATAGAAATTCCAGGATAAGCCCACTGCAGAGGGACATGTAACAGTTATGGAGGCATTTCCTCAAGGGAGGCTCCTTTCTCTGTGATAACTCCATCTTCTGTCAAGTTGACAGACAAAACAAGTCAATACAGCCCCTACTGCAAGTTCTCATTGTCCCAATTTTAGAAGAGGGTAAATGAGTTCCAGAGGTATAACAGGCCATGTCCCACAGGTATATATATGCTCCTGCTAGAATCCAATTGGTCCTGCCTTACTTAGGGTTTCCATTGCTGTGAAGGGACACAATGACCAAGATAACATTTATAAAGGAGAACAATTAATTGGGGCTGGCTTATACTTTCAAAGGTTTAGTCCATTATCATCATTGTGGGAAGCATGGAAGTATCCAGGCAGAGATGGTCCTGGAGGAGCCGAGAGTTCTACATTTTATTCAAAGGCAGCCAGAAGACTGACTGTTCAACACTGGGTGGATTTTAAGCATAGGTAGAGACTGCCAAAGCCCGTGTCCTCAGTGACATACTTCCTCCAACAAGGCCACAACTTCTAAAAGTGTCACTCCCTATGGGCCAAGCATATTCAAACCACCACACATCCTCTCCAGTGCCTCATGGCAAGTCCAGGGCACTCTACCCACACAGGTATCAGCTATCACTTCTGCTTTGATACTCAGTTCTTAGCTCTATTTATTGTCCTTAAACTGCAACAAGAACAAGTAATCAGTGCTAGCTACAGCTCAATTGTTCCCACATCTCTGTGACTGCTAGACGTCCACTATATATTGGTGAAAGAAGAGAGGGGTTAAAATCTCAGGGAGAGTGAAGGAAAGAAAGATAA
This sequence comes from Tokudaia tokunoshimensis, assembly GCA_036184795.1. Taxonomy (NCBI): domain Eukaryota; kingdom Metazoa; phylum Chordata; class Mammalia; order Rodentia; family Muridae; genus Tokudaia; species Tokudaia tokunoshimensis. Next base: position 1,102,094 of record BTHU01000020.1, on the reverse strand, counting down.
GATGGAGAGACACAAAAAAGAGTGAGGAAGGAAAGAAAGGTAGGGGAAGAAGGTGCTAAAATGAGAACCTTGATTCAAAAAAGGGAAAGATATTTTCTTTGTGTGCTTTCTGTTGCTGTGATGAAACATTGCCCAAAATCAACTTGAAAAGAAGCAAAGGGTATATTTTGGCTAACTGGTTATACTCTATCAACAAGGGAAGTCAGGGTATTAGCTTAAGGAAGAAACCTAAAGGCTAGTTTTCTCATACAGTCCAGGCTCTCCTGCCCATTGATGACTTTACCCATAGTGCAATTGGCCTTCCCACATCAATCAATCAAGAAAATGCCCCAAATATTTACCCATAGGGCAGTCCTATGGAGGCAACTCAACTGAGGTTCCCTCTTGGAAGGTATATCAAGTTGATAATCAACTTACCCATTATGGAGGTTTTATACTCTTGTCTGTGATGGTACTTCTCTGGTTTAGTTCATCTTCTTTCTACGTAGCAGCCCCGTGCCCTATAATCCACATAGCTAGAGATGTTATTCCATTTGTATCCATGACATTCAATTCTAGACAGTGGATATAAACAGAAATGACAGAGGCCTCCTTAGCCCAATTTTCCCCATTGTTCCTCTGCTCAACCAAGATGCCTCTGCAGGCTTGTAGGAGAAAGGTAGAAGGGGCCTTGGTTCATGAGAGAGAGGCCATGCTCAAATCCATGACAAAAAAATATTTCAATATAATAATTCCCCAAATTTGAAGAGTTGCATGCACTTTAATTATCAACATTGGGAAATTTCTGGCCCACTATGTTCCTCAATTTTTGTTTTAGTTAAATAAAGTTACCATCGAATATATACAATAGTATGTCATTAAAATCCTGCAGGTTTCTGTCTTTTTTCAGAGGTAAGTCAGGGTCTTAGGTAATTTTTTTTAAGGGTAGGAGGTATAGAAATAGTTCATTTGGTAAGTACTTGCATTACAAGCATAAGAACCTGTGCTCAACTCCACAGAACCCATTTTGAAAAGTCAGGTGTGGTGATAGCCACTTGCAGTCTTAGGACTGAGAAGGTATAGGAAGGCAGATTTCTGGGGCTCAATGCCCCAGCCTAACCTAGTAGTAAACCCAAGGCCAATGAGAGATCCTGTCTCTAAAATCAAGCTAAGGAGCTACATCCAAGGAAAACCTCTGATGTTCACACACAAATTTAGGTACATATGAACCCACACATAAACATGACACCAAATGAACACACACACACACACAGAGAGAGAGAGAGAGAGAGAGAGAGAGAGAGAGAGAGAGAGAGAGATTTATCTACCACGAGGCTCTAAGTATTATGTGTGCTACTACACAGATTTCCTTCTGTACCGTAGAGCCATCTGTAACCTGCTCATTCCTGAAACTGAATTTCAATTGGCTAGGCCCCAGAACATTCAGGTTCCATAACATAATACTAGTCAATAATTAGCTGAGGTTAATTCAAACACTGGTTGGTTTTGTGTCAACTTGATACAAGCTGGAGTTATCACAGAGAAAGGAGCTTTAGGTAAGGAAATACCTCTATGATATCCAGCTGTAAGGCATTTTCTCAATTAATGATGGCGGGGGGGGGGGACAGGCCCCTTGTGGGTGGTGCCATCCCTGGACTGGTAGTCTTGGGTTCTCTAAGAAAGCAAGCTGAACAAGCCAGGGAAGCAAGCCAGTAAGTAACATCCCTCCAAGGCCTCTGCATCAGCTCCTGCTTCCTGACCTGCTTGAGTTCCAAATCTGACTTCCTTTGGTGATCAACAGCAATGTGGAAGCGTAAGCTGAATAAACCCTTTCCTCCCCGACTTGCTTCTTGGTCATGATGTTTGTGTAGGAATAGAAACCTTACTAAGACAATTTGGTACCAGCATAGTGAGGTATTCCTGGACAACCTGACCATGTTTTGACGAGGACTGTGGAAGGACTTTGGAACTTTGGGATAGAAGATCCATTCAGTGTTAGGAGCTCTGTGGGATGTTCTATAGGGGCTTGGAAGACAATGTTGAGAACAATGCAGAAGATAGAGTCCTGACTTGTGAAATCTCAGAAGGAAGACTCTTATCAGGGCCATTGCTATTTTGATTGTGAAGATTCTGTGGTTTTGGTTAGCTGGGGCTGAAGAATCAGCTGTGATTAATGAGATAGCAGAACTACTAAAGTGAAAAATGCTCTAGTGGGACTACTGATGATAGTTAGCTGGAGCTAAGAAATTAGTGGTGATTAAAGAAGAGACCAGCATCATTGAGGTGAAATCTTTTGGGAAGTGCTTTCTGAGAGCACAGAGGCTGTGTTCCAGAGATAGACAAGGTTGTACCTTGTGCTGTGACTGGACTTGGTAATGTGTAAGAGTCACCCAGGTGATACTGGTTTTGAAGGCATGAAGGGGTCATGAAGAGCAGCTGAGGCTTGGCACTGAGAAGCCACAGCCATTGGTGAAGGTACAGCCTCAGTTGCAATTGATGACCCAGGACTGAAGGGGTCATGCAAAGGAGTTGAGGCTTGGCACCATGAAGAGAGTCTATGAGAGGCTATTGGTGAAGCCTAGTTATAGCCCAAGACAGCAGTGTTTTGGAGATGCCAGTACCGTGAATGACCACCAAGAACAGCAGCAGCAGTGGAGTACAGGCATCTGGAGCCTAGAAGACAAGGTGTGTACTACAAAGGGCAGAGCTGGAGAAGTGACCCTAGTCCTTGAAGGAATCCAGAAGATTATCATGAGTGGACACCAGACATTGGACAGTTGGAGTTTGATTTTGATTTTGATTGTGACTGTGCCCTGATATTTTTCCCTCTTGAAGGAAGAAAGCATTTTAGTAGAGCCCACAGTTAAGAGACTTTTAATTGTAAAAAAAACTTAATTTTAAAAGAGATTGGTTATTTTAAAGGGATTGAAATTTTAAGAATTTGCAAGGACTGTGGGACTTTTAAAGTTATTTAGTTCTTGGGGATGAATAAGAAAGTAAGGGTTGAGGCTTAATAGTGATGTTTTTGTGTGTCAAGTTGACAAGGGGTCAATTATACTGGCTGGTTTTGTGTCAACTTGACACAAGCTGGAGTTATCACAGAGAAAGGAGCTTCAGGTAAGGAAATACCTCCATGATATCCAGCTGTAAGGCATTTTTTCAATTAATGATCGGGGGGGGGGGGGACAGGCCCCTTGTTGGTGGTGCCATCCCTGGGCTGGTAGTCTTGGGTTCTCTAAGAAAGCAAGCTGAGCAAGCCAGGGGAAGCAAGTCAATAAGTAACATCCCTCCATGGCCTCTGCATCAGCTCCTGCTTCCTGACCTGCTTGAGTTCCAGACCTGACTTCCTTTGGTGATGAACAGCAATGTGAAAGTGTAAGCTGAATAAACCCTTTCCTCCCAACTTGCTTCTTGGTCATGATGTTTGTGTAGGAATAGAAACCCTTACTAAGACAATTCACTTCCACTTGCCAGGTAGATCCTAATTCAAACACCCTTTCTGGTATTTTTTTTCTCTGTCTCTTGGCTCTTTCCCAGCTGTACACCCACTGAATGATGAGTCTCTATTCTACATCTCCCAGCCAGCTCTCTGAGGGGGACATCTTGATTTCCTCTACTGGGAAAGTGGGGTTTAACTAAATAAAACAACTCTGTGAAATGCTTGAGTTTTCATGATGTTGGCTGTGGGGAAGGAGTTCCCCAGGAAGATGGAAGTACATGGTGGACTTCCTTTGATTGATGGGGTGATTGATTTTCCTGCTGCTTCCCTGCTTGCTCCCTTTTGTTTGTTCTCAACAGGAGCCAGGTTGAAGAATCTGCTAAAAGACAAGGGAGATCCTGCTGTTCTTGTGCTCAGGCAATTGCAAAAAAATTTTTTTGACTTCCAGTAAAAGTTAAAGTTCTTACATTTTCTTGTTGGAGCTTCTTTGCCCTTTCTGTCTCAGTTAGACACACCTCTTAGGTATGGCTAATCTGACTCCTGCCTCAGGGATTTTTCACTTGTTAATTCTCCTAGAATACTCTTCATAAAATCCTTTTATACTTCCTTAAACTTTGTAGCAAGAATCATCCCTAAAATTCCCACATATAATTACAACTCTGCCCTGCCAATGACCACCTATCTTCTTCACTCTTGTTTTTGCCTATAGTCCTGGAACTTTATTATAGACTAGACGAATAGAACTAATTCAAGTAGCTCATTTTCATGCCTACTCAGCCCCTCCTGAATATAAACCTCATGAATGTATGCCAAAAAAATAAATAAATAAGATTTTAAATTGACTTAACAATGTACTTTGTCCTTGTAGTTATTAAATGATATTATAAACTCCTGATATTAAACATAATGACATTTCATATCCTAGCCCTACTCAAAACCTAAAGATTTAGGAGTATCATTGAACAGGAGTCCTGAGGATTTTAGTCCATTAAGGTGCTATAATAAAAACACTACATGATGGTGACTTAAACAATGTTTATATTTCACAGTTCCACAGAACTAGCAAATTTGGTGTTCAATAAGAGATTGAAAGGTTGTTTTCTGATTCACAGACAAGGTCCTGCCAATGTGTCCTCACAGGGCAGAAAAGACAAGCAGGCTCTCTGGGACTGATTTTACAAGGGTACTAATCCTATTTATATGGGCTCTACCCTCATGACCTAAGTACCTCCTAAAAGCTCCACCTCCCAATATACCACATTAGGGCTTCAGGATTTCAGTGCATAAGTGGATGGCACAAACATTTAATTCATAATACCAGGTGACTACTTCTCCCACTCAAATTTCAAAACAATTCTTTTAGAGTCAAAGTCAAACAAATCCCACCAGAATAGGATTTCGGAAACCCAGATCCTTTCTTTTGTTTTGTGTAACCATTTCTTGGGAGATGGAAACAAATACAAAACACTATGTTCTTTAAATTGTGCATTTCAGCCCAGATAGGGAATCAACCACAGATCCAAAAAACAATATTGTCAAAGCATTGAACTCAGTGAAGCATTGAGTTTCTTGGGATTACTTATAGGAGTACAAATAAGGGTTTTTTTTTTTACAGTAGCATGAATAACTCAAAGACAGCTGCATCACAAAACCTCCTCCACCCCCCCCATACCTCACCCCATCCACCCACCCCGACCCCTGTAGTGTGGGTTAGAACTCATAAAAGGTGGAACTCTGGAGCTCTCTGCAAGACTTACAGGCAGCTCAGCAGGTCAAGCAGTCAGGTCCTTAACAGTCCTTACTGCTTTTATTATCTTGGGGAGGGAAGGACCTTCTACATTTGATAATATTTAGAAATTTCTAAAATGGGTGAGTTGTTTACTTCCTAAGTCTTTTAAAGAGTTTCCTCCCATGCTAGAATGCTTCAATTCAAAAGAAATTGTGAAACATTTCTGAATAGTTTTTTTTTCCTTTTTTCGAAACAGAAAATGAGAAGGGTTGTGAACTAGCATCTGCTCCCACATTTTGTACATATCCTTATGCAAGCACATGCCTGGAACAGTGTCACCATCAATATGCATATCCCTCAGAAGCCTGGAGGAGGGGACAGTTTCATTCATTCACAGATAAATCTTTGCTGAAACTCTTGTGTGACAGGTCCTGCATAGTGATCTGGAACGTTCATCTGTTTCTGCACTAGCTCTGCATTAATGCTCAGTGTTTCTGAACAAATGATTTATTCCCAAGGTTCTTTTAGAGACTAATTCATGCATTGAATGTCCACAGGAAGGTGATTTGAAATTATTATTATGAGGATTACCACTTTTGAGATTCCTCCTTAGTTCCAACTCTGAATCTGTGCAGTGAGTCACTTATCACTTGAAGAGTTAGCCTCATTTTCTGAGAATTGTAGCTGCTCACCTGATGCTTTCTTACAGAGATTTCAGCCACAGGTTATTCTGACCCACTCATGGAGACTGTCTTAAAGATCAAGGTTACTAGTTAAGTCACCTGTCTGAAAGAGCAGGTACTAACCTATTTTATGGCTAAGCTGGAGAATATGGGAAGAGCAGCAGAAATGAAAGCAGCCGTTTCCATAACAACAGAAATGCACAATTTAAAGAACATAGTGTCTTGCTTAAAATCTATTTATAAAAAATGTGTAGGAAATACAAATAAGGAAACTAACAGCAAAGGAAGTACTTGTGCTCTGCCTTCATTTTCTATCTTCCATCATTTAGCACTCAAGAAAAATTGGGTTCTGGGATGGTCAAAGGGTCAGAAGCAGAGTGTCAAACAAAGAGAACACGGCATTCCACTTCACTGCAGAGAGCCTCATTCCTTTGGGTCCTGTATCCCAGACTCATAATGGCAGCATAAAACTGCCCAGCCCAGCCTATACAAATAGTGCTCAAGGTTTGCCCAATGAATAGTGATCATCTCAGAGATATAATTTAATTGTCCTCTGTGTCTCAGCACACTGTTATAAAAGAGCTTTATAGTTGCCTAAAGGTCCTGTCACCAGATCTCCAAAGCTGCAGACATGTAAAACCCTCTATTCATTCCCAAATCTCATCACTCTAGCCAAACTGCACACAAGTATAGGCAGAATCTTCTCCTGCAAAACTAATTCTCTCCTATCCCATGCTGATATCCAGGGTAGACTGCATCTCTAAGGTTTACCCACACAATTTTCCTCTACTGTTTCTTGTATCCTGTCAATCATGAATACCCAGGACAACATGGCATGCAGAAGAGCTTGTTGGTCTTCTCAGCCGCACAGGTCAGCTTCCTTTGTGGGTTCCATTACCTCTCTTACATACTTTAGTTCTGGGCTCTGGACCATGAAAGGTGCAAGAGTCTAAGTCTGTTCAATTAAAGTAAAACCATGATACCTCATTTTGCTATTCTTCTAGCTCCACAGCACATTTATCCAGATGCCAGAACAGCTATGGGCTGATGCTAGACTTTGGTAGATTCCTTCCCTTACCACTCACATCTCCATCATGTACTGAATCATAACGTAAGCATGATGCATTCAGTTATCAGTGGTAATTGCTGACCTCGAACTTCTATTCTTCCATGCTCGCAACAACCAAGAACATTTATTCAATCTGTAATAGGTAAATGGCTACTCCAAGCATTCATGCCATGCCCTACCACTGGCACACACACACACACACACACACACACACTCAGAGAGAGAGAGAGAGAGAGAGAGAGAGAGAGAGAGAGGCAATCAGACTCTCCATGTCAGAGTGCTAGGCCTTGAACATCACCTCCAAATCTATGTTGAATTTAATTATCATCAGAGGATATTAAAAACTGAGATTTTAAGCAAAGCTGCCCTGATGAGTGGATTGGTGATATTATCTTAGAGATAGATGTGTTAACATACAATAAAAGTTCAATAGAATAAATGTAGTCTTCTGTCTTGATCACTATCCCATTCTTACTCTGTTTCCCCTTTTCTCATCAGGTGATGTTTTCAACAGTATTATGCTCATCAGATCCAGCCTCTAAGATCCAAATGAATTTCAGAAAGATAGACAAATATATAGATATACAGATATTTACTATTTTTACCCAGTGTGTGTTTAGCAGCAAAAAACAAATGTGTGTTGGCAATGTTCCACTGGACCCACTGACCTACTGATCCACTGACCCTCTATGAGAAAGATATATAAAAACACAAAAGTTAGCAATCCCTTGCTCATTTTGCTCTGTGAACATGTCTGCTTCATTTCTGCATGACCTGACTTCCTCTCAGAAAGACTCTGATTCTAGAATCTTCTTTTATTGAATTGGCAAAAGCTCTGTGGCTATAGGTGTTTCCAGGGAGCCTCGCTCTCAGCTCTTCTTCCCTAACCATGCCATAGCTCCTCCTGGCTCTAAGAAGCTGAGCAGTTCTCTTTGGACTAGCTATTTCCCCCTGACTGAACACTCCTGCCTGTACCTTTGCTCGTTGGGTTCTGGCCAGGCTATTCCTAGCTAACAGCAGCATTGCAGCTGGGATTAGGACTAAGCTAAACCTAGCTGATTACAAACAGGAAAACGAAAGTTCATCAGAGATGCAAATCTTCATAGAACACATGCATCCTCCACATGGCATGTTGTCCATTTTCCAGTGGTGAGACTGGATTGCATTTGGTTGAGTTGTTGGCCGAGGGTTTCCTATGGAGATCCCTAAACAACACAAGCCAATTCTAGGACAGACAGTCTTCATTGACAAGGGCAGCATCCAGATAGCTCATCAAACATTGAGAGATTGAGCTGGTGCCTGCATGGAGCCTTCACCCCTATGTTCTGATTTCTTTGTCTCAAGAAAGTATACTGAAAGCTACCAAAAGAGAAACATGAGCACCAACCCATCCACAAAAACCTCACCCTACAATCAGTCATGCATGCAAGACATGCTAGGTGGTGCAGAACTTGTGAGAATTGCCAATCAATATTTGGTTTAACTTGAGGTCAAAGCTGGGAGAGGGAGCCCATTCCCTATTCTGCTTGGATGGCCAATGACATGGTTCAAATAGGAATGCCCCCTCCCCATAGATTCATGCATTTGAATGTTTTGCCCATAGAAAATGGCACCATTAAGTGGTGTAACAGTTATGACCTTGTTGGAGGATGTCTGCCTCCATGGAGGAGGGCTTTAAGGTCTCGTATTCTCAAGCTATGCTCAGTGTGGCTCCCAGTTCCCTATCTGCTGCCTGCTCAAGTTGTAAAACTCTTGGCTCCTCCAAAACCATGTCTGCCAGCACACTGAAATGCTTCCTGCCATAGTGATGGTAGATTAAACCTTTGAAACTATAAGTCAACCCCAATTAAATGTTTTCACTGTAAGAATTTCAGTAGTCGTGGTGCCTTTTTACACCAATAGAAACCCTAACTAAGACATCCAGGAAACCAAGACTGGATAGCCCAGAGACTTAAGGTAGAAACAAGCACAACAGGCAAATAAATAAATAAATAAAAAATAAAAAAAAATTTAAAAAATTAAGGAAATGATTCCTAACATCCTAATGATACTCTATGCTCATAGATTGGTGCCTAGTCCAGTAATCATCAGAGAGGCTTCCCATGGCAGCAGATGGGAAGGGGTACACAGACATGGTTAATCTAAATTGAAGGTCTCCATCGGGTCCCTCACCTCAGAGCTCAGGGAATCCAGTTGAAGAGGGGCAGGAGAGATTGTAGGAGTCACAGGGTATAGAGAACACCAGGATAACATGGCTCACTTAATCAACTAAGCAGGGACCACATGGGCTCACAGAGACTGAAGCAGCAAGCATGAAGCCTGCATGGGTCTGCACCAGGTCCTCTGATACATGTTATGGTTGTTTGCTTGGTGTTTGTGAGAGACTCCTAATAGTGGGAGTGGGTTCTGAGTCATTTGCCTGTCCTTGGGACTCTTTTCCTCCCATTGGGTTGCTTTCTTCAGCCTAAATATGAGGGAGTTTTCCTTATCTTATTGAATCTTGCTTTGTCCTGATTTGCTGTCATCTCTTGAAGACCGGCTCTTTTCTGAAGAAGAAATGGAGAGGGCATGGATCTTGGGGAGAGGGAGGTAGTAGTGGGAGCATGGAGGAATGGAGGAAGGAGAAACTCTGGTAAGGATGTATTATATACAAGAAAAATATTTTAAACACACAGTAAATAAAAAATGAATAGTCATTTTATGTAACATCAGAAATAGATTTTTGTCATTTCTATACCATCAATGTGACCTTTGACACAAGAGCACCTTCCATTTCCACTCAGCCCTTCAAATTTTTGTGACCAGATTCAAGACGCCCTGGATCATGATTACTTGTTCTCTCACCACCTTCCCTTTGTTTATAACACAAACAAGGGGATACACTTGTACCTTCCATGTATTATGCTTAGCACTGGGACATATGTGAGAGCTGTCATTTTGGAATCCTAAGAGAACCCACATTCTTTTGGTCACATTTAAGTTAGTAATACTTTAGATGTTATTTTAATTGACAGGCAAAATGAGTTTAAATATTATACTTTTATATTTATACATTATTATTTTTGACAGTTTCATGCATATAGATAATCAACCTTGGTCTCTGTCAATTGCTTAAACATTTCAGTCTCCCACTTTTATGGTGTTTTTTTCTCTCTTTTTTTGTGGTGAGAGTGAACTTTGGGTTGCTTATATGAGTGTGAGTGTGTATTTTATAATATACATCGTTATGCTTCACTCATATTCACATCTTCAGTGCCTTTTCTTGTTACCTCTTTCCTTCTCCTCATTAATCTCCTTTAGGCTTGTGTATGTGTTTTTCTCATGAATGTGATATACACAGTGAAATCTAGATTTCCCCTACAGTATTCTTCTACTCCCCTTCTTCCCCCTAAATAAAACCTTCCCACTTTCATGTTACAAAGCTTAACATCTAGATTACACATGTTAGAGAAAATATACAGTGTTTATCTTTATGTGACAGTGTCATCTAGTTTAACCTGATGACCTTCATATCCATCATCCCTATACATGATATTATTTTGATTCTCTTTATATTCAGTAAAATTTTCATTCTGTATTTAGACCATATTTTGGGTTTCCAGTCATCTGTTATATAATCTTTCTGTCTCCATCTCTCTGTCTATCTCTGTCTCTGTCTCTCTGTGAGTGTATGTGAGTGTGAGTGTATATGAGTTTGTGTGAGTGTGTGTGTGTGTGTGTGTGTGTAAATCATAGGACAACCTTAGATATCACTCCTTACTTTCCATGTTGTTTTAAGACAGTCTCTCTTGTTCGCTACTCTGTAGACCAGGCTAGCTGAGCCACCATTTTCTGGGGATTCTATTTGTACTTCCTATGCTGCCATAGGCACACTGCAATCAGAAACAATCATAGTAGCCATATCTTAGCTCTTATAACTAGTACATCAATGAATATGGATGTGCAAACATCTCTACAGTATGTTTAGAATCCTTCATGTATTGACCTTGGAGTGATGGATACACAGTTTCCCAAGCACTATTTGTTAAAGAAGGTATCTTCTTTCTAATGACTATTTTTGATATCTTTATAAAAAATCAGGTTACTTTAGTTGGGCAGATTTATTTCTAGGCCTCTTCGAAGACTACTCCAGTAGTCTTTATATGTACCATGAGTGCCTGTACCATGCTGTTTTTGTTTCTATGACTCTGTAATATAATTTGCAATAGGGTATTGTTTTACATACAGCATTGTTCTCCAAATCAGGACTGCTTTGACTATTTTGCCCTCCAGGTGATTTTAGTGATTGTTTCTTCTATTTCTATGAAGGAGGTCACTGGAATTCTGATAAGACTTTACTGAACCTTTAGACTACTTTCAGTAACATAGCTATTTTCACAATATTACTTTTGCCAGTCCATATCTTCTTTTATCTTCTACTGTAGTCTTCAAATTTTTTATTCAGTATTTTAATGTTTTCATTCCTTGTAGATGTCTTTTGCCTCCTTAGTTCAGTTTACTCTTTCCTTGAGGCAATTTGATATATTGCTTGATTTTTCTTTTCAGTCTGTTTAGGATTGGTATGAAAAAAACTCCTGATTTCTGTATATTGGATTTTATATTCTAGTATTTGGCTGAAAATGTTTACCAAATCCTAAAGTTCTGGTGAAATTTTGAGAGCCTTTTAAGTACAGGATCATAACAATTTCAACTGGAAATAATTTGAGTTCTTTCATGCTTGTTTGCAACACTTTCACATTCTTTGTTTGACTTCTTGCTCTGGGTCCAAACACTCCAAGCACTCTACTCAATGAATATGTTGCTGTTGTTTTATGTGTAGGTATGAGTGTTTATATGTCTGTATATATAACCATGTGTATGCCTGGTGACTGTGGAAGCCAGAAAATGGTGTCAGATCCCTGGAATCTGAGTAACAGGCTGCTGTAAGCCACCATGTGCCTGCTGGAAAACAAACCTGTCCCCTCTGCAAGAGTAGTAAATGTTCTTAACTGCTGAACCATCTCTCCATCCCCCTATGGCTGCAGACGAACTGCTTTAATGCTTTTGGTCCAGAAATTGAGTTAGAGTCTCAGGGCTTGATCTCACTTTGCCCTTTCATGTTTTTTGAATTTCTACATTGAAGTCTGTAGCTCTCCTAGTAAATATCACTTTCATTTTTATCTGGGGATCTTCTCTTGGGGACTCAGCTAGCTGTAGCACTTACTTATTGAGGAGGAAACTAACTGTTCTAATAGCTATAATACAAAAATGAACCAAAGAGAAATACAGTTGAAATAGATTAAAACCGATTATTATCCCACCATTACCACAGAATCAAAAATAGCAAAACTACTGTGGTATATGTAAGTTATGACATTTAAAAGAGTAAATTTAAAAATAGTTCATGAATGACTTCAAGAGGTCAGAAAAATGAAGAAAGGAAGAAAAGAAAGGTCAGATAGAGCAGAGGAAAAAAGCAACAGATAAAATGTTTAAAAAGAGAGAGAAAGGGGCAAGAGATGCAATCTGATTGCAAACTCAAGAGTAAATACATACACAAAATTGCATACCCATAAATGAGGGATGAACGGTAAAAACATGCATGCACACACAGCTCCCCAGTACTGAGATTAGAAATATATCTACTCTGGCTAGCTTTTACATCAGTACTGGGAAACAAACTCAAGTCCTCATGCTTGGATAGCAAGCATTTTACTGACTAATGAGTCTCTAGGCTTATTAGATGCTTCTAAAGTAAGAATGTACAGCATAGTAATATGCCAAGTGTTTAATACTTATTGAACACTTACTGTATGTTGGTGCCAAAGGAAAAAACACTTCACCAAATTGGACTAAACAGGCAAATAAGCTTTTGTTTAGAAATTTATCAGAGATAGGAGGGAGGGAGGGACAGAGGGAGGGAGAGAGAGAGAGAGAGAGAGAGATTGAGAGAAAACTCAGTCTAAGGCCTACACTACAACACAGGGTCTTTGAGTTTTGAGTACTAGAAGGATCAGGATCATTGGCTACATATGCTCACTAATTGGCCTTACCCATAGAAAAAGTAGACTTTTTTTTTCTATATCTTCACACACAATGTTCTATAACATGGAGAAATAATACGTCTATCAGGAAGTTTCCTATTCTCCCAAAGGCTATGTCCTGGGGATCAACCATTTATGATGGTTGCACTTCAAAGGAATGACTCCCAAGTCTTTGGGAAGAGCATTATTGAGCTTCAACCAGGCAAAAGGCTTCCTAAAAGATTTACATATCAAAGCATCAGAGAAGGAAATTGCAGCTACAGTTTGTCTAATGCTCTAAAATAGGCAAGGGTAGACCTACAGACAAGAAGCCTGGCAAAACTCTTTAGCCAAACCAAGGAGAAAGTTAAGGCCTTCTTATTCACTGACATGGTACCATCTCATTTCATAAGCGCCCCTTCACCCACTACCTCAATAAGACAGTAACACCATGTGCATTACAGAGCAAGGAGACCTTGTTGTCCACTGATCACCCATTAAGCTATAGCAGCTTGCACATTTCTGTGACTTCCCTCATGCATAGTATGAACCCAGTGAATTTACTGAATGAACAGACATCTTTGCTTTACATCACTCTGGTGTGTCATTGGCCAAATGATGACACAAAACAAAAGAAAGTGGTATGACCCTATAAGCATCTATAAGACCTCAGTTAGCATCCTGTGGGCCTCTCCTAGAATTCCAAGTACTAGAAACCCAGACAAGCTTTCTGAAGCTGGGAAGAAAAAAATAATTGCTGCATGATATGGAAAATTGAATACTAAAAATGAGGGCACAATGCTGGAGGAAACACAAAATGAGATGAGTGTTTTGTATTTAAGGCAGCCATCTTCCCTGTCAGCAGCTGCTGGTTAAGTAACTTGTTACATAGCCTAGACTAATATATTGGGCAAAAGAAGAACTATGAATTCAGGCTAACTGATGGTTACAGGGTCATGAAGTAGACGGAATGATTTAGAGACGACAATAGAAAGTTATTTTCTTCTAATTCTGGAAATCTAGGGTTATGGTATCAACACATTTGATTTCCTCAGAAGCTATATTCCACTATATTCCATTGAATATAATGTTCTTTGCCTTGTATGGTCTCCCTCTGGGTCTAGATCTCAATCTTTTATAAAGAAATCCATCAGATTAGATTAGGATTTACCCCTAATTTCTTCATTTTACCTTAATTATCTCTTTAAAAATCCCCATATCTAAATACTGTCACATTCTAAGATACTAAAGTTCAGGCTTCAATGACATAGGAAGTTTGAGTTACAGACACAGCTCAACCTATTACTTTAGTGTTGTGCATACAGATAATAGTGATTAAAACATTGGTATGATGCTTGGGACGGTTTACTTTGAAAGTGTTGTTATCATTATTTTTAATTGTGATCAATTTTATCTCCACATTTTTGTCTGACACACAGTGTTCAATATATATGAGCAACTAATTCGTTTGAGGACTACTATTATTGATCACTCATTGTATGTCAACTACTCTTGTAAGTGCAAGAAAACTATTATAAATCAGAAAGATAGGGCCTGTCCTTGTGAGGTACACCAGTATAATTACAGTGGTTGCTGTATCTAAAGCATTTTATTTTTTTTCCATCTACACAAACTTAATTTTAAATGAAAGGCTATATGTACACATTATTTACAAGTTATTGGGAGCTCAAGTTATCTACAAATGATTTGTCTTTACCAAATGCCCATAATCCATCTGTTTGCTATTCACACTGGAACTTGATGAAGTTAAAGTCAGATTTATTGTTTTATCATGTCAAGGGTCCACTTTGTTATAAACTGGAAGAGAATATGTTCATGTCTGGTCCTCCATTCCTTTGTGATTCTTGATCTTTTTTTTTTTATAGAATCACCAACTTCAGCTCTAACAATGAGATACATTCATTCTCTGTGAAACCCTGGGAATGCAGCCCAACCCATGAGGATATAGTATGTATTCATCCAAAGCAACAATCAGTCCTTTTTGTCAATAGCACCTGCACACTCTCTTACATTGGACTCTAGTTCCACCTTCCTGCTACTCGTTCACCTAATGTATGTCCCTATCATAAATTAGGCAAGCAACCTTTCATTTGAGAGCTAAAGAATGCAAATCTAAAATCCAAACTGTAGGAAGCATAGCTTAATATAAGCATTAGATAAACCAAGATCGTTGATTACATGGGTCTATTTTTTTCAGTGGAAGGAAATGAATGAAGCTTAGTCACCTGGAATGCCAGAGTGAAAATAGTCAAACAACCTGGTGATCCTTTGCTATTTTCTTAGGAGCCAGCCTCTACCTGAATACCTGCCCCCAATATCCTGAGCATTGTTTAGACCCTAATCCTGCAATGAATAAAACACATCTGCTTGAAACAGGTCCCATGTACTTAGTTAGCATCCTCCACCAATAGAATCTAATCTCACATTTATCACAGATCTTTCTCTGGACTCTAGCCTTGAGGCCTGTTTATCAGTCAATAAAATTACTTTTTATTGTAAAGGTCAGAGGTCACAAGTTCTACTAAATTTAAATGTGTAAGAAAATGGCACTGTCTTGAGTTTCATTCTTCACCTCTCACAATGATTGTCTTACAAGTTGGCCACGAGACTTGCAGGGGACCCCAACACTAAACTACCAAGGTAATAAAACGCATTTGTTGATTATTGTCTGAGGAATTTGGAAAAACCTGTTAGGCAGCTCTTTTTACCTCTGCATGTGATTTCTGCTCCATGGTCTTCTGCCTTACCTGAGCTTCCTTTTGATGGTAGCAGTGGTTCCTGGTATATCCAGCTTTTTCCTGGGAGTCTGTATCTCCAGCAGCTTTCTTCTAAAGTCTCCATTGACTCTGATTCTCATTAGCCTTCCAAAACAACGACTTGGTTTCATAAAATTGTGTTCAAGACTGTGAACTTTAAGATTAAAAGGAGGAAGTTGCCTGGGAGAAGAACTAAGTTATGAGATGTATATAATGTTACCTTTGGAGCAATGGCATTCCCAATCTGAGAAAACAAGATTAAGTTAGAGCCTTCAGCGAGGTAGAAGAATAACCAGAGGACTCTAGACCCCAAGAACCAAAGGAAGGGGAAGATCTTGCTGAAAACTTCTGTGATACAAAGCAATATAAGCAGTGTTGATTGTCGGATATGGCACTGTGCAGTTCTGAAGAATTGCTTATGAAATATTTCAGTAGAGTGCTAGAGATAGATAAGAGCAAGAGGAGGACTATGTGGGAGGTGAGAAAGCAAGTGGATATATTTCCTTTGAGGAATGTGATGAAATGTAAGAAAAATGTGGTGGGAGCTGCTATAGCCTCCCCAAATTCCAACTTTCAGCTTAATGACATAGTCAAGCTACATAGAGACAATAATAACATGTGGTAATGGGGTTGGACAGATGGATGGGAAAGAAATAATACTCTAGACCCCTAGGAGATGCACTAGTGATTGAAGAACCAGGAAACCAGCATGTTGTTCATTAGAAGATACAGGATTGCCAAGGGACCTAACAGAACTTCAGAAGTGAAGTTATAGAGCTGAGTAATCCAGAAGCAGATCAAGAAAATTATAAACTAGTATACAATCCATCCAAAAACAGCTCCTAAACTACAACCTCAGCAATGGTGAAGGGGGTTCTTCCAAAGGGATGGAGTAACCAAGTTAAAGAGCCCCAGTAGCCAAAGGAAAATTTATATATTAATATTAAATTATACATCCATGTATAAAACTTATTTCCTTGAGACCATACTTCTATGAAGAAAAAAATGACTGAATGAATAAATGTGGGGAAGAAATGCAAACATACCATACACAAAGCTCTGAAACAACCTGTGTCAATATTCCACCTTCAAGGTGAAACATAGCTCCACATGAGGGTAGATTGGAGGTGAGCTTTGGGAAATAACCATTTTTCAAAACACACCATATAGAGAGAAGGAATAATAATCTGACCATCACCCAGGTCACCAAAAGACAACAGTAACAAAGGTAGACCACATTGATAACATGAACCTTTGATGCCATATTATATGATAAAATGGTATAAACGTCTGATCTTCTTCCAACCCCTAGTGCCAGATTTAGCATGAAATGAACATCAGAAAATAATATTTGAGTCAGAGTTCTCTAAAGAAATAGAACAATAGAGATAATATATAGTTAAGTAGAATTTATTAGATTATAAGCAAATTTAATACAGTCTAGGTAATCTGACAATGGCTGTATTCACAATAGAAAACTTGATAACCTAGTATCTGTTCAGTCCACACACCTGGATGCCTTGCAATCTAAATTGGATACTGAAGACCTGGAGGGTCTCTAGTGAAACACTAGTCTGCAGTTCACTTTGAAAGTCAGAATAATCTAGGTTCTTGTACTAGTAAAGGAATGTTGCTGCTGCAGCTAAAGCAATAGAGTGGATGAACTAGCCAATGAGAGTGAAGAGAGCAAAAACCTTCTTTCTAACTCCCTTTATATGGGCCACTACCAGAAGATACCAAATACCATCCACAGCCTGGGTAGATCTTCTCACTTCAAATAAGAGGATCATAAATTTCTCTCACAGCTGTGCCCAGTGACTTGTCTTTACAAGTCTACATCAAGGCAAATTGACAGCCAAGATTAACCATCATGGCAATATTAACAATACCCTTTACTCCTCCAAACTGCTGAAATCATCAAAACTTGTAGAATTCGTAGAAAATTATCACATCCAAAAAGTGCCTAAGGAGACAGCATGACTAAATGTAATATGCTACCCAGGACAGAATCCTAAAAAGAAACAGGACATTGGGGAGAAACCAGGAATACATGGGCACTAGGTGATAATAATATGTCGTTATGGTTCATTAATTGTAACAAATGTTGCAGAATAATGTAAGATACTAGAGGAAGCTGACTGTGTGGTAACTCTATGTTCTATCCTCATCATGATTCTAGAGAACAAAAACTGTTCTAAAATGAAATATTCAGCAAAACCACAGAACAGATGGTTCTCTGTGAAGGGTACTGCAGAGGGTTCCATATCCATCTAGACACTCTCCACAGTCATCTTTCATGTGTTACAAAGGAATACAATATATCCTGCTTTAAATTGATTTAGAATATACTGTGATTCCACCTTCATATTGATTCTATAGAATGTACTTCAAATATTTTCGAGACTCTAAGTTAGTTCAACTCTTTGAAGGGCAGGACAATGACAGTGAAATCAATCAACTTATAATATGATTTTCAGTGATGCTCATAGAAAGGAGCAAGAGCATTCTCTTAATTCTTAATTCTTCTGGTAAAATTATGTAACAGCTAGCCTTTCAATGACAGTTAATGTTATTATAGAGTGTAGAGTGGTACAAGATAGGTGAGGAAGAATGAACTTAAAAGTTAGATCTACATCGGTTCAAATACTTCTAATTCTATGTGCTTAAACATAGGACTCTAGCTTTCTTATGCAAAAATGAAAAATAAAAAAGTCCATTTGAACAGGGTAATATAAAATAGTGGCTATCAAGTGTCTGACATACACCACTCCAAAGTAGAATGTGTTATTTTCCCTTTTATGTCCTTCCTATGACTCCTTGTATCCTTAAACTACAATGAAATCCCATAATTTTAGTAAAAACAAACACCAAAGGTAAAAAGGTATGCCTTGCCTATATCTTGACCTCTTAAGGCAATAAGAAAAAAAAAATCTGGTCACTCAAGAGAAATCTAATGAAGAAGAATAATTGGAGTAGAATACTAAGACTATTCTAAACCTGAACCTCCTCAGGGCATTTTAGTGTGTAGACTCTGTGTTAGCTATTTTTCTGTTGCTGTGATTAAACATTTTAAGAGAAAGCAGCCTATGGAAGAAAAGGGTTATTTCTGCTCACAGTTCCAGAGAGAGAGTCTATTAGGGTGGGAAAGGCATAGCAACAATAGTACAATAGTACACTAGGAGAAGCATGGTGGTAAAAGCAGAAACTGGATGGTCACATTCTTATTCATACACAGGAAGCAGAGAAACAGGAGCAAGGCTAGGTTATAAACATTCAAAAACCACCTCCAGGGACATAGTTCCTCCAGAAAGTTTCCCTGCCTAAAGGTTCTATAATATCCAGACACAGCACTATCATCTGGGGACAAAGAGTTCAAACACATTATACTATGGGGGACATTTTCAATCAAACCACCACAGAGTTCCACGGCTTTGTTTCTTAGAGTACTTGTTGCCATCTCTGTCAAAGTCTAAGTAAAACATATATGCATATTTGGGATTGTGATATCATTTAAAAATGATTTCTAAAGTCAGAATACTTCAGTATAAGCCAAGATTTCAATGTTTATTAGTGGTATAGCCTTAGAAAGTGTGTCAAGATCTTCAGGACTAAAAGTCACTTGAAAGAATTGAAGGCATTGATACATATAGACCACAGAGAAAAATGTTTCACACACATTTAATGCCTCATGAATCCAGCAAACCATATTCAACCATGAGTGTCAGTAGTTTTTAATATCAGTGGTGTGAAGATGGTTGAGTCTCATTTCCTTATTTTTTGTCCTGTGATTTATGAATTTATAACACCCACACATTAATTTATTAATCAATATTAATAGTATATTTTTGATGTTTCAATATTTCAATGGATAATTCTTGTTTTAATGGGAAGGCTTCAATTCAAAACAGTGGGAGAGAGGTGGAGATTTATTGAGACAAGGGGTAGAATCTGAAAAGAGCCAACTGCTAAGAAGTTGGAAATGTTTTGTAGAGCAAACTTGCAAAAATAGAGCTACAAACCCTTACTAATGGGGGTCCTAGACAACTGGCCAAGAGACTGAAGAAAATGTAAAGCAGGAGTCCAAACTGAGGGATTACTGTGTCACAATGAAATGAATGAAGCCAAAAGGGTGTAAGTAGCAGATGATGGTAAGGAGTCTGTAGCCAGACAATGCACAACCCATCTAAAAGGGACACCATCAGCAGCTCTTTCTCACTGTGATGACACAATGTTTCTAGACCTTGTAGTTTTTTTCAAGAGCACTCCAAAATCTAGAATCTCATAAGAAATAGTCTACATGATAACTGCTGAGTATTAATAAAAATAAAGAGTTAAATGAACATGTCATTGAGCTATCTGTATATTAAAAGTTTATCTCTAGCCAAGTATAGTGTTATATACTTGTAAGTATTATATTCCAGTATCAGGGAAGCAGAAGTAGGAGGATTATCACAAGTTCAAGGGCAACTTGGTCTATATAGAGAATTCTAAGCCAGCCAGGGCTATATTATAAGAACTTAAAGTAAAATACAAAAACTAAATAAAAATTACCACATCTCATTCCTAAAAATAAATTTCTGTAGAGATTGAATTTATATACCTAGAAATATATATGCATATACAAATGTGTATGTAACAACAATAGATGAAAGAAGAGTCTATGAATTTGAATGAGAGCAAGGAGGGGTATGCAGGTGGGGGTAGAAGAACAAAATGAAAGAAGGAAATGGTATAACTATATTATAAACTCAAGAAATAATTTTAAAATAGAAAGAATCAAAGAAAGTAAAGAAAGTTCACATAAAACCCACAAAAGTCAAAGGAAAAAATTGATTTAAGAGATGGGCAAATAGAAGTATGGGAAGAAAGCGGGATTCTTGATGCCTGTGCTATTTCCTGCCTTTTTTTTTCTCAAAATAAAGGTTATTGGTTTATCCACCATTAGCCTGACCTTTAATTTGCTGAAGTATACATGCTAACATTTTCATGCTTGTGTGAGGCAAAGGTAAAAACCAGGAACAGATCTGGAGAAGGTAATAGGAAGGGCAGGTAATTGCCTAAAGCATTTTTGTGTGTCTCCTTACCTATTTAATACATTTGCTTGTGTCCCCTATGCCATTCCAACATGAACTAGAATAAGAAGCTTCCAAGGATATATCAGATTCACTCTCATGGTGATTACAAACTGGATGACACCTCTACCTTTAGCCTTCTTAGAATTCCAGACTGGGTGACTGGAATTCTAAGCAGTCAATTTGAGTTCAATTTTGAGTCTAGGAAGTTTGAGATCAAGACACAGCTATATTCTCTCTTCTTGGTGTTTTTCTTATATAATAGAAAGGGAGAGATGGAGAGAGAGAGAGAGAGAGAGAGAGAGAGAGAGAGAGAGAGAGAGAGAGAGAGAGAGAGGTGACACTCTGCTCCCCTCTTCTTTTCATAAGGACAGCAACTTAATCATTCAACTTGAGTTTCTTCCCCAAAGTCCATCTTCAAGCACCACTACTGTGGGACCTAGGGACTAAGACTGCAACCTATACATTTGGCAGGAAGAGAGGGAATTCAAAGAACCAATTTATAAACAGAGATCTGCATGCCTCTGTGTGGGTCACCATGACTCAGCTCAGCTTAGTTTCTTCAATCGAGAAGACAGAGAGAAGATTACAAGACTAGGTATGGAGAATGGGCTACTTGCATGTGCAAGCCAGAGGACAGTTTCATGCCAGGCAAGGTAGAGAAATAAAATGGGCAAGCTTTTGGTAGACTGCCAAGATGTGCAATCTGTGTACATCTGTGTCAAGGATAAAGCACTCTAATGGTGGTGTCTAAGTCTTATTTATAACATATTTTGTCCTGGTTGCTGTCTGGGAGTGTTCTGCCTCTCACCTTCTTGCCAACTCCTTGTGCCCCTGAATAGAATAATTAATGACTCGTCTGAGATCCTACCTCTACCTGAGGAAGCACAGTGGATGAATAGTGGAGTAGATGTCTAGAGAGAGAATTCTAAGGAGTCTGGGATATAAAGGGAAGAAGTGATTGACTGAATACCACTACCTTACAGAGGTGAGTGGGAAGTTGCTCTCTATCCTTGCCTTACTTCCTTTCTCTAATCTCTTCTGCTAGGTTTTATCTATAGGGATAGCAATGACATCTGTGGGGAAAGATTGAAGTTAATTCAACAGCCTCCAAAAGTTGAGTACATTAAAAGAATCTCAGATGTGTTGAGTAGCAAAGTGCCTCCCCTCTTCTTATTTCACTGATTAAGAGGTGGAGCATTCCACTTGTCCAAAGAGAATGCTTCTCCCTTCTCCAAAGCCATCCAACAGTTACCCAACTAGAATATATATTCTGTTTGTGAAATGGTTGAGCATTGGCAGGGTTTATTTATTAAAGTATAAAGAGTATAGTCAAGTTCAAGGACACATAATGTTTCAGAAATGGAGATAAATTTAGAA
Source organism: Tokudaia tokunoshimensis (assembly GCA_036184795.1). Lineage (NCBI taxonomy): Eukaryota > Metazoa > Chordata > Mammalia > Rodentia > Muridae > Tokudaia > Tokudaia tokunoshimensis. The sequence goes on along the minus strand of BTHU01000020.1, from coordinate 1,079,964 downwards.
TCCATCAAGTACAACTACCTGATTCAAGCACCTACTATGTGTTGCACACTGAAAAGAGACTTAAAAAGAGTTCAAGAAACTCACCCTAGAGCTCATAGTGGTTATCTCACCTTGGTGTGTAAAAGCAAATGAGATCAAAGCCAGAAGATCCCTTGCTAAGTTTGCTTCCTGACAAGGTTTCTTCATATGAGCAAAGTTATATCTGTGGCCTCTCATTCTCTCCCTTCCCTGAACAGCTGGGATCTTGAGCCTTGGCATTACAATATCCCAAAGAGTAAAAAATTAGTTTGTATTTATAATAGTGAGGGAAGGACAGATAAGGGACATGTTTATATCAATAGCATGCAGGTCTATAGCATCTGCTCTCTGCTATGGAGTGATCTGCCATTTATAGCTGGTATTTCAGTTTGTCCCTGTGAGGAAGGGAAGATCAGCTCCTTTCTCCTAAGTCTCGACCTAATTGAGAACAGAGTCACTGCAGGCTTGTCTGGGAGGACACATAACCCATTCCATTAGTATCAGAGGACATATACAGATCTAGGTTCGGTTAACTTCCTAAACTTTTTCACTGAACCTCTGGAATCTGATAGTACAAAGAGGCTCAGTTTCTAGATAAAATAAGGACCAGGTACACCCCAATTCAGTGAGCTCAATGTGCATAGGTCTGTCCTCCACTGACTATGAATCTCCAGGAGCATGTGATGGCATGCTTTAGTCATCACCATTCTAGCATCTGTGCACATTTCACTGAAGAATACTCAGTGTTTGTGTGACCAATTTTAAAAAAACAAAACAAAAACAAAACTAAACAGCACCACCTGGAAGAGTAAATTAAATGCTCTGCATTTTGTCTTCTCTCCCTCCATAGAACATCCTTCTCTGCCTTTCCTCACTTTGAAATATATGTATATATATATATATATATATATATAATTTTATTTTAGGTAAATTGATTTTTTAACTTGATATCATATCTTCCCAACCCCCCCTTTACAGGAACCATCTCACAATTATCTTTTAAAACCCAGCTTTAAATGTTCCAGCCAAAAATGTGGCAGAGGACGAGTGGTCCTTGGTCAGGTGAAGGCTCAATAGATGCCCCAACAAGGGGAAATCGAGGCAGGAGGAGGTGGGAGGGGGTGGAGGGGCATATACTTGGAGGCAGGGAGTGGGAGGAGGGGTTGGGGGGGTTTGGGGGTGGGGGAAACCGGGAAAGGTTTTACCACTTGAAATGTAAATGAAGATTATATTTAATAAAAGATAACCCAGTTTAAGAGCTACATCCTCTGAGAAGTGTCTGTTTCCTCACAGAATAGACTCTTTGTACCATTCTCCTTCAGGACTTCATTGTTGCTCACAGCTCTGTTCTGGTACTTATCAGCCTGAAGACTTTACCTAACCAGGAACAAACCTTTTTTCTTTTCCAAAGTTCAAAGTGACCTGAAGGCAGAGTACAACTTCCTGTCTCCGTGCCATGTTTCACAGAGTTTCTAGAAGTGAGCAGTACTGAATAGGAAAATAAATGAATAACCAACATGTATATAACTATTTGTTAATATTACCATTTTGAAAATAAGTAATATTCAGACATTCAATAGCTATTTCTTAAATGTCTCAATTTTCCAGGATACATTCTAAGACCATCAGAACTGAAGTGTTGGAAAGAAAAAAATACATAGCAAGCAGCTTTAGAAATAATGAAATAGCATATTTTGGAGAGAGATGAGAGTGGTAAAAAATAATGCAAAAGAATATAAGAGAAAGCAGTTGAGTGGGAGGTCTTGTGAAAAAAAAATGGTTAGATGGTCCCTTTGAGAAAGGAATAGGGGAGAAGAATCCAGAGTCACCTGTGACTGTAGACAAACACCTTAGACTCAGTAAACTATAAGGAATAGAAATGTATTGCTCACAATTCTGTAGGCTGGTAATTTCAAAATCAAGGTGCCATTCATCTAGTATGCAGTGAGAACCTTCTCTCTGCTTTGCTGATAGTACCTTCTGGCTATAACCTCCCATGTCTCTTTTATAAGGCACTGGTCCCAATCCTGAATGTGGAGCCCTCATGACTTAATCATGTCATGAAGACTTCACCTCTTGAGAAGTTTGCACTGAGGGTTAAGTTTCAGCCTATGGATCTGGGGGGGGGGGACATCAAAATTCAAAACATAAATCAAAGTTTTACTGCATCTTGAGCATGTGATCACTCCCAGATATGTATTATGTGAGCCTCACAGACCATGGCAAGGATATCACAAAATTTTAAATAGATTAGTGGCATGTTTACTTTTTGGTTAAGAGAGTTTACTCCAGTGGAGGTTAAAAGAGTGAATTTTAAAACTCCTATGGCAAGAACAATCAAGAAAAACAGTGACAGAGTAAATGCACTAGTCCAAGTGTAAGTTGATGGGGGCAGGTTCAGGAGGTGCTATGATGATTCTGGGGCAGATGTGGGAGGAAGAAGGAATTTCAGAAGTGATACCTACAGAAAATATTGAAGTGCTGGGTGCAGACTGTGATGACAAGCAAGAGACAATTGTGTTTATTGATTTCTCAGAGTTTCTGTGTAACACACTTTATTACTGGGAGCCCTGTAAAGAAGCCTTCTGTCCGCTGCTCTCTTTCACATCCTGCAAGTGGTTAAAACTATCCAGTACAACCAAGTTCTTCTCTTTTTACTCCCCAACCAACCTTTACTCACTTCCTGCATCTTCCCTTTTCAAAAGCACTTGAGCCTGAAAGCCACCTTTATTGATTTCCTCAGCAATGTACGACTTGAGGCAAACTTGTTTACATCTTTTAGATAACATCATTGGTATCAGGTAAATACTACATGAAAGGTTGGTAGAGTATTACATTATTGACAGTGCCAATGATATTAGGGGAGGGTGTGGGACAGTAGTTTCCTCATAAAGCACTCATTTTGGAGGGATTTGTTCATGTGGATTGATGTGACTTGAGTCAGTTCAATATACTTCTTTAAGTGTACTATATCTATTTTTATCTTATTTTATGTGTGTTTTTCTTTTCACCATGTACAAGCAGTCTCCACTTAGGACAGAAGAGGGTACTGAATCCTCTGGGTCTAGAGTTAGAGATCGTTATGGGCCACTATGTGGATGCTGTGAATTGAACCAAGGTCCTCTGGAAGAACAGCTGATGCTTTTAAGTACTGAGCTATCTCTCCACCAACTTAACTTTTATTTTGTCTTGTAATTATGAGGCCATTATGGAGATTGAGGTCCTTGTTATTACTAAAGTGTGTTGCCAGTTAGCAGACTACTAAATTCTAGGCTAGGCTATGTAGCTGATTTCTTGATCTTTAATCTTCATGTTGTGCTATGGTTGAATGTATGAAAAGTGTACCCTAATACAACAATATTTGGGAGGTAGCCTAATGAGAGCTACTGAAAGCAAATTAAATCAGTTATGTGTGTAAATCAGTCTACGGTGTGAATGAGTTCAATGTCTCAAGAGATGGTTACCTATAGAACAATGAATTCACTCTCACTGTGGTACCACTCCATCTGACTCACACTTGATCTTTTTTTGTTCTTTCACTAAGAGAAACCTCTGGGTTCAAGACAACATCCTAGAAGTGGAACCTGGACCATGAGTAGCTGGCAACTCCATCTTGAACGTCCTACTCTCCAGAACAATGATAAACATACCTCCCTGTTCTTTTTAGATTACCCAGTCTCAGGTTTTCTGTTATAGTACAAAGCAGACCAAGATGTGTTTTAATAGATGGAAAGGTAGCTATTCATTTTGAGGAACAAAATCTAAAGGTGGACATCATAATTATTTGTCTGTTGCTATGATAAAATACATTAAGAAAAGCAACATAAGGGGAAAAAAGTTTATCTTGGTTTACAATTCCAAGGAGATACCATCCATCACAGTAGGAAAGTCGTATGTGTAGGCAGAGAATACAAAATGTCAGGAAAAAGAGGCTATTTGGTCACAGTGAATCTGCCCTACAGAACAGAGCATGAACAGGAGGTAGGGGCTGAGCTATAAACCCTCAAGGTCTACCTCCAAGTAACCCACTGCATTCATCAAGGCTCCACTTCCTAGAGACCAAATGTTTAAACACATGATGTTATTTTACATTTCTACCACAATGATGACTAATGCACCCACCCACCTGTAACCCTTATTCTTTCTTCCTCTTATTGCTGTGTTCTAGGTAGGCTGTGTGGCTCACCAGATTATCCAATAAAATTTGCTCACACTGTGTATACAACACTTACTCATTTAGTCATTCAAATAAAATATCTTATTGGGTGTCTCTAAATATTCTAATTATATCTGTGAGCCAGGCAGAAGCAAGGAGCCAGATTCCTTCTGATTGGGACATGTGCCAGTGGGGAAAGAAAATTTAAAGTATCGATTACAAACCAATAACATAGCCAGAGAACAGTGTCAGAAAGAAAGTGTAACTGATTTTTACAGAGCACCCCCAGGACAGGGTTCAGTAAACATTTACTCTGAGACACTACACTGAGCTCTTTTTTTTTTTTGTGAGCCACTTGGCATCTTACACAATAACACAACCTCCAAGACCTAGTGAAAAATAATTTGTAGATGCCCTTAAAAGAATAAGGAGCAAGCCTGGATTTATGGAGAAAAGTGCCAGGCCCATAGAGTGTAGTCTGATATTTTTTTGCCCTAGTGAATATGGAAAGAACGCTAAATGAGAAGAACTGAAAATATGCTGATATTTAAGCTAACGTCCTAATGTTGAGAAAGAGTATTTTATGGCCATTGAGGAGGAAGTGTTTCAGACAAATAAGAGCATGTGCAAAAATTCAAGTCATAACTGTTTCAGCAGAAAAATAGCTATCTACATAATTAGACACAGGCAAGAAGAAGAGAGATCTAGGTAGGTGTCAGGTTGCTGTGTGTTTCAGAGCCTTACACAGAAGGTGGTCATAATATATTTCAGGAGCTCTGAATTATTATTCAAATAAATTAGACTGCCCATATTTGTTTAAATCCATGTGAACAAATTCAAGTTGTTCAGGCCACATTAACCTTCTGCCTAGAACTTGACCCATGAATTACATTTCAGTTTTGTCTTTCATGAAGGTGTCCAACCATACCTAACTCCAGACTCCAGAATGTAGCTTGAGGCCCCAGACTTTGTAAAAGCAGGTCCTCCCTGATGCAGGCTTAAGGAGCTAAGAGATTCTTGCTTCTGACCCATAAAAGGGAGAGTTCTAACAGTCATGCCCAGCTGTTAATAGAAGAACGCATACAGAGAGCATTAGTTATTTCACAAATTTCTCCCAAGCATAGTCCCAGATCCCAAAAGTTATATAAAATCTATGATCTGCTCTAGCCCAAAAATGGAAATCAGATCTAGTGTATGTCACCCATTGATAGGAGTTGTAAGAACCAATGTTCTAATCACCAAGTCTTTCTTTCTGCCTCCACAAATGTAAAAGTGGTTGTCCAGAGGGAGCTGCCTTATAACCACATGGGACAGATGATAGTTGCTAAATTAAAGTAGTTCAAAGTTGCATTGCATTCATTGTGATTTCATGGTTAAGACTGCCCTATAACCCATTCTATCCTAATGCAAAAAAACAAACAAACAAACAAAAACTGGCACTGAAAATCAACTTGTTAGATGATCTATATCATGTTGACCTAATAGTTAACAGGAGTGACTTAGGGTACCCACACTGATATTTAGTAGATTATGTAGGTTATATAAAGCTAATGATTTTTCTGTCTTGTTCTCTAACATACTCTGTAGATATTTGTTGAATGAATCAATCAATCAATAGATATTAATTTTCAGAAATATGGGAATAAAGAAGATTTTAGGCAGAGGCAAGAACTTGACTTCACAAACTAAGGATCTGCATTTACCTGGATAATATGATTATGCCTGCAGCAAGAAGGAGGCTAAGGAAACAGCAAGAAAAGGATGATCTGGAGATAACTGGAGAAGTTACTTGGATGTGTTTTAAAGAGATTTGCATGCCACACTATGTGTAGCTATTAGTTTAGAGACCAAGCTACTGAAGGTCAAATACTTAGGATAAGGAAAAATGTAAATTGTGAGCTAATGTGTTCAAAACACTATAGGGAGCAGTAGAAGTCTGTGCAAGTCTGTATATCCTAAATGCTTGCCACTTTGCACATTTAAAAATGTTGTGATAGCCATGCACATATCTGAAGGTCACAACCCAGTAAGGAAGTCGTTTTTAAAGCCCAATGGATGAGACAATTGGAAACCAATAAAATCTTCCACAAAGAAAATACAAGATTGGAAGCCATCATCTACCTTTTGAAATTCAATAACCTGACAACTGAAGATTTATTCATGTGTTGGCACAAACTAATTTGGTAGAGAACAAAGCTGAACTTATAAAGCATCTCCTCACAATCTTTATCCCTCTTCATGTGAATATTCATACACAGCACTCATCAATATTTGAGATTATGGTATTATCCCATGGTGTATTGATAGACCTACATAATATGCTGCACATGGCAGCTCTTAAAAATCAAAAGATTCTTGGACTTTCATAAAACTCAGATTTTAGATGAAGGAATACAGACATCTCCCACGATCAGGTTGAAGTTTTAGGAGGAAAATTCTGCAAACAGTTCTAATACTAAATTGGAGAAATTAAAAGAAATGAGTGAAAGAATTGTGGGCAAACCAGGAGTGAAAAATATTGAGCTCTGTAACAAGCTGGAGACACCGGCAGTAGAGGAGTTGGGGGATATTTCCCAGCTATATCCAAGCAAATCTGTTCCTGATTGAAAGTGGGAGGCAAGAAAGGAAGGAATCCAGGATGTGCCTCATGCTGCTAGCTTGGAAGAGTGGACAGATGGTGAGCCATCTCCCATGAAAGAGAACCAAGAACAATCAGAATTTAGGAAATCAATTCTAATTCTAAGGGGCTGCTAATTTCACATGAAAAAGAAGGACACAGAAAAAAAAGTCAGATGAAGAGATAGATTGAGGATACATTAATGCATTTATAAGCCAGGAATTCTGAAGAATGCCAGAGCCAATGTCTGTGAGAGAGACATTAGTTAGACTCTCTTTCAGAGTCTCTAGCTTGGAACCTCACCCATGATCAACTTGATTTTTGGATTTCTAAAAACCAGAAAGATAAAATAGTGTATCATTGTTCTTATAAGCTCTGCAGTGGATTGTAGTTTGTTATGGCAATATAGGAGACTATCAGAATGCTTCAGTAATGAAGGGAATTCTCAGCAGAAAACATTGTTAATAAGGAGAGAGGGGCACGTAAGTGATGCCACCATTGAGTAGTAAGGACAGAGTAAGGATGGTCAGAGGGGTAAGATAAACACAGAGAATTGAGAGCTCAAAAAATCATGAGCTCCCAGCAGGAAAACATCCTCTGTGGTGTCAAATTTTGCAGAGGTGGCATATAGATTGGAGTCTGTAGAGAGAATATCAGGTTCAGAACAAGGTCAGTGGTGACTTTGAACGGAAGCAAGTTCAGGGATCTAAGGAATCAGCAATGTATGGAAAAAGTCAGCAGAATATTCTTTCAGAGATGTGTGACCAACCTGGCTTCCTAGGGGCATCCTGGAGGCTACTTTGGGAATGGTGGTAACAGGAAAATGGCCATGTTTGTGACTTGAATGGGTTTGGAATATATTGCAAAGATTTATAAGCTGGCAAGCTTAAGGATCTCTACTGGCTATTTGTAAGTGTTAGGACAAAGTTTTCCTAGTTCTGGGCAAAGTTGTCAACATAGGAAAAATAAAGACAGTCAAATATCCATCAGAAGTTGGAGTTGAGAGGACATAGTATTTCTTTGTACAGAGCTATTGCTGTAATGCAGGAAGTGGTGGAGTTTTTGAGCCTCCCTTGCAGCTAGGTGAAGACAGGAACTATTCATACCAATGGAAGAAAAATAGAGAAGAGTGGATGTAAGGCAAGGAATCCTCTGAGCCCTGGGGCATGGCAAATGTGCATGCCTTTTCCAGTTTTTCTCTCCTTGACATAAACTGGAAGCGGAGGAGTCACAGTTCTTAGTGATGACAGAGCCACAGAAACTGAAGGAGCCTGGGGTTCCTGAATCATAGTATTCAGGAAGTTTTCCACTAATAGGAACAAAGCTACAATCAATTGCTAAATGAGTGTGAAACAAAGATGGTCTTAGTGAAATATGAAAGGCTATATGTTTTAGAAACTAGTGTTACTCTAAGATAATCTGAATATTTTACAGAACCCAGATTTCAAATGTTCTTGTCATCTGTCTTAGAGCTCAATTGCTATTAGCTGAGTCACAAGTAACCAGCTGACTAGGAGCACCTAGCATCTGGCCCATTCTCACTAATGACTTTTCATTCTCTCAGAATAATTATTTGAATGCCAAATACACATGGGAAGGACTCGGAGGAACAGTTATGCATGTTATAGATCTCTGCCTTCAACTTGCTTATATTCTAATGTGGGCAGACAGATCAAAAGTAGATAAATGGTTTTAGACTCCAATTCCAGGTAAGTAGATGTGTGGGTTACATTATTGAGAACTAAATATAACAGAATAGAAGGATAAAAAAAGTGATGGGCAGAGTGTGCTGCAGAGAAAAGATCTTTGTCCAGGAAAACGACAATGGCGACTTTTGTGAAGTTGCTACACAAACAAAGAAAAAGGTGGAATGAGGTAAACTGGAAAGCTTGAAAAGAGGCCCTGAGGAAATGTGTGTCTGGCATTTGGGGCGAACATTGTGACCACAGCAAGAGGAGGACCATTCTAAAAGCAGAGGGAGAGAGATAATGTTGAGCTATATCCTGGAGGATCATGGGAAGGAGTTTGAGCACGCCCTAAGTAGGATGTCCCTGACCTGACCTAGCTTCCCATGTGAGAACTTTCCAAGGCACTTGCACCTTCCTTGGAGTCCTGCCGCCTGTTAGCCTAGGACTTTGCACCTGTCTTTTCATCGCCCCTTTAACTCATTCTGAGCTTCCTCTGGACACTTCCCAGACCGGATGGTACATTTGTCAAGAATAAATGAGACAAAGAAAATCACTTTGCTCTTGGAGAAGTGAGTCCTCTGCAGAGAAAATAAAGCTTGTGAGCTTACCAGGGGAGAAGCAGCCCCCATGAGGTGCTGAGCACGAAGTCTATATTTGAGGTGAAATAACGCAGGCGGGTGAGCGGGCGGGAACCCAAACACAACTGCTTTTCCTTATGTGATTGCAAGTGAGTAATCTTGCCTCCTGAGTTTGAGGAAGTTCCTCCTGCTATAAATCGGTGTGATCACTCGTACTAGAACGCTGTAGCGATACATGGGAGGGCTCGGGGCCTCCGCAGATGGGAACACTTAACAGTCATGATAACTCACATTTGCAAACTACACTTCGTTCGCTCCATCTGTGTCGCCCCAGCCTAACATCAATCTAGGGGGACCAGCCAATTCTATTTTAAACATCAGGAAATTCTGGCCCAGAGAGATGAAATGAGGAGTTTAAGGCCACCAAGACAGTGGCTACATTATTCTTTTGAAGGAAAGTCCGAAAATTCCATTCTTAATTCCCCTGTTTGAAATTGTCCATAGGCACTTAAAATTGAAATCCTTTCTTGTGTTCTACAAGGTCTTACACCAGACATTGGACAAATAGCCCAACTTTATAAAAACATTTTATTGGAGGTCCATTTGTCTGTATAGCATGAATGGCTGAATGTGCAAAACAAGGGGAGGATTGAGTAGTTGAAAGAGACCTATGTAGGCCACAAAGCTGAACATATTTACCACCTGGCCTTTTCCAGAACAGGTTTGTTAACATCAGGTGAGGTACCCTAACCTTTTCACCTACTCTCTCTCCTACTCATTCTTTTATTCTTCTCCAGGTATTTTGGTTCCTCCCCCTACACACACACATACACACACACACACACACACACACACACACACACACAGATTCACACGACACATTTGTTCACATCTCAGAACAAATGCTGACTCTCCCGGAGACATCCTGTGACCTCTTAGCTAACATAGTCCAAGTCCTAGCATAAATTCACTTATTGCTACTTTCTGCACTGACATAAATTACAAGGGCTGGGAGCACTGTAAACAAAGAGACTTGGGGATCTCTGAGGCATTTGGCCATTTGTACGGATCAGAAATATTAATGTGAGTTGTTTGGTTAAGTCTTTTTCCATGACAAAAAGAAAAATGGGTGAAACAAAGATGGAGCAAATGCATTGACTGGCAAGGGCTGCATAATCTCTGGGGTGAGCATATGAAGGCAGGATATGGAAGTCACTTAGTGAACTTGATTTTTACAAGGAAAGTGCTGAGTGCAGGGAGCCTGCTGTTGGTGCTGCCTGGCTCCTGTGCTGCTCGGATGGAGAAGCTGGGCAATGGATTCTGCTCGCTTCCTGGGGATGGATTCTATTTTCATAGTTCTCTCTCCTCCGTGGGGTATAGCTTAATGTGCCACCCAGCAGATGCAGTCACATTTCAGAGAAGGATGGTTTTCATCAACAGATGACCCATAGGGAGAGACTTGGGTAAGGACAGGCCATACTAATAAGGAGATTTCTCTGATGACAGTGGGTACTGGGGGGCAGAAACTGGGTAGCATAGCCATTCCTGAGAGCTATGACCATGGGAAGTAAGTAAATGTTCCCAGGCTCAGTCTTCATAGTCCCTTTCCTTACTGCCACCCTCCAAGGACTAAACCTGCTTTCATTCCCCATTACAGTTACTAGGATTTCCTCCATTCTCAGCTGTACCTACTACTAAAGCTAGGTTTAGATTAGGATGCACTCCTACCTCTCAACTTCTTCCACTGAAGAAAAGAAACAAATCTTTTCTAGGACTTTGGGGCCAAAGAAAAAAAAATAGACAGGTTGAGCAAAAATAGTGAAGAAAGGAAAATGAATATAGTAGAATCAGTTGTTTCCAGTCATCCTGTATTTTCTCTCCCTTTTGATGGCAATACATATACCACAGGGATACCTTGAAACAGTTAGTTCCTGGAATATGAATTAACCTAGCTTCTACCATGCCAGACTAATGGAACACCCATAGCACAGGCCTTTGCCAATGATTGTGTCTCTTCTTTCTTCTTATGACTACAGGTCCAAAACTTACAGGTGACCTGCTCATTAGTCAAGGATTTAGCTACTGTTACTTGGACTGAAGAGAGGAAAAGATGAAGTCACTTCTGCCATAGCCAGCAGATATAACAAGGAAAACAGAGCCATCAGATGGCAGTGTGGCTGCTTCCCGATGACTGTGGAGCTTTGATTGTACCACCATACCTGAAGTTAGGTCTGCTGTTGGGTGTGTTGATGATGTGAGAATTAAATAATGTCAGACAGTTCTTACTTAAATTTTTCTCAAGCAACAACAAGATCTGATATTTTAACTGAAAAAGATCTCAGAATCTCATAAATTTCTCAAAGACAAAGTATATGGTCATTACTTTCTTTTGTTATCTACAACTCATAAGCCCCTTTGACAGATAGTAGATAAACAATTGTACCTGATAGTTTTCCTTTTATAATTACAATGGTGAAAGCTAATAAGAATATATATTAAAGACCCAAATATATCCAAGTTGTCACACTTTGCTCTTTTTATAGGATGTTTTATATATTTAATTCTTGTTATAAAGATCTACAGTAATTTTGTCTCAGATTTAAAAATGAATAACTGAGATTCAGACAGCAAAGTAATTGCTGCAACTCACAAAGCTGAGAAACGCCAGAATGAGTATTAAAACTCTGCTTTCCAAGCCTGATATGGTTGTCTCCTGAGGGGTGCTGCCAGAGCCTTACAGATACAGAGGCAGATGCTAGCAGCCAATCATTGGACTGAGCACAGGGTCCCCAATGGAGGAGTTGGAGGGAGGACTGGAGGAGCTGAAGGGGTTTGCAGCCTCATGGGAAGAACAACGATGTCAGCCAACCAGACTTCCCAGGACTCCCAGGGACTAAGCCATCAACCAAGGGGTACACATGGTTCTAACCACATTTGTGGCAGAGGAATGCCTTGTCAGGGAGGAGAGATTCTTGGTACTATGAAGACTCAATAGATGCCTCAGCATGGGGAAATCGAGGGGGGGGGGTTGATGGGAGAGGGTTGGGTGGAGGGGCATCTTCTTGGAGGCAGGGGAAGGTAGGATGGGTTGGGGGTTTTCTGGAATGGGGTGGGGACCAGGAAAGGGTATAACATTTGAAATGTGTATTAGTCAGTGTTCTCTAGAGTCACAGAACGTATGGGTAGTCCCTGTATAGTTAGGGAATTTGTCGATGACTTACAGCTTGTAGTTCAACTCCCCAACAATAGTCAGCAGTACTTGTGGATGGAAATCCAAGGATGTAGCAGTTGCTCATTCCCACAAGGCAGCCGTGAATGGAAGTCTGAGGATCTAGCAGTAGCTCCATCCCACGAGGTAGGCCAGGAAAAGCCAGAGTGAAATCTTCCTTCTTCCAATGTCCTTATATAGGTCTCCAGCAAAGGGTGTGACCCAGATTAAAGGTGTGTGCCACCACGCCTTTAATCCTAGATGACCTTGAACTCAGAGATCCCCTAATCTTAATCTTCTGGAATTCATAGTCACAATGCATCAAGATCTCCAGGTCAGAAACTTGTATCTCTGAGCCTCCAGATTAGGATTATAGGTGAGCCTTCCAATTCTTGTTTAGTTCATTCCAGATTTAGTCAAGTTGACAACCAGGAATAGCCACTACAAAATGTAAATGAAGAATAAATTAAAAAAAAAAACCCTCTGCTTTCCTTCCTGGGCAGTGAAGCCTTTCTCACATTGAAGTTTGAAACTACAATTAGGGAGAGCAACATTTATGTTCAGTTTGGCCATTCAGTAACTTTAGGCAAATTATTTTATGTGATTTTTTTTCCATCCTTAGTATATTCATTGATAAAATGAAGTTGATGTCATTAGAAGAAAATATTCCAGGCATTGATCTTAGATTGGGCTTGTGAGATGTGTTCAAATAATATGCATTGATATTACTGAGGAGTGGATGTAGTAACCTACATAATAGGTGAAGAGTGGCATCAGGTCAGATGGTAATCATTGGTAGACTGGGGACAGAGAGCCAGCATATCTTTCTCCTCAGAGGGCTAAGCTCCCTTAAATTGATAGCATAGAAACTGAGAATGACTTCTAGATGTTTTGAATTGAGTTTCTGAGTGGTTTACACTGACATCTGTTGAAACTGAGGTGTCTTGAGAGAATGACAGAGTTGGAAGATAAAACTAATAATTGTACATGTTATACTTCAAATGTCTGTAAGGTGCTGATTTGGACATGTAAGATAGACAGCTGACCAGGGCAGTATGAAGCAAAGGAAGTCAGGATTAGAAATATGAATTTTGGCATTAATCACCAAATACAGTGGTTGGGAAAGGCTTGGGATGGGTAAGGTAACTCAAGACAAAAAAGGAGAAAAGAAAAGAAACTAGACAAGTAGCTTGGAGTGAGCCTGGAGTTGTCAGCTATTTTGAAATCAAGTAGAGGATAGGAAGTCATCAAAGTACAATGATGGAACTAGAAAAAGTCAAATGAGAAAGAAGAGTATGGTGTTGTAAAGCCAGAAGAAGCTGACACTTGCAAATCTTATCACTTACTGCTCTAAAAGAACATTTGAATGGTTACATCAGCACTTCAAAGAAAGGACGACACTGATGAAAAGATGCCAAGTTGCTAACTATTTAGGGATCAACCACTGGGTAATTTGGTTCATCACAGATCATGGCTGAATTAATTTTGGAAGCTTACTCTAGGAAGCCTCAATCCTTAGAACAGTATGAAAAAACCACCAATACTTTGCATCACTCTCTAGTCACTATGTAATGACTCTAGTCATTACACAAAGCTTATGGTACTATTTATCTTCAGCATTATACAGGAAACATGCCACAAGCTCTTACTGAGAAATGTGTAGGTAAAGAAACATTTACATCATGGATTAGATTTGTTTTGTCTTCTAAATGCTTTGGTGACTAAATTTCTCTATGATTCTTTGGTATCACTTTGTTATTTATTTTATGTATTTGAGAAGGTGTTAATAGGCTCTACTAGGAGGTTTGGGGAAAAGAAATTAAGAAAAAAGTTCTGGAAAAAGATGGGGGTTTGGAGAGGTGGTTATGTGATTAAGAGCACCTGCCGCTCTTGCAGAGGAACCAGATTCCAGCGACCATGTGGCAGTTTACAAGTTTAACTCAAGATCTAGGAAATCCAGCTCTCTCTTCTAGCCTTCCTTAACAGCAAGCACATGCACAGTGCACACACATATGCATATAAATACTAACACATGTAAAAAATAAAAGTGTAAAAAATTGGAAAAGATGATGTCACCAGAAACAAATCCAAGGATCATGAAAATACCACACAGGAAAGCAGAGTGGTTCTTGTTCCTCAAGAAGTCATATTAAGCATCCTAAAAATAGCTCTTCCTACCCAGAAGGGAGAAAAGAAATAAGTGTCAAGCCAGAAGGAAGATTTAACAGATGATGTTTCTTGCCACCAAGCCTGATGACCTGAGTTCAGTTCCCAGCACCCGGATTGTAGGAGAGGGTCAACCCTTGCAAATTTTCCTCTGGCCACCACACTTGTGGCATAGCATGCTGTGCATAAACATACAAAATGTTAATTAAATAAACAAATACTTAAAAAAAGAAACTTTTCTTTGTGGTGGGACTGAGTAAAGGGAAAGATCATCAGCAATTTCATAGCAGAGGCTTGAAAGACAGTGATGCCTTTGGGGGGATTATTCATAATCTCACATATAAAGAAGGCACATTTAGCTAACAAAACTACAATGTAACTATTCAGTTGAGTTTAAGTAAATAAAATATATTTTAGTATAAACATATCAAATATCACATGAGACACACCTACTCCAAATTGACAAAGAACAATTTTTGAACAATCATTTCCAGGACTCTGTGTGGTACATGCTTACATTCCAAATTCATATTTTCTACTTTGAAGAAATTAAACTTTAGTTTTGTGCTGTACTTCATCTGACAACTTTATAAATATACTTTGTCTCCTGTATCTGCACATTTTCATAGTGTCTTTCCCCATTGCCTTGGCTAATGAGGTGTAAGAAAGAACACAGGGAAAAACTTAACAAGAACTTGTGCTCCAGTAAAGCTGCTGAGTCTACAAGAAGATCCTTGGTTTATTCTCTCTGAGCATCAAATACATTATGGAGAACCCGGCCCTTGAGAAGTCCTGGTGAGCCCCATAAAGTCACTTTAATAGCTAGTGCATGGAAATGTAAAAGAGAAAGTAAGTTACTGTTGTTTTAAGCCAATGCTTCTTGACCTCCAGGTCATAACCCCTTGAAAACCACTGAAACATACAGATTATGATTCATAACAATTAGCAAAACTATAGTTATGAAGTAGCAACAAAAGTAATGCTATGGTTGGAGGTCACCACAACATGAGGAACTGTATTAAAAGGTCAAAGCATTAGGAGGTTGAGAACCATTGTTTAAGCCATCTCTACTGCCACCATTTCTGCTGAGACTCTTGCGCTTCTTACAGTCTTTTACATGGCTTACTGCAATGTCCCATGTGATCATCCTGATGCTCTCATTTTTCTTCAGATGGCAGCCAAAATGGTCTTTCATTAGCACATATAGTCTTTGTGCTTAAAAAAAAACCCAATCAAGTTTTAAGAGTATGCTTTTGTGTAGCAATTGATGCATGCATGCTATGGTATACCTCACCTGTTATTCATTTAATGGAGAGTTCTGTAGCACCTACTATATGCAGGCCCTGAAATAATAGCTGAAGCATAATCTTCGGAGCTGTGTAGTCAACCTACATTTGAATAATCAAGGCCAGTTGCTAAAAATCCATATTCAGAGAGCATCCTGCTTCTCTGTGGAAACCTTAGGGAGGCAAAAAAGCTAACCAACTTAGAACCCTGCCCAACAGCCTAAACTAGTCATATCTGCCCAGCCATATGCTTGGGACAGGCTGCAGAGGTGAGTGACATGGTGTCAAGTAGTCTTCTGAATCCCATTGTTGAGATCTGGTCTTTCTCCTCGCCTCAGAGAAGCCTTGCAGGACCACGAGAGCATCTTCTTCCCCGTGGAAACCTTTCCTGGCCCCAAAACTAATCAGCTTAAAACCCTGCCCAACCACCCATCTTAGTCAGATTGGTCTGCCATCCTAGCTGGGACTGACTGGAACATAGCCTGCAGAGTAGGGTCTACCTGAAATGCAACCAACAGAGTAGGATACCCTAGCCTCCACTGTCTGGCCCATGGCTCCCCCCATCTTCCAGAGAAGTCCTGCTGCCATCATGATTATCCAACCAATACCAGAGAAAAACAGATGCCTAATGGACAGTGTAAGAACAGAATATACTTACTTACAGCTAACCATTGGTCTGAGGTCAGGGACCACTACGGAAGAGTTAGGGAAAAGATGGAAGGAGCTGAAGGAGATGGCAACTCCATAGGAAGACCAACAGCGTCAACTAACCTGGACCCCTCAAAGCTCCCAGAGACTAAGTCACCAACCGAAAAGTGTGCATGGGCTGGTCCCAGCACTTACATAGCAGAGGACTGCCTTGTCTGGCCTCAGTGGGAGAGGATGCACCTAATCCTGCAGAGAATTGATGCCCAGTGAAGGGGGATTCCGGGTGGAGAGTGAATTGGGGTGGGTTTGGGTAAGGGAGGGTGGGAGTAAGGGTGGAGGGAGCACCCTCTCAGAGGCAAAAGGGAGAGGGTGAAGAACTCTTGGAAAGGGGACCAGGAAGGGAGGCAATAAACTGAGATCCATCCCATGAGCAAGAACCAATCCATGACACTACTAATGGTACTCCACTATGCTTTCAGACAGGAACCTAGCATAACTGTCCTCTGAGAGTTTCCACCCAACAGCCAATGGAAAATGATGCAGAGAGAGCTCTGGGAATCTTACAGTCTTCTGTCTTAGGAGTCTTCTTCAGTCTTAGGAGAAAGACTGAAGGACCCAAAGAGGACAGGGACTCCACAGGAAGAACAATAGAGTCAACTAACCTGGACCCTTGGAGGCTCCCAGAGACTGAATCACCAACTTAAGATCTAGCACTGGCTGGAGCTAAGACCCCTGCACTTATGTAGCAGATAAGCAGCTTGGTCTTGATGCAGATTCTCCAAACAGCTGGAACAGGGGCTGACCCTGAGCCTGTGGATCCTGCACCCCTAAATGGGCAACCTTGTCTAGCCTCAGTGGGAGAGGATGTGCCTAGTCCCGCAACAACTTGATATTCGTGGTGTGGGATTGGGATGGAGGGATGTGGGGGTTGAAACCCAGAGCGGAGCTTTGCTTTTAAGGGGAATGGGAGGAGGAATTACATGAGAGGGTATTGGGAGTAGAAGAAGGGCTAATATTGGTTTGTAAAGTGAATAAATAAATAAATTTAATTTAAAGAATCCATATTCATTGACCAGTCCAATAGAGTAAGATTCTTTGGTTATAGGTTAGTAATTTGCTTTTTAAACAAATCTTTTAGATATTTTTTTAATTCTTTCTAGGATTTGAGGATTACTATATAAAATAGGCTAACCCCAGAAACACTGCCGAACCTACAAACTATGCAAGCTAGGAAAGGAGATTGAGTTCACTTGGAAACCTGATAGAGCAACTACACACTGACTCAAAATAGAAGCAGGTTGAATAGGAAAGCTAACTTTCAGGGTCTGGGCCTCAGCTCATAATAGCCACTATGTATTGAATATTTACTATTCATAAGGAAATAAGGGAGACGCTAAACATACACACTTAAAAATCTTCACAATGAACCTTCAAAGTAGGCATAATAATCACATGGAGAAACAAGATTACAGAGTTTGTCATTTGCCCAGGGACACAGTGAGGAATTGGCAGAAAGGGTGTGTCATCCATCTGACTGACTTTAGTGCTGGTATTTTTCATTGTCTCATGGAGCCGCCTTGCCCTTATAAGTTGTCTCTGAGGTGGCACAGAGTACAGAGGTTATTTCAGTGGCTAAGGTCAGATCCTTACTTACTTCAGAAAATGGTTGCACTTGTTAGTGTGCTGTGGGGTCTGGTAATAGGAGAAAAAGTCAACCATCTAGAAATGGCTACTAGGCAATCAATCCAGGAAAAAAATCAATTGTAAACCAACTGCCTGTCACCTTCAACAATTATGATGCCAAAGATCTTGCTTATGGGCTAGAGAATGACACAGTTGGCAAATGGCTTTCAGAGGATCCCTAGATCTCACATTTTTTTTTTAATTTAATTTAATTTTATTTTTTTAATTTACATTCCAAATCACTTCCCTTTTCCCGTTTCCTCCCTCCCCGAAAGTCCCATAAGCCCCCTTCCCTCCCTCTTTTCTCCGTTCAACCCCCTCTCATTACTCTGTCCTGGCGTTCCCCTACATCCAGTCTTTCCAGGACCAGGGGTCTCTCCTTCCATCTTTTTAGAAATCTATTGATATGCTGATTGTGTCTAGGGTATTCTGAGATTCTGGGTCAATATCCCCTTATCAGTGACTTCATACCATGTGTGATCTTTTGTGATTGGGTTACCTCACTAAGGATGATATTTTCAAGTTCTGACCATTTGCCTAGGAATTTCGTGAATTCATTGTTTTTAATTGCAGAGTAGTATTCCATTGTGTAAATATACCACATCATCTGAATCCATTCCTCCGTTGAGGGACATCTGGGTTCTTTCCAGCTTCTGGCTATTATAAATAAGGCTGCTATGAATATAGTGGAGCATGTGTCCTTATTGCATGCAGGTAAAGTCTCTGGGTATATGCCCAGGAGTGGTATAGCCGGATCCTCCGGAAGTGTCATGCCCAGTTTTCTGAGGAGCCGCCAGACTGCTTTCCAGAGTGGTTGTACCAGCCTGCAATTCCACCAGCAGTGGAGGAGTGTTCCTCTTTCTCCACATCCTCGCCAACAACTGCTGTCTCCTGTGTTTTTGATCTTAGCCATCCTGACTGGTGTGAGATGGAATCTCAGGGTTGTTTTGATTTGCATTTCCCTAATGACTAAGGATGATGAACATCTCTTTAGGTGCTTCTCAGCCATTAGATATTCTTCAGGTGAGAACTCTTTGTGGAGCTCTGTACCCCATTTTTTAATAGGGTTACTTGCCTCTCTGGAGTTTAACTTCTTGAGTTCTTTGTATATCTTGGATATTAGCCCTCTGTCGGATGTAAGGTTGGTAAAGATCATTTCCCAGTTAGTTGGTTGCCGCTTTGTCTTTTTGACGGTGTCTTTTGCCTTGCAAAAACTTTGTAATTTAATGAGGTCCCATTTGTCTATTCTTGATCTTAGAGTATAAGCTATTGGAGTTCTGTTCAGGAAATTCTCCCCTGTGCCCATATGTTCAAGGTTCTTCCCTAGTTTCCCTTCTATTAGTTTCAGTGTGTCTGGTTTTATGTGGAGATCTTTGATCCACTTAGAATTGAGCTTAGTGCAAGGAGATAAGGATGGGTCAATTTGCATTCTTCTGCATGTTGACCTCCAGCTGAGCCAGCACCATTTGTTGAAAAGGCTATCTTTTTTCCACTGGATGGTTTTAGCTCCTTTGTCAAAGATCAAGTGACCATAGGACTGTGGATTCATTTCTGGGTCTTCAATTCTGTTCCATTGATCTACATGCATATCACTGTACCAATACCATGCGGTTTTTAACACTATTGCTCTGTAGTACAGCTTGAGGTCCGGGATACTGATTCCCCCAGAGGTTCTTTTACTCTTGAGAATAGTTTTAGCTATTCTGGGTTTTCTGTTATTCCAGATGAATTTTTGAATTGCTCTTTCTAACTCTATGAAGAATTGAGTTGGGATTTTGATGGGGATTGCATTGAATCTGTGTATTACTTTTGGTAAGATGCTCATTTTTACTATATTAATCCTGCCAATCCATGAGCATGGCAGATTTTTCCATCTTCCGAGGTCTTCTTCAATTTCTTTCTTCAGAGACTTGAAGTTCTTGTCATACAGATCTTTCACTTGTTTGGTTAGCGTCACGCCAAGATACTTAATATGGTTTGTGGCTATCGTAAAGGGTATTATTTCTCTTACTTCTTTCTCAGCCTGCTTATCCTTTGAGTATAGGAAGGCTTCTGACTTGCTTGAGTTGATTTTATATCCGGCCACTTTGCTGAAGTCGTTTATCAGCTGTAGGAGTTCTCTGGTGGAGTTCTTTGGGTCGCTTATGTATACTATCATATCGTCTGCAAATAGTGATAGTTTGACTTCTTCCTTTCCAATTTGTATCCCTTTGACCTCTTTTTCTTGTCTAATTGCTCTAGCTAGAACTTCAAGTACTATATTGAAAAGATATGGAGAGAGAGGGCAGCCTTGTCTAGTCCCTGATTTTAGTGGGATTGCTTCAAGTTTCTCTCCGTTTAGATTGATGCTGGCTACTGGTTTGCTGTAAATTGCTTTTACTATGTTTAGATATGGGCCTTGAATTCCTGATCTTTCCAAGACCTTTAGCATGAAAGGATGCTGAATTTTGTCAAATGCTTTCTCAGCATCTAATGAGATGACCATGTGGTTTTTTTCTTTGAGATTGTTTATGTAGTGGATTACATTGATGGATTTCCTTATATTGAACCATCCCTGCATCCCTGGGATGAAGCCTACTTGATCGTGGTGAATGATCGTTTTGATGTGTTCTTGGATTCGGTTGGCAAGAATTTTATTGAGTATTTTTGCATCGATATTCATAAGAGAGATTGGCCTGAGATTCTCTTTCTTTGTCGGATCTTTGTGTGCTTTTGGTATTAGTGTAATTGTGGCTTCATAGAACGAGTTGGGTAGTGTTCCTTCTGTTTCTATTTTGTGGAACAGTTTGAAGAGTATTGGTGTTAGGTCTTCTTTGAAGGTCTGATAGAATTCTGCACTAAAACCATCTGGACCTGTGCTTTTTTTGGTTGGAAGACTTCCAATGACAACTTCTATTTCTTCAGGGGTTATAGGACGGTTTAGATGGTCTATTTGATCCTGATTTAATTTTGGTACTTGGTATTCGTCAAGGAAATTGTCCATTTCCTCAAGATTTTCTAGTTGTGTTGAATACAGGTTTTTGTAGTAGGATCTGATGATTTTTTGAATTTCCTCAGTTTCTGTTGTTATCTCTCCCTTTTCGTTTCTGATTTTATTAATTTGGATACTATCTCTGTGCCCTCTGGTTAGTCTGGCTAAGGGCTTATCTATCTTGTTGATTTTCTCAAAGAACCAACTCCTGGTTTTGTTGATTCTTTGTATGGTTTTATTTGTTTCTACTTGATTGATTTCAGCCCTGAGTTTGATGATTTCCTGCCTTCTACTCCTCTTTGGTGTATTTGCTTCTTTTTGTTCCAGGGCTTTCAGGTGTGCCATTAAGCTGTTAGTGTATGCTGTCTCCCGTTTCTTTTTGGCGGCACTCAGGGCTATGAATTTTCCTCTTAGCACTGCTTTCATTGTGTCCCATAAGTTAGGGTATGTTGTGCCTTCATTTTCGTTAACTTTCAAAAAGTCTTTGATTTCTTTCTTTATTTCCACCTTGACCAAGTTATCATTGAGTAGAGCATTGTTCAGCCTCCATGTGTACGTGGGTTTTCTTTTGTTTTTGTTGCCATTGAAGACCACCCTTATTCCATAGTGATCTGATAGGAGGCATGGGATTATTTCTATCTTCTTGTATCTGTTGAGGTCTGATTTGTGACCAATTATATGGTCAATTTTGGAGAAGGTACCATGAGGAGCTGAGAAGAAGGTGTATTCTTTAGCTCTAGGATGAAATGTTCTATATATATCAGTTAGTTCCATTTGGTCCAAGGCTTCAATTAGATTCACTGTGTCCCTGTTTAGTTTCTGCTTTCCTGAACGATCCATTTCAGAGAGCGGGGTGTTGAAGTCACCCACTATTATTGTGTGCGGTGCGATGTGTGCTTTGAGTTTTAGTAAAGTTTCTTTTACGAATGAGGGTGCCCTTGCATTTGGAGCATA
Organism: Tokudaia tokunoshimensis; assembly: GCA_036184795.1. NCBI lineage: Eukaryota > Metazoa > Chordata > Mammalia > Rodentia > Muridae > Tokudaia > Tokudaia tokunoshimensis. The sequence continues at coordinate 1,057,991 of BTHU01000020.1, read as the reverse complement.
GATATTCAGGATTGAGAGTTCTTGATGGTGGATTTTTCCCTTGATCAGTATGTAGTGTCCTTCTGTGTCTTTTTTGATGACTTTGGGTTGAAAATCAATTTTATCCGATATTAGGATGGCTACTCCACCTCGTTTCTTGGGGCCATTTGCTTGTAAAATTGTTTTCCAGCCTTTTACTCTGAGGTAGTGTTTGTCTTTGACACTGAGGTGCGTTTCCTGCATGCAGCAAAAAGCTGGGTCCTGTTTACGTATCCAGTCTGCTAGTCTATGTCTTTTAATTGGGGAATTGAGACCATTGATATTAAGAGAGATTAAGGCATAGTGATTATTGCCATCTGCCATTCTTGACGCTATCTTTATGTTTGAGTGGTTATCTACTTTTGGGTTTGATTCAAGAAGGTTATTATCTCATTTTTTCCAGGGTGTTGTTTCGCTCCCTGTATTGGAGGTTTCCACCTATTATCCGTTGCAGGGCTGGATTTGTGGAAAGATATTGTGAAAATTTGGTTTTATCATGGAATATCTTGGTCTCTCCATCTATGGTGATTGAGAGTTTTGCTGGGTATAGTAGTCTAGGCTGGCATTTGTGCTGTCTTAGTGTCTGCATGAGATCTGCCCAGGATCTTCTGGCTTTCATAGTCTCTGGTGAGAAGTCTGATGTGATTCGGATAGGTCTTCCTTTGTATGTTACTTGGCCCTTTTCTCTTACTGCATTTAGTATTCTTTCTTTGTTTAGAACATTCGGTGTTTTGATTATTATGTGACGGGAGGTATTTCTGTTCTGGTCCAGTCTGTTTGGAGTTCTGTAGGCTTCTTGTATGTTCATCGACATCTCTCTCTTTAAGTTAGGGAAGTTTTCCTCCATAATTTTGTTGAAGATGTTTACTGGCCCTTTAAGTTGCAAATCTTCACTCTCATCTATACCTATAATCCTTAGGTTTGGTCTTCTCATTGTGTCCTGGATTTCCTGGATGTTTTTGGTTACGCGTTTTTTGCATTTTGCATTTTCTTTGACTGTTGAGTCGATGCTTTCTATGGAATCTTCAGCACCTGAGATTCTTTCTTCCATCTCTTGTATTCTATTGTTGATGTTTGCATCTATGACTCCTGATTTCTTCCCAAGGTTTTCTATCTCCAAAGTTGTCTCCCTTTGTGATTTCTTAGTTGTTTCTACTTCCTTTTTTAGTTCCTGGATGGATTTGCTGAGATCCTTCACTTGTTTGTTTGTATTTTCCTGTATTTCTTTAAGGTATTTTTGCATTACCTCTTTCAGGATTTCTTCCTGATGACCCACGTTCTCCTGCATTTCTCTGAGCGATTTTTGTGTTTCCTCCTCATGGGATTCCATCTGTTGAGCCATCGTCTCCTGCATTTCTTTAAGCAGTTCTCGTGTTTCCTTGTAAGGGCATCTAACCGTTGATTCATTTCTTTAAGCAATTTTTGTGTTGCCTCCTTATGGGCATCTGTCTGTTGACCCATATTCTTCTGCATTTCTTTATGCAAATTTTGTGATTCCTTTGTGAGTGCATCTACCCGTTGATTCATCTCGTTAAGCGATTTTTGTGTTGTCTCCTTGTGCACCTCCATCTTTTGATCCATGTTCTCCCGCATTTCTCTAAGCGATTTTTGTGTTTCCTTTGTAAGGGCTTCTAACCGTTGATTCATGGTCTCCTGTAACTCTTTATGAGATTTATTTGTGTCCTTCTTGTGATCCTCTAATAGCATCATGAGAAGTGATTTTAAATCCAGATCTTGTCTTTCGGGTGTGGTGGGGTATCCAGGACTTGCTGCTGTTGGAGAGTTGGGTTCGGATGGTCCCACATTACTTTGATTACTGTTAGTAACATTCCTACGTTTGCCTTTTGCCATCTGGATACCTCTGGTGTTAGTTGGTCCTGCTGCCACTGGCTGTTGGTTGGACCTCCTGTGAGCCTGCAAAGCTATTTCTGCCCCCCCTGGATTACCAGGATTCCCCTGGCACCGATTTCTGGGGCCTGCCTGCTCCTGAGTGACTTTGGAGCCCTAATGTGCTTTGCCCCAAGTGATCTTATATTGGGGAGGCCTTGCACATCTAAAGGCTCAGCCTAGTGGATTCCTGGAGCAGAGGTCGCCAAAGGGAGGCTGGCAGGCTCCTGCCCTGTGCAGGGGTGTGTGATCTCTCCTGGGGGGGGGAGGGGGCGTCCCTCTGCCAGGCAGAAGTCCCACAGCAGATCTGGTGCGCTGGTCACTGCAGATCAGCCCAGCACCTGGGAGCAGGTTACACACAAGCTGCCTGAAACCGAAGCGATATTATGCCTGTCTGTCTCTGAGCCTGGTGGTCCCAACTACCTGGTCACTGGAGCAAAGATGGCGGAGGGCACTCTCCGTGGCGCAGCTCACCCTGTGGTCACGATGGCCCGCCGATCTGGCACCCAGACGACCACAGCGCCAACCCGCCCTCGGGCACAGAAGGAAGCCCCAACAGGCCGTGTCCCAAGTGATGTTATATTGGGGGGAGAGCCTGGGTACCGGTCTCTCCAGCGCAGTCCGCGGGAACAGAGGTCGCGGAAGGGAAGCTGGCAGGCTCCCTCCCTGCGCGGGGTCCCTCCACCAGGCAGAAGGTCCCACCGCGGAACTGGCGCGCTGGTTACTGCAGATCAGCCCAGCACCTGGGAGCAGGTTACACACAAGCTGCCTGAAACCGAAGCGATATTATGCCTGTCTGTCTCTGAGCCTGGTGGTCCCAACTACCTGGTCACTGGAGCAAAGATGGCGGAGGGCAGTCTCCGTGGCGCCGCTCACCCTGTGGTCACGATGGCCCGCCGATCTGGCACCCAGACGACCACAGCGCCAACCCGCCCTCGGGCACAGACGGAAGCCCCAACAGGCCGTGTCCCAAGTGATGTTATATCGGGGGGAGAGCCTGGGTACCGGTCTCTCCAGCGCAGTCCGCGGGAACAGAGGTCGCGGAAGGGAAGCTGGCGGGCTCCCTCCCTGCGCGGGCTAGATCTCACATTTTAAATAGCTCAGTGTTCTACTTTTAACTCAATATTGTGAAGACAGATAGGCACATTTATGGGAATCACTGGGAAGCCAGCCTAGCTAAATTAGTAGGCAGTGGGAGACCTGTCTCTAAAAGAAAAGATAGGTAGTATCTCAAAAGACATCTAAGGTTGAACTCTGGCCTCCACATTCAAAAACAACAAAGGCATGTATGCGAATGCATACATGTGCTCCTGTGTGCGTATACACACACACACACACATGCACACACACATACACACCCTACTTATTTCTTGTAAGAGGAATATAATGAAAGAAAAACATAAAATGGACGAAGGAAAGCAATTCAGTGCATAGTTGAATGAGTAAAGGAGAAGCAGAAAAAATTAAGGAATTAATGGCAGAGAGGCAGGTGAGGAACTCTGATCACATGACTGCCAGTTCCTCAGTCAAATTAGAAGAAAAATGACCTACTTTGAATGATGAGGATGATGGGAAAAGTGAAATTCTAACTGAGAAAGCACTGACTTCAGCAATCAGTAAGGCCTGAAAGACCCCACTTGCCAATCATGGTTCAGGAATATTAGAAAAGGTGAGAGGTTAAAAGAGATCACCATGAAGGAAGAAGGTGGCAGAAATCCTAGAGCAGTGACAGCAAGCCCAGATCAGCCTCTATGATGGGAGAAAATGTAACAACTTACCCAATGTGCTGGAGAAACCACTAATTGACAACGAAATGAACAGGGAGAGTTCACTGCCGAAGGTCAGCGATAGCAGTGAGATGCCTGGATAAAGAAAGGCTGAGATCATTAGATTCAGAGGCAGCATAGGTTAATGTGACGGTCAAAGATATCAACCCATACTGAGAGCCCTTAACTCTGTACTAAATTAAGTCAGTTCAGATCATTTAATTAACTGTATTCTGGAGTTTTATAACTTTGAAGAGGAAAGAAACTTGCATTTCATTTGATTTCTGAGAAAATGAGACTTCATATGAGCATTTCAAAAACTGTTTTAAAAATACAAGAGGTTGCCATTGGTAACCAAGGAAATCCAGGACAGAGAAAAGTAAACATTATTTTTATTTTTATTCTGTATGTTTGTGTATGTGTTCATGTTTATATGTGTGCTCATGTGTGTGGGCATGTGCATGTATATGTGTGGAGGTCTGAAGTCATCATCAGATGTCTTCTTCAGTCACTCTCTGCCTTAGGTTTTGAGATGAGGTCTTTCTTAATATGAAGAGCACAGATTTCATTAGAATATCTAGCCAGCAAGCCCCAAGCATCCTCCCAAGTGCTGAGATTACAAACACTCACCATAATGCCAAGCTTTGTCACAGGAGTTTGGAAGTTTTGAACTTAGGTCCACATGGTTGTGCAGAAAGCATATACTAACTGAGCCATTCCCCAGCCAAAAATTTTATACATCATACCAGACCATTTAGGCACACTACACTATGCAATAGGAGCAAGCACGCCTCCATGATAAGGAAACAGGTGAAAAGTCTCTGAAGTCTGGCTGGGTGTTTGTGCTTGTCTCCAAAACTACTATGCCAATGCTTGAGATCCCTTTTTAGAGCATAATCCAGAGATTTTTGTCATTTTAAATATTTGTCATCCTAAAGAACTTTCTCCATTGTCACAAGCCATCCTATTAATTGAATCTAATAAATAGAATCCAATAAACAGAAATCCAATCTAGGCCCCAACTTTTCAGCACTGTTTACTACTCCCTTCTCCTTAAAATGGTAAAAGAGAAGATTAGAAGTAAGGTTGAGTCCAAGCATGACCCTAACTGGAGCTCATTTTCAGTGGTAACCAGAGCATATTACATGTTACCACTGATAAACTCTCAAGAATCCTGTGCTTGATTTTACATTCTAATTGAACCTTTGACTTCCCCAGCACTGCTTCCAGCTTGTCTAACTTCTTCATTTTAGTCATAATCACTGGAATCCATTGTATTGCTCAGATTAGGTGTTCAAGATGTGTGTTTTCTATTTCCCTTACCCATTCTTTCTTTCCATCTAACCCTGTATCCTCAAGCCATTCATTTTCTCTATCCTTATTGTCATCACCCTACAATTACTTGCCTTGCTGCCTTGGATTTTCTGCCTGGACCCCATTTCCGTTGTTACCCACTTCTGATGTACAGCAATAGCGTGGTCTATACTATCTTCCTAAATAAAGTAAGTCATGCTCCTTTAGAATCCTCCAAAGGTCAGATGCTATGTTGTTATTGAGTTAATCTCTGAGTTCTGGTAAAAGCACTGTGGTTAAGGGAGACACTGGCCATTGTTAGAAATTAGACTGGTGGTAAAGGGGGCAACTCCATGCCTTCTCTATAACTTTTCTCTATGCCAAATTTGTTTAAAAGTTTTTCAAGTGTATTTTACTTACTTCTCTTTGAGTTGTATCAATATCCCACTCCTTACCACAGTCTTGTTGCTTCTTGCATATCTGTAGATTCTGTCTCTTACTCGACAAAGTCTACTCACTAAGTCTTGCTCACAAAGTATACACACACGCACACACACACACAAACACAAACACTCCCCAAAGTCACTGAGTTCTGAAATAATTCCCATCTCTGTTGTCTTTTGAGTCACCTTTCATCTTGGTAACTTCTGCTTTTGTGTTTCATTGTTTCCCTTTGAACCCTGGATCTCAGCTTAAAATTCTCCTCTCCATAAAGTCTTCCCCTGCCCACCTCATCTAAAGCAAGGTCCTCTCTGCTATATGGCTGCTTCCTCCAAACTGCAACATTTAATTAAGACTCAGGAAGTAAAGAAAGCTTAGGAACCACAAGAAATTTCAGAAATTTAGAAAATTCACTAAGTCAAGTGTTATACAATCAGTAGTAGCTCTAAGGAGGGGACCTTCCTATCATCAGAGCTGCCTGCAAGAAATGCAGAAAAGTTCAAGGACTCTTGAGTTGTCCCTCTGCTTGCACAATTTATCACCCGTGTTGTGCTGGGCTTTTTGTGATGCAGCTGCTCTTCAATCACTGTAGTCCTGTAAATAATCCTTGACCCATATTTGTGAAGTAACTCCAACAAACCCACTGGCTGTCTAAAGTAGTCATGAATGAAATTGTTTAATTGTACTGTCATTGGAGCCTTGTTCACATTCCTTCAAGAAAATCACACAATACTCTCCCTTTCTGTGGACAGTGTACAACTATTTCAGGTGCTCATCTCATTCCTGTCTCATGCACCCAACTGTCTTTTCATTAGAGAAGAGATCTGACCCTCCTGTCTCCTCATCATCTTTCCCCACAGCTCAGTCTAACTTATCTTCTCCCAGACAAGTATTTGACATCTGTAATATATTATATCTCTGACACCAGGATTCCTTCTAAGACACTTAGCCTTTGAGGACCAAAGAAACTAGTTTTCAAAAGAGCATCACAGAAATAAATTGTATATTTTCTATTTCAAAACTAAATGTTATTAAAATTGCTTTTATTAGCAAAGATAATTTTAAAAATGAATAAGCCCCTCTTTTTCACACTACCTGCTTCTGATCCCATGTTAACCTTTCCCTAACCTAACACAGTCTTTTTAAAAAACATAGAAAACACGATGTTGGGAAGGATGAAATCAGCTACCCTTGAAGCTTCCATCCTGAATTAAGATAATTGCATCTGAGGAGACATCTTTTGTCATCTCCTTGAAAGTAATGAATAGTCACCACGCTCCCTTCAATGTCTTGACATATAGATATCTTCCCTTCTCCCCTATCTGAGTTTATTGGGTCAGAAAAAATATTGAAATTTGATGATTCAACACATCACCTGTGGGAAGAAGATAGATTTCAAAACAAAGAGCACATATTACATTCTATTTAGTGAATAAAATATCATTATGCAAATAGCTTCCACTTACATTACACTTGATAGAACACCAGCTCCAAGTGAGCATCTGCTTTATAGATTCTTCTTGTTGTCTTGTTTAGGAGTGTTACCCAAATGCTGAGGACAGGCACATTGCAATTGCTCATAAATATTCACCTGTTCATGAATCCTCTAAAAGGTATACCTATGTTTCTCTTTTATAGATGTGAATCCCAAGTCTTATAAAAACAAAGGCACTATTGTATCATGCCCAAACAGAGAGAAAAGATAACAGACTGATGCATGCCTACCCCCCACCTGCTTTCCAACTCTAATCCTGAATCATCCATTCCAATTCCCAAGCTAATTTTAGAACCAGGTCTACAACATTCTCTAATCCTGAAGCACAAAGGCTTAACATGTCTTTGAATCTAAGGGCTGTCATCCTACACCTAATACTTCCCTATTGACTTTCCAAATGGTTGTATCAGCATGCTGTTTCAGATGGGAGAACAACCTCATAAAGAGACCTTCTTTCAAAACAGCATCTGCCCTTTAAATTTGAAAGTCATATGACACTGTATTTCTTACATTAGTTCAGAGTTGTTGAGTTTCTAGTTATTTTTCTCACTTGATAGATGTACATGGAATAAACAAGGCTTAGAAAGTCCAAGTCAGTTTTGCAGAGAAATCCAAGTGTAAAACCACTTTTTGGTTAGTCTTTTCACCTGGTCACTGTTCAGGACTCAGAAGAATCCCTTCTGGGGCTCTGCCAGCTCTGGAGGCATCCAGCCTTCCCATGAACAGGAAGGTGGGGAGTGAGGGAACTCTAGACTAAAAGATAAGAGTCTGAAGCATCCTATGGAAATAAACACAATAATAAAAAGCACTCTTTATTTTACACAACTGCCATGTAGGTTTCAATGGAAACAATGCCCCTGGGATTATAGGACAAGGCAAACTCTATACCAAATGCCTTACATGGATTCTCTGAATTATCACATCAAACCTTTGTATGAATAGTATAACTATATGCAATTTTCAATGAACAATGTGAGGCTCAGAGAGTTTAAGTATCTTACCTAAGTCACAAAACTACTAAATGAATCTTATCAACAGTTACAAAAGTCATAAAACTGTGGAAAAGGGCTATTCTCCAATGAACCTCCTCAGGGGACCTGTGTTTTTTGTTCTGAATTTATTACTTGATATTTATGAAATGCACAAATCCCTACCCCACATTGATCCTCATTTTCCTTATCCTTGTAGTGAATGGTTGGACTGTGTTGGCCAATTTGGTGAAGGAAATTGAATGTGGATAGTTAGCATTTGGAATACATGAGGCTAAGCAGAAGACACATATGGAGGGCCATTGGAAGTAATGCTTGATCTGGAATTCTAAATTTAAGGAAGAAATTTCTGAATGAAGGGGCACATAGAGACTGTGGGTCCAGCAAAAATGTCTTCTAGGTATGGAACCAGTGAATATAGTCATTAGGACATTTGTCCTTCTGAAGTTACAAAAGTTGAGTATACATTGCAGCTGAATAGTTCTCAAATTAACTAGTTTAGTTAACTAGTTGTCTTGCTTTTCTCATCTGTACAAAGTGGAGCTATTCTGAGGTATTGTAAAGACTGAATTATATAATCCTTGTAGTTCTTGGCCAATGTAAGTTTTCAATGTTAGTGAGCTGCCCTCATCATTACTTCTATTATTGTTATTAAATCTTTGAGAAAATGACATGCTTAGGGGAAACTAAGTGGATTGGTGTGGATATCCATTTAACCATTCTGCAAACATTTATTGACAACACCGGCAGAAAGACATGCTCTACATTGATAAGAAGAGGTGAAAGTGGAGCAAGGACAGTGAGAAGAAATAACCTAGATAAGGGAGATAGATCATGAAGAATCAGCTCAGCTGAAAGAAATTAGTGTCATCTTGAAACTGCAGAGAAGTCTAGGTGGATTTATTTTTTTTTATTATTATTTTTTTATTTTATTTTATTTTTTTAATTTACATTCCAAATCACTTCCCCTTTCCCGTTTCCTCCCTCCCTGAAAGTCCCATAAGCCCCCTTCCCTCCCTCTTTTCTCCATTCAACCCCCTCTCGTTACTCTGTCCTGGCGTTCCCCTACATCCAGTCTTTCCAGGACCAGGGGTCTCTCCTTCCATCTTTTTAGAAATCTATTGATATGCTGATTGTGTCTAGGGTATTCCGAGATTCTGGGTCAATATCCCCTTATCAGTGACTGCATACCATGTGTGTTCTTTTGTGATTGGGTTACCTCACTAAGGATGATATTTTCAAGTTTTGACCATTTGCCTAGGAATTTCGTGAATTCATTGTTTTTAATTGCAGAGTAGTATTCCATTGTGTAAATATACCACATCTTCTGAATCCATTCCTCCGTTGAGGGACATCTGGGTTCTTTCCAGCTTCTGGCTATTATAAATAAGGCTGCTATGAATATAGTGGAGCATGTGTCCTTATTGCATGCAGGTAAAGTCTCTGGGTATATGCCCAGGAGTGGTATAGCCGGATCCTCCAGGAGTGTCATGCCCAGTTTTCTGAGGAACCGCCAGACTGCTTTCCAGAGTGGTTGTACCAGCCTGCAATTCCACCAGCAGTGGAGGAGTGTTCCTCTTTCTCCACATCCTCGCCAACAACTGCTGTCTCCTGTGTTTTTGATCTTAGCCATCCTGACTGGTGTGAGATGGAATCTCAGGGTTGTTTTGATTTGCATTTCCCTAATGACTAAGGATGATGAACATCTCTTTAGGTGCTTCTCAGCCATTAGATATTCTTCAGGTGAGAACTCTTTGTGTAGCTCTGTACCCCATTTTTTAATAGGGTTACTTGCCTCTCTGGAGTTTAACTTCTTGAGTTCTTTGTATATCTTGGATATTAGCCCTCTGTCGGATGGGAATTACATGGTCACAATTCCAGGGTGGTCAAACAGAAGGACAAAGATAAGGAGGAAGGGAAGTAGCTGATGATAGAAAGAAGATCATAACCTGACCTAAAACAGGGTTGGAAGCTCTACATGGAGCCTTAGACAATGGACAGAAGTAGGCATAAAAGATACTAATGTGGTCAAACTATAAAATGGAATTTAGAAACTGGTTGTATGTAGAAGGATAGGAAAATGAAGGAATTCAGGAAATAAATGGAAGGGTAGACAAATAGATGGATAGATGCTTGAATTTGAGTGAATGAACTAAAGAATAATTAGACAGGTTGATGGACTAATGGATGGCTAGGAACATGAATACACAGATGCATTGAGACAATAATGGTGAGAGCAAACTTAAAAAGCTTATACAGCTCTTGTATACATTTATAATTTATGCTTTTTCCTCAGATTCCATGATTAGTCATATATCAGATCATCAATACACTTCCAAGATAATGATTAAAATTATAATTTCATAACCAAAACTATTGCTAGTATGTATTTAAAAATACCTTATGCCTCATAAACATGTTTATATTATTGTATTTCTAGCTTCTAGAAACAGCGATTAAGAGCACTGACTGTTCTTCCGGATGTCCTGAGTTCAATTCCCAGCAACCACATTGTGGCTCACAACCTGTAAGGGATCTGATGTCCTCTTCTGCTGTGTCTGAAGACAACTACAGTGTACTCATATACATAATAATTAATATTAATCCCAATGTGTAGCAACTATAAATCAAAATGTGATTTTTATTTGGGGGGAAGGGAGTGGGCTTCTTTCTTCAAAAAGTTCCACATGTATACTTCCTTCACAAAGCAATATTCTGCCTCATGCCTTGAGGAACCCTGAGGTTCATTTGAATAGTTAATTACTTTGGAGTTAGGAGGATAAAAGAAGCTTGGATAATGCAAGATTCTCATTGATTAGAATTTGATTCCATTAGTGACTCTTTCATTTCTGAGTCTGCAACAGATGAGATATTTTCTGAGTTCTCTCTCTGTAGCAGACATCTCCTCAGCCTCATGCTTCCCTCCCACACTTGGTTATATGAGAAACCCAGAAACAAGTCTACTTAAAGCTGGTGCTGGAGAATATGCTGCAGCACATTTTATTTTGCAGGCGGGGACACAGGAGGGGAAAATGTGGTCATTTACAGTTCCTGGTTTACACGTTCTAAGAACTTGATCAAATTATTTAACATTTCAGAGACTTATTTTCCTCTCTTATGGAGCAGAAATCAGAGAACTGGTCCAGACTCGCAAACAAATTCTCCCATACCACTATGCCTGCTAAGTACTGACATGGTCCCAAGCATATGTTAAATATAGCATCAACGCAAGGACCTATCACAAGTAAAGGACAAGGCAGAGAATCAGGGAAAAGAAGCAGTTATGTAACCAAAATACAGTTAGGACTGTAGTTCGGTGGCAGAGCAACTTCCTAGTATGTATAAGCTCTTAGGTCCCATAACCAGAAAGAGAGTCAGGAGGTGAGCAGGAAAAGAGGATAAAAGAAGGAATAAAAGAAAAGAGAAGAGGCAGGTTGGCTAGATGGCTTAGGAGGTCAAAGTGCTTGCTCTAATTTGATCTCTGGAATCTCTATGGTGGAAGGAGAGAAATGATATCTGCAGCTAGTCTCTGAGTTCCACCTGTGCACTGTGGCATGCATCATGCACCCCTATACACACACACACACACACACACACACACACACACACACACACAAAGTAAATGTAAAAAAAAAATACCAAAGCAAAGAAAAGAAATTGAGCCAAGAAAATGGGGATTGGTATGAAACCTCAAGATTAACATAAAAAAAAAAGCCAGTTGACAAAGACGAAACCTGTCCCCACTTGTGCAATAAGTGAAACATTTTCCAGAAAGGTTCTCTAGTATATAAATATGGGAAAGGTGAGTATTTTGCAAATAAGCCATAAAAGGTCAGGGCTGACTGGACTGGTGTCTTTGGGCTTTTTTCCATTAGCTTACATGTCCATTCCTGTTCTTTTACTTTCTTAATAAACTGTCTCTATTTCTCTCCAACCATTCAGTGTTTTGTCCTGGGATATAAGAGCCTGGAAACATCAACAAGTGCCCACTGTATTGAATCCATGTCAAAAACAGTGAGGGGAAGAGGAGAGAATACAAACAGAGGAGAGGGGAGAGGAGGGAAGAAGAAGGGAGATGAGGGGAGAAAAGGGAAGGAAAGGAAAGGGGAGGGGAGAGGAGGGGAGACATGCCCCCAGCTCTTGGGTCCACTATATGTAACAAACCTGGTGGTTGCAGGCACCCTACCAAATACACATACACACACATACACACACACACACACACACACACACACACACACACACACACACACACACACACACATGCGCGCGTGCGCACCCAAAATAGATGGGAACATGCACATAAGAAGAGAAAGAAAGAAATAGGAGAAACATGTGCTAACTTTTGAAGCAATTCATGTTGACTTGGGGAAGTTATAATGTGCAGAATGTTGAATTTGGGATTTGCTTTGTTCTGTGCTTCTTTTCTATCGTTATTTAAAGAAACATGATCACTGCTTTCATGCAAACTTATGGTTACAAAATTAGTTGAGCTATAAATTCTTATATATACATCTTAGCTATTAAAATACTCAACCCAGAAATTAGGGTCTTTTTGGCTTGTTAGCTGGGGAGCTGAGAGAGTTCTGCCTCTAGAATTTGAAACAAGAATTTGTTAAATGATGTCCCCATCACCCCAAAAAGTAAAACTAAAAATAAACATTAAAAAGTCCAATTTGTGTTATCCACATACTTACTGGAGACAAACTCTCAATAGTCTACCACTTAAACAGGGCTGAGTCATTTCCCTCCCACATCTCAGCCAGAGGCCATCAGTTATGGAGAGCCACACTTTTAGCATCTCCATATATTTCTTTTTTATTTCTGCCTTCACATGTTTCTCTCTTTTTTTAATTGGATATTTTATTTGTTTACATTTCAAATGTTATTCCCCTTCCCGGCTTCCTCTCTGCAAATCCCCTATCCCATCCCCCCTTACTCTGCTTCTATGAGGGTGCTCACCCACTCACCCACTCATGCCTGCCTCACCACCCTAGCATTCCTCTACACTGGGGCATCAAGCCTTCACAGGACCAAGGACCTCCCCTCCCACTGATGGCACATAGGGCCCCTTCAGCTACTTCAGTCCTTCCCCTAATTCCTCCATTGGGGGCCATGTGCTCAGTCTAATGGTTGGCTGCTAGCCTCTGTGGCTCTATTGGTCAGGATCTGGCAGAGCTTCTCAGGAGATAGCTGTATCAGGCTCCTATCAGCAAGCACTTCTAGGCATCAGCAATAGTGTCTGGATTTAGTGTCTGTATGGGGGATAGATTCCCAGCTGGAGCAGTCTCTTGATGGCCTTTCCTTTAGTCTCTGTTTCACTCTTTGTCTCTATATTTCCTTTAGGCAGGAGCAATTCTGGGTTAAAATTTTGGAGATGGGTAGGTGGCCCCATCCCTCAAACTGGTGGCCATGACTAGCCTCTGGATCTGGCCTCAACAGGTTCTACAACACTTAGTGGGGTATTTTAGCTAATATCATCTCCGTGGGGTTCTGGGAGGTTTTTCCTTTCCTGGCATCTGGGACTTTCTGGTTGCTACTCCCAGTTCCCCATTCCCCATTGCTACATACCTTTGTTCAATTTCCTGACCCTCTGAACAGCTCCACTATCTCCTCCCATAGCTGATTCTGCCCATCTTTTTTGCCTCCCCTTGCTCTTTTCCTCCAAAGTCTCTCCTACCCTCTACTTCCCTTGATTATATTATTCCCACTTCTAAGTAGGATTGAAACATCCACTCATTGGACTTCCTTCCTCTTGATCTTCATGTGGTCTGTGAGTTGTATTGTGCGTATTCCACACTCTTTGTCTAATATCCACTTATCAGTGAGTATATGCCATATGTGGTCTTTTGCGACTGAGTTATCACACTCAGGATGATATTTTCTAGATCGATCCATTTGCCTGCAAATTTCATGAAGTAATTGTTTTTAATAGGTTAGTATTATTACATTGTATAAATATACCACAGTTTCTGTATCCACTCCTCTGTTGAGGGACATCTGGGTTGTTTCCAGCTTCTGGTTATTGGAAATATGGCTGCTATAAACATAGGGGCGCATGTGTCCTTATTAGATGTTGGACCATCTTCTGGTTACATACCCAGGAGTAGTAAAGCTGGATCATCAGGTAGAATTATATCCAAATTTCTGAGGAACTACCAGACTGATTTTCAGAGTGGTTGTAGCAGCTTGCAATTCCACCAACAATGGAGGAGTGTTCCTCTTTCTCCACATCCTCACCAGCATCTGTTGTCACCCGAGTTTTTGTTCTTAGCCATTCTGACTGGTATGAGGTGAAATCTCAAGATTGTTTTGATTTGCATTTCCCTGGTGACTAAGGATGTTGAACATTTCTTTAGGTGCTTCTCAGCCATTCAGTATTCCTCGGTTGAGAATTCTTTGTTTATCTCTGTATCCCATTTTTAATAGGGTTATTTGGTTCTCTGGAGCCTAACTTCTTGAGTTCTTTGTATATATTGGATAGTAGCCCTCTATTGGATGTAGGATTAGTAAAGATCTTTTCCCAATCTGTTGGTTGCTGTTTTGTAATATTGACAATGTCCTTTGCCTTACAGAAAAAATGCAATTTTATGAGGTCCCATTTGTCAATTCGTGGTATTAAAGCATAAACTATTAGTGTTCTGTTCCGGAAATTTTTCCCTGTTCCCATTTGTTTGAGTATTTTTCCCACATTCTATTCTATAAGTTTCAGTATATCTGGTTTTATATGAAGGTCCTTGATCTACTGGGTCTAGAGATTTGTACAAAGAGATAAGAATTGATTGATTTGCATTCTTCTACATGCTGACCAACAGTTGAACCAACACCATTTGTTGAAAATGCTGTCTTTTTTCCACTGGATGGTTTTAGCTGCTTCTCAAAGATCAAGTAACCAGAGGTATGTGGGTTAATTTCTGGGTTTTCATTTCTATTCCTTTGATCTACCTGTCTCTCTCTGTACCAATACCAAGCAGTTTTTATCACTATTACTCTGTAGTACAGCTTAAAGTCAGGGATGGAGATTCCCCCAGATGTTCTTTGATGGTTGAGAATAGTTTTCAAAATCCTGGATTTTTTTGTTATTCCAAATGAATTTGCTAATTGCTCTAATTCTATGACGAATTGAGTTGGAATTTTGATGGGGATTGCATTGAATCTGTAGACTGCTTTCAGCAAGATGGCTATTTTTACTATATTAATCCTGCTAATCCATGAGCATCAGAGATCTTTGCATCTTCAGGGTTCATCATCGCCTTTTTTTCTTCTTGTCATACAGATTTTTCACTTGCTTGGTTAGAGTCACACCAAAATATTTTTCATTATTTGTGACTATTGTAAAGGGTGTTATTTCCCAAATTTCTTTCTCAACCTGTTTTTCCTTTGAGTAGAAAAAGGCTACTGATTTGTTTCTGTTAACTTTATATCCAGTCACTATTCTGAAGTTGTTTATCAGGTTTAGGAGTTCTCTGGTGGAATTTTTCAGGACTTAAGTATATGTTCGTATCATCTGCAAAGAACGATATCTTCACTTCTTCCTTTCCAATTAAGTATATGTTCGTATCATCTGCAAAGAACGATATCTTCACTTCTTCCTTTCCAATTTTTTCCATTTCCTTTGACCTCCTTTTGTTGTCTAATTGCTCTAGTTAGACCTTAAAGTACTATATTGAATAGGTAAGGAACGAGTGGGCATCCTTGTCAAGTCCCTGAATTTTATTGAGATTGCTTCAAGCTTCTCTCAACTTAGTTTGATATTGGCTACTGTTTTGCTGTCTGTTGCTTTTCCTATGTTGAGATATGGGCCTTGAATTCCTGATCATTCCAAGACATTTAACATGAAGGGATGTTGAATTTTGTCAAATGCTTTCTCAGTGTCTAATGAAATGACCACTTGCTTTTTTTTCTTTTTCTTTTTTGTTTATGTAATAGAATACATTGTTAGATTTCCTCACATTGAACCATCCCTGCATACATGGGATGAAGTCTGCTTGATCAGTGAATGATCATTTTGATGTGTTCTTGGATTCAGTTTGCAAGTATTTTATTGAATATTTTTGCATCAATATTCATAATGGAATTTGGGCTGAAGTTCTTTTTCTTTGCTGGGTCTTTGTGAGGTTTTGGTATCAGTTTAACTGTGGCTTCATAGAACAAATTGGGTAGTGTTCCTTCTGTTTTTGTTTTGTGGAATAGTTTGAAGAGTATTGGTATTATGTCTTCTTTGAAGGTCTGATAGATTTCTGCACTTACTCCATCTAGTCCTGGGCTGTTTTTGGTTGGGAGACTCTTAATGACTGCTTCTATATTTTTAGTGGTTATGGGACTGTTTAGATGGGTTATCTGATCCTGATTTAATTTTGATACCTGCTATCTCTCTAGAAAGTTATCCATTTCATCCAGATTTTCCAGTTTTTTTTTTTTTTTTTTTTTTTTTTGAGTATAGGCTTTTGTAGTAAGACCTGATGGTTTTTTGTTTTTTGGTTTTTTGTTTTTTTTTTTTTTTTTTTTGGATTTCCACAGTTTTTGTTGTTATATTTCCCTTTTCATTTCTGATTTTGTTAGTTTGGATACTGTCTCTGTGCCCTGTGGTTAGTCTGGCTAAGATTGATATATCATGTTGATTTTCTCAACGAACCAGTTCCTGGTTATGTTGATTCTTTGTATAGTTCTTTTTGTTTCTACTTGGTTGATTTCAGCCCTGAATTTGATTATTTCCTGCCATCTACTCTTCTTGGATGTATTTAGTTCTTTTTATTCTAGAGTGTTCATATGTGTTGCTAATATGCTAGTATATGTTGTCTCCAGTTTCTTTTTGGAGTCACTCAGAGCTATGAGTTTTCTCTTACCACTGCTTTCATTGTGTCCCAAAAGTTTGGGTATGTTATACCTTCATTTTGATCAAATTCTGAAAAGTCGTCAATTTCTTTATTTTTTACTTGACCAAATTATCCTTAAGTAAAGCATTGTTCAGCTTCCATTGTTCATTGTATGTGGGCTTTCTGTTGCTTTTGTTAGTATTGATGAACAACCTTAGTCTGTGGTGATCTGTTAGGATGCATGGGATTATCTCAGTCTTCTTGTATCTGTTGAGGCCTGTTTTGTGAGTGATTATATGATTAATTTTAGAGAAGTTACCATGAGGTCTTGGGAAGAAGGTATATTCTTTTGATTTAGGATGAAGGATGAAATGATATATAGGTATGTGTTAAATCCATTTAGTTCATAACTTCTGTTAATTTCACTGTGTCTCTGTTTAGTTTTGGTTTCCATCATCTGTCCATTGATAAGTTTGGGGTGTTCAGTCTCCTACTATTATTGTGTGAGGTGCAATGTGTACTTTGAGCTCTAGTAAAATTTATTTTATGAATGTGGGTGCCCTTGCATTTGAAACATAGATTTTCAGAATTGAGAGTTCATCTTAGTAGATTTTTCCTTTGATGATTATGAAGTGTCTTTCCATATCCTTTTTGATAACTTTTGGTTGAGAGTCAATTTTATTCAATATTAGAATGACTACTCCAGCTTGTCTCTTGGGACCCTTTTCTTGGAAATTTTTTTTCTAGACATTTGCTCTGAGATAGTGTCTGTCTTTGTCACTGAGTTGCATTTCCTATATGCAGCAAAATGCTGGGTCCTGTTTAAGTATCCAGATTGTCTATGTCTTTTTATTGGGGAATTGAGTCCATTGATGTTAAAAGATATAAAGGAATAGTGATTGTTGCGTCCTGCTGTTTTCATTGTTAAAGGTGGGATTATGTTTGTGTGGCTATCTTCTTTTGGGTTTGTTGAAAGAAGATTACTTTCCTGCTTTTTCTAGGGTGTAGTTTCACTCCTTTTGTTGGAGTTTTCCATTTATTATCATTTGTAGGGCTAGGATTTTGGAGAGATTTATGTAAATTTGGTTTCGTCATGGAACATCTTGAGAGTTTTGATTGATATAGCAGACTGTATTGGCATTTGTGTTCTCTTAGGGTCTGTGTGACATCTGCTCAGGATCTTCTAGCTTTCACAGTCTCTGGTAAGAAGTCTGTTGTAATTCTGATAGGTCTGCCTTTATATGTTACTTGACATTTTTCACTTATTGCTTTTAATATTTTTTTCTGTGTTTTGTGCATTTGATATTTTGACTATTATTTGACAGGAGAAATTTCTTTTCTGGTCCAATCTATTTGGACTTCTGTAGACTTCTTATACATTAATAGGCATCTCTTTCTTTAGGTTAGGGAAGTTTTCTTCTATAATTTTGTTGAAGATATTTCCTGATCCTTTAATTTTGGAATCTTCACTCTTCTATACCTATTATCCTCAGGTTTGGTCTTCTCATTGTGTCATGGATTTCCTGACTGTTTTGCTTTAGGAATTTTTTGCCTTTCCTTTGATTGTTGTGTCAATATTTTCTATGGTATCTTCTGCACCTAAGATTCTTTCTTCTCTCTTGTATTCTGTTGGTGATGCTTGTGTCTATATCTCCTGATTTCTTTCCTAGGTTTTCTATCTCCAGGGTTGTTCCCCTTTGTGATTTCTTCGTTCTTTTTATTTCCATTTTTAGATCCTGAATGGTTTTGTTCAATTCCTTCACCTGTTTAGTTCTGCTCTCCTGTAATTCTTAAGGAATTCTTGTGTTTCCTCCTTCAGTCCTTCTACGTGTTTACCTGTGTTTGCCTATATTTCTTTAAGGGAGGTATTTATGTCCTTCTGAATGTCCACTATTATCATGAGGTGTGATTTTAAATCAGAGTCTTGATTTTCTGGTGTGTTGGGGTATCCAAAGCTTGCTGTGGTGGGAGAACTGGGTTCTGATGATGCCAAGTAGTTATGGTTTCTGTTGCTTATGTTCTTGCCCTTGCTTCTTACCATCTGGCTTTCTGTGGAGTTAGCTGGTCTTGCTGTATCTGACTGTGACTTATCCCTCCTGTAACCCTGTGTGTCTACACTTCTGGGAGTCCAGCTCTCTCTCTGGGCAGAATTTGGGTAGGGAGAGCTGTGGCACAGGGTCAGCTCTGGGGAGCAGGTGGCAACCAGAAAGATCCTGTCCTCAGCTGTTCCTGCTTCCTGTGTCCTGATGGCTCTGGGTGAGTTCCTCTTAGACCAAGTATTTGATTAGAAGTGGTGGTCTTACCTGTGCTCTCAAGTGTGTCAGCACTCCTGGGAGACCATCTCTCTCCTGCGGTATTTGGGTATGGAGAGCTTGGCTCAGGGTAAGCTCC
Organism: Tokudaia tokunoshimensis; assembly: GCA_036184795.1. NCBI lineage: Eukaryota > Metazoa > Chordata > Mammalia > Rodentia > Muridae > Tokudaia > Tokudaia tokunoshimensis. The sequence continues at coordinate 1,038,895 of BTHU01000020.1, read as the reverse complement.
AGGGCACAGATGGAAACCCCGTATACTTCTTAATAGCTCTTTTCAGTGATTTCTTGTATAGGCTGTTACTTTTTTGATGTTGGAGGGTGGGTGAGAAACTTATTCTTAACATCACATCACCAAAACATGCATGGGCCAAACAGTGACACCAAATGTAATTGACTGACCATGTCTTCTAGGTAATTTGATTTAAAGACAAATTTCCAAGGCTAGAGAGAGAAGCACTTGCTTCTCTTGCACTGAACACAAACTGGTTCCTAGCACCCACATGACTACTTAGAGCAACCTGTAACTCCAGTTTCAGAAAATCTGATGCCCTCATAATGCATGCATGTGATGCACATGCATATATGAAAGCAAACATTCATAAAATAAAAAATGTGAGGTTATGAAGCTATTTGTGTTTCTAATTCTTATTTTGTCTAGATTTGGGGGAGGTTTTATGGTAGGTATGTGCAGCACTGAAAGTACAAAATTAAATGTGGAACTCCATTCTAAACATTGAACTGTATGAAATCTCATTGGGTTATATAGACTTTGGATTTGTTTAACTTTGGTGTGTGATTTTTTTCATTATTTGATGAAGTTTTTGGATTTTGTTTTTGTGTATTTGGTTGGTTGGTTTGGTTTGATTTTTCTGAGACGTTTCCTCTGTGGAGCCCTGACTTTTCTGGAATTTGCTCTGTAAACCAAAGTGACCTTGAACTCACAGATCCACTTACCTCTGCTTCTGCCTCCCAAGTATTTGGATTAAAGGCATGCATCACCATCTCCCATCATAAAGTTTCTCAAAAATAAATCATAAATACAATTTCATGAACTCTCTCCAGTCCTGCTGGATTGGGCTATTCAATTCCAAAATATTATTTATTTTAGGTTTCCCCCTAGAAGCTTACTAACAAATAATTAGTGAGAATATGAATTATTGAATATTCTGAAAAACTCAGTAGTGAACTTTCTTAAAGGAAAAAAGAATTATCATGGGATGCAGCTGTGTCATTCCTGAACACACCTGAATGAATTAAATCAGCTTACAGTATAATACGTAACTCTCTATGTTAATTGTATCAATATTCACCACATAAAGGTTATGCAATTAGCCTAAATGCTCACCAAAATGCATAAAGTATGAAATTTTTATGTAAATAAATATTACTCAGATAAATAAAGTTGTCATTTACAAGAAATTGGACGAAGCCTTCACCAACAAAGCAAACAAACCTCTGCCAAAAAGAAAATAGTATATATTGTTTCTTATATTAGAAATCTAGAAGAAAAAAATAAAAGTAAAAGAGGTCTATTTTGGATAAAGGGATTGGAGAGGGGAAGAGAAGAAAAGAGAAGGTAAGAAGGGTAAATATGATTAAAGTGTTTCAAATGCATGCATGGAAATGTCACAATAAAGTTCATTATTTGTACAATTAATATAAGTTGCATATGTTCTTAAATAAAGCAAACAAGAACACCTTCACTATTATATCTGATAGCCAGTCATGTTGGGAGCCAATGACCTAAGAAAGATATGTCAAAGGTATTGGATAATTGTATTTCAGATGAGATGCCAAATCCATTTTAGAGAACCTGACCTAAGCTTGAACCCAGGTAAACTAACAAGCTGGTACCTAGCATTAGTTTCCAAGTTGCCCCCCAACAAAACTGGAGCCTAGCTCCAGTCTCTAGGCTAATCCCCAACAAGACCAGCATTTCCAGGTTACACCATCTACAACCCCAGTTTCTCCAGTTTATTCCCCCAACAAACCTGCACCCCCAGGTTACAAACCAATCCTCCTGCCTAACGATCACCAGTGAAGAGAAGAACAGAAATTAAGTTTACAATATGATTCCCAGCACCAACCAATTATGTTAAAGGAAACAGTAGCTTTTCAATTAGATGCTTGCACACATATTCCCTACTTGCTGCTTACTATAAAGCCTTGCCCTATATACATTCAGGACTCTCACACCACCAAAACTGTCCTTTGTGATGGTGGTGCATTGCAGGGGAGAGGTGGTAGGGGTGGGGGAGGGTTCCAAGAGCTAGCTCAAATAGAATAAGGACCTTGCTGTGAATTATATCAGATTGGCTCCTGTCTGTTTTTTGGGGATCACTAACATTTCCCTGGCACAACACAGTCAACACATAAGCTTTTCACACAATAATACCAATGAAGATACAAATCTGATGCACAAGTGGGGCAGCTGTCATTGAAAACAGCTCTCCAATCAAAGAGATTAACACAAGGTTATGCTATGATGACACAGTTCCACGCCTGAGGTTATATAAGAACAAAATTGTAGATAAATTCTTATAGCAGCATTGCTCAGAATAAATAAAAAGTAGAAAAAAATGAGAATATTCATTTATTGACAATGAACAAGGTAGATTTAACATAATATCAGGTAACAGTGACAATGTGTATTCCAAATGTTAAGGTGAGTTTCTTAGATGCATCTTTAGATGGATCTTGTTTTTTTTCTATTCTGCTAGCTTCTATATTTTTATTGTAGAATTGAGTTCATTGACGCTGTATCATATCAATGAGCAGTGTTTGTTGATTTCTGTTATTTTGTTGTTGATGATGGTAGTGGTGTGTGTTTGAAATTGTGTGTGTGTGTGTGTGTGTGTGTATCTGTGTATCCTCCTTTTTCTTTTTTCTTTTTTCTTTTTTTTTTTTTTTTGCTATCTTGGAATTATTTATTCCATTTGTTTTCTTAGGTGTGGTTGGAACTTCTTTTCCAACCTCTTTAGGTTGGAATTTTCCTGCTAGCACTTTCCATAGGACTGGATTTCTAGATAAATATTGATCCAATTTGGTTTTATTATATGAGATGTATTTGCATCCATCTACGGTGATTGCAAGTTTTCTTGGATATGTGAGTCTGGATTGGCATCTGTTGTCTATTAGAACATTTAACCTGGTGCTCTTGCTTTTAGATTGTCCACTGAGAAATCAGGTATTATTTTAAAAAGGGTGCCTTTAGATGTTATTTGGTCATTTTTCCCTTGCAGCTTTTGATTTTGTTTCCTTGTTCTATACATTTGGTGTTTTGATTATGATGCACAAAGGGAATGTTATTTTCTGGTCAAGTCAGTATACTTCTTGTACATTGGGCATCTCATTCTCTAAGTAATGACATATTTCTTCCATGATTTTGTTGAAAATATGTTTTGCAATTTAGAACTGGGTTTTTTTCCTTCCTCAATTCCTATAATTCTTAGATTTCATCATTTCAAAGTGTCTTAAATTTCTTGGAGGTTTTATGAAAGTATATTTTTAGATATAACATTTTTTGACTGAGATATTCATTTCTTTAATTTTATTAGATATTTTCTTTATTTATACTTCAAATGTTATCCCCTTTTCTGGTTTCCCTTCTGAAAACCCCCTACCGCATTCCCCCTGCTCCTGCTCACCAAGTCACCTACTCTTGATTCCTTGTCCTGGCATTCCCCTACACTGGGGCATCAAGCCATCATAGGACAAAGGTCCTCTCCTCTCATTGATGTCTGAAAAGGTCATCCTCTGCTACATATGCAGTTGGATCTATGGGTCGTTCCATGTGTACTCTTTGGTTGATAGTTTAGTCCCTGGGACCTCTGGGAGTACTGGTTGGTTCATATTGTTGTTCCTCCTATTGGGCTGTAAACTCCTTCAGAGCCTTCAAGTCTTTCTCTACTTTCTCCTTTGGGAACCCTGTGCTCAGTCCAATGGTTGACTGCAAGCATCCACCTCTGTGTTTGTCAGGCACTGGCAGAGTCTCTCAGGAGACAGTTATATCAGGCTCCTGTCAGCAAGTGCTTCTTGGCATTCACAATAGTGTCTGAGTTTGGTAACTGTATATCGGATGGATGCCCAGGCAGAGCAGTCCCTGGATGGCCTTTCCTTCAGTCTCTGCTCCACACTGTCTCTGTATCTCCTGCCATGGGTATTTTGTTCCCCCTTCTAAGAAGAACTGAAATATCCACTCTTTGGTCTTGCTGCTTCTTGAGCTTCATGTGGACTGTGAATTGTATCGTGGCTATTCTGATAATCTGGGTTAATATCCACTTACCAGTGAGTACACACCACGTGTGATCTTTTGTGATTAGGTTACCTCACTCATGATATATTTTCTAGTTCCATCCATTTGCCTAAGAATTCCCTGAATTCATTGTTTTTAATAGCTGAGTAGTAATTCATTGTGTAAATGTACCACATTTTCTGTATCCATTCCTCTGTTGAGGGACATCTGGGTTTTTCCCAGCTATTGGCTATTATAAATAAGGCTGCTATGAACATAGAGGAGCATGTGTCCTTATTACATGTTGGAGCATCTTCTGGGAATATGCCCAGGAGAGGTATAACTGCATGCTCAGGAAGTACTCAAGGTTGTTTTGATTTGCATTTCCCTGATGACTAAGGATGTTGAACATTTCTGTAGGTGCTTCTCAGTCATTCAGTATTCCTCAGTTGAGAATTCTTTGTTTGGCTCTGCACCCCATTTTTAACAGGGTTATTTGGTTCTCTGGAGCCTAACTGCTTGAGTTCTTTCTACATATTGCATATTAGTCCTCTATCAGATGTAGACTGTAAAGATCTTCTCCCAATCTGTTGGTTGCTGTTTAGTCCTATTGAAAGTGTTCTTTGCCTTACAGAAGATTTGCAATTTTATGAGGTCCCATTTGTTAATTTGTGGTATTAGAGCATAAGTCATTGGTGTTCTGTTTAGGAAATTTTCCCTTGTGCCCATGTGTTTGAGTCTTTTCCCCACATTCTATTCTATTAGTTCCAGTATATCTGGTTTTATGTGGAGGTCCTTGATCTACTTGGTCTTGAGATTTGTACAAGGAGATAAGAATTGATTGATTTGCATTCTTCTACATGCTGACCAACAGTTGAACCAGCACCATTTGTTGAAAATGCTGTCTTTTTTTCCACTGGATGGTTTTAGCTGCTTTGTCAAAGATCAAGTAACCAGAGGTGTGTGGGTTCATTCCTGGATCTTCATTTCTATACCTTTGATCTATCTGTCTATCTCTGTACCAATACCATGCAGTTTTTATCACTATTGCTCTGTAGTACAGCTTGAGTTCAGGGATGGTGATTCCTCCAGGTATTCCTTTATTGTTGAGAATAGTTTTCAAAATCCTGGATATTTTTGTTATTCCAGTTGAATTTGCAAATTGCTCTTTTTAACTCTATGAAGAATTGATTTGGAATTTTGATGGGGATTGCATTGATTCTGTAGATTGTTTTTGGAAAGAGGGCAAATTTTACTCTACTGAGCCTGCCAACCCATAAGCATGGAAGATCTTTCCATCTTCTGAGATCTTCTTCCATTTCTTTCTTCAGAGACTTGAAGTTCTTATCATTCAGATGTTTCACTTGCTTAGTTAGAGTGATACCAAGGTATTTTATATTATTTGTTACTATTGTGAAGGTTGTTGTATCCTAAATTTCTTTCTCAGCCTTTTTATCCTTTGACAAGAGGAAGGCCACTGATTTGTTTGAGTTAATTTTATATCCCTCCACATTTCTGAAGTTGTTTATCAGGTTTAGGAGTTCTCCGGTGGAATTTCTCAGATCACTTAAGTATACTATAATATCATCTGGAAAGAGTGATATTTTGACTTCTTCCTTTCCAATTTGGATCCTCTTGACCTCCTTTTGTTGTCTACTTGCTCTGACTAGAACTTCAAGTACTATATTGAATAGGTAGGGAAAGAGTGGGCAGCTTCGAATGGTCCCTGATTTTAGTGGGATTGCTTCAAGATTCTCTCCATTTACTTTGGTGTTGGCTACTGGTTTGTTGTATACTGCTTTTACTATGTTTAGGTATGGGTCTTGAATTCCTGATCTTTCCAAGACTTTTATCATAAAGAAGCATTGCGTTTGTCAAATGCTTTCTCAGCATATAATGAAAAGATTGTTTTCTTTTTTCTTTGAGTTTGTTTACATAGTAGATTGTGTTGATGAAGTTCCACATATTGAACCATTTCTGCATTCCTAAGCTCAAGCCTACTTCATTATGATGGATAATCATTTTGATGTGTTCTTGGATTTGGTTTGTGAGAATTTTGTTCAGTATTTTACATTGATATTCATTTGGGAAATTGGTCTGAAGATCTCTTTCTCTATTGGGCCTATGTGTGGTTTAGGTATCAGAGTAATTTTGGCTTAATAGAAAGAATTGGGTAGTGTTCCTTCTGTTTCTATTTTGTGGAATATTTGAAGACTATTGGTATTAGGTCTTCGTTGAAGATCTGATAAAATACTGCACTAAGCCTATGTGGTACTTGGCTTTTTTTAGTTGGGGGACTATTAATGACTGCTTCTATTTCTTTAGTGCTGGGGCAGTTTAGATGGTTTATGATCCTGATTAAATTTGGTACTTCTTATCTGTCTAGAAAATTGTCCAATTTATCCAGATTTTCCAGTTTTGTTGAGTAAAGGCTTTTATAGTAGGATCTGATAACTTTTTGGATTTTCTTAGTTTCTGATGTTATGTCTACCTTTTCATTTCTGATTTTGTTAATTTGGATACTGTCTCTATACCCTGTGGGTACTCTGGCTAAGGGTTGATCTATCTTGTTGATTTTTCTCAAAGGAGCAGCTCCTGGCTTGGTTGATTCTTTGCATAGTACTTTTTGTTTCTACTTGGTTGATTTCAGCTCTGAGTTTGGTTATTTCCTGCTGTCTACTCCTCCTGGGTGTATTTGATTCTTTTTGTTCTAGAGATTTCAGATGTGCTGTCAAGCTGTTATTGTATGCTCTCTCCAGTTTCTTTTTCAAGGCACTCAGAGCTATGAGTTTTCCTCTTTGCACTGATTTCATTGTGTCCCATGAGTTTTGGTATGTTTTGGCTTCATTTTCACTGAGTTATAAAAAAGTCTTTAATTTATTTCTTCTTTGACCAAGTTATCATTGAGTCGAGTGTTGTTCAGCTTCCATGTGCTTTCTATTTGTTGTTGCTGCTGCTGCTGTTGTTGTTGTTGTTGTTATTGAAGATCAATCTTAGTCCATGGTGATCTGATAGAATGGACAGGATTATTTCAATCTTCTTGTATCTGTTGAGGCCTATTTTGTGACCAATTATATGGTCAGTTTTGGAGAAGGTAGCATGAGGTGCTGAGAAGAAGGTATATTATTTTGTTTTAGGATAAAATGGTCTATAGATATCTGTTAAATCCATTTGGTTCATAACTTCTGTTAGTTTCATTATGTCTGTTCATTTTCTGTTTCCATGATCTGCCACTTGATGAAAGTGGGGTGTTGAAGTGTCCCACCATTATTGTGTGAGGTGCAATGTGTGCTTTGAGTTTTACTAGAGTTTCTTTTATGAATGTGATTGCCTTTGCATTTGGAGCATAGATGGTCAGAACTGAGAGTTCTTCTTGATAGATTTTTTTTCCACTGATGAGTATGGAGTGCCTTTCTTAATTTTTTTTGATAACTTTATGTTGGAAGTCGGTTTTATTTGATATTAGAATCACTACTCCAGCTTGTTTCTTGGGATCATTTGCTTGGCAAATTGTTTTTTCAGTCTTTTACTCTGAGGTAGTGTCTGTTTTTGTCACTGAGGTGGGTTTCTTGTATGCAGCAAAAAGCTGGGTTCTGTTTATGTATCCAGCCTGTTAGTCTATGTCTTTTTATTGAGTAATTGAGTCCATTAATGTTAAGAGATATTAAGGTTGCTTCCTGCTATTTTTGGTGTTAGAGGTGGGATTATGTTTGTGTGGCTATCTTCTTTTGGGTTCATTGAAAGAACATTACTTTCCAGCTTTTTTTTCAGGTGTAGTTTCACTCCTTGTGTTGGAGTTTCCCATTTATTATCCTTTTTAGGGCTGGATTTGTTGAAAGGTATTGTGTAAATTTGGTTTTGTCATGGAATATCTTGGTTTTTCCATCTATGGTCATTGAGAGTTTTGCTGGGTATAGTACCCTGGCTGGCATTTGTGTTCTCTTATGGTCTATATGAATATGCCCAGGATCTTCTGGCTTTAATATCCTCTGCTGAGAAGTCTGATGTAATTCTGATAGGTCTGCCTTTATGTGTTACTTGACCTTTTTCCCTTACTGCTTTTAATATTCTTTCTTGGTTTTGTGCATTTGATATTTTGATTAGTATGTGATGGGAGGAATTTCTTTTCTGGTCCAATCTATTTGGAGTTCTATAGGCTTCTTATATGTTGATTGTCATCTCTTTCTTTAGATTAGGGAAGTTTGCTTCTATAATTTTGTTGAAGATATTTTTTGGCCCTTTAATTGGGAATCTTCAATTTCTTTTATACCTATTATCCTTAGGTTTGGTCTTCTCATTGTGTTCTGGATTTCCTGGATGTTTTTGGTTAGGGGATTTTTGCATTTTGCATTTTCTTTGACTGTTGTGTCAATGTTTTCTATAGCATCTTCTGTACTTGAGATTCTCTCTTCTATCTATTGTATCCTGTTGGTGATGCTTTCATCTATTACTCCTAATCTCTTTCCTAGGTTTTCTATCTCCAGATTTGTCTCTCTTTGTGATTTCTTTATTTTTTTCTACTTCTATTTTTAGAGCCTGGATGGTTTTGTTCAATTCCTTCACCTGTTTGGTTGTATTTTCCTATAATTCTTTAGGAACTTTTGGTTTTCATCTTTAAGTGCTTCTACCTTTTTACCTGTGTTTTCCTGTATTTCTTTTTTTTTTAATTTATTTTATTTTATTTTTTTTAATTTACATTCCAAATCATTTCCCCTTTCCCGTTTCCTCCCTCCCCGAAAGTCCCATAAGCCCCCTTCCATCCCTCTTTTCTCCATTCAACCCCCTCTCATTTCTCTGTCCTGGCGTTCCCCTACATCCAGTCTTTCCAGGAACAGGGATCTCTCCTTCCATCTTTTTAGAAATCTGTTGATATGCGGATTGTGTCTAGGGTATTCTGAGATTCTGGGTCAATATCCCCTTATCAGTGACTGCATACCATGTGTGTTCTTTTGTGATTGGGTTACCTCACTAAGGATGATATTTTCAAGATCTGACCATTTGCCTAGGAATTTCGTGAATTCATTGTTTTTAATTGCAGAGTAGTATTCCATTGTGTAGATATACCACATCTTCTGAATCCATTCCTCCGTTGAGGGACATCTGGGTTCTTTCCAGCTTCTGGCTATTATAAATAAGGCTGCTATGAACATAGTGGAGCATGTGTCCTTATTGCATGCAGGTAAAGCCTCTGGATATATGCCCAGGAGTGGTATAGCCGGATCCTCCGGCAGTGTCATGCCCAGTTTTCTGAGGAACCGCCAGACTGCTTTCCAGAGTGGTTGTACCAGCCTGCAATTCCACCAGCAGTGGAGGAGTGTTCCTCTTTCTCCACATCCTCGCCAACAACTGCTGTCTCCTGTGTTTTTGATCTTAGCCATCCTGACTGGTGTGAGATGGAATCTCAGGGTTGTTTTGATTTGCATTTCCCTAATGACTAAGGATGATGAACATCTCTTTAGGTGCTTCTCAGCCATTAGATATTCTTCAGGTGAGAACTCTTTGTTTAGCTCTGTACCCCATTTTTTAATAGGGTTACTTGCCTCTCTGGAGTTTAACTTCTTGAGTTCTTTGTATATATTGGATATTAGCCCTCTGTCGGATGTAAGGTTGGTAAAGATCATTTCCCAGTTAGTTGGTTGCCGCTTTGTCTTTTTGACAGTGTCTTTTGCCTTGCAAAAACTTTGTAATTTAATGAGGTCCCATTTGTCTATTCTTGATCTTAGAGCATAAGCTATTGGAGTTCTGTTCAGGAAATTCTCCCCTGTGCCCATATGTTCAAGGTTCTTCCCTAGTTTCCCTTCTATTAGTTTCAGTGTGTCTGGTTTTATGTGGAGATCTTTGATCCACTTAGAATTGAGCTTAGTGCAAGGAGATAAGGATGGGTCAATTTGCATTCTTCTGCATGTTGACCTCCAGCTGAGCCAGCACCATTTGTTGAAAAGGCTATCTTTTTTCCACTGGATGGTTTTAGCTCCTTTGTCAAAGATCAAGTGACCATAGGACTGTGGATTCATTTCTGGGTCTTCAATTCTGTTCCATTGATCTACATGCATATCACTGTACAAATACCATGCGGTTTTTAACACTATTGCTCTGTAGTACAGCTTGAGGTCCGGGATACTCATTCCCCCAGAGGTTCTTTTACTCTTGAGAACAGTTTTAGCTATTCTGGGTTTTCTGTTATTCCAGATGAATTTTTGAATTGCTCTTTCTAACTCTATGAAGAATTGAGTTGGGATTTTGATGGGGATTGCATTGAATCTGTGTATTACTTTTGGTAAGATGCTCATTTTTACTATATTAATCCTGCCAATCCATGAGCATGGCAGATTTTTCCATCTTCTGAGGTCTTCTTCAATTTCTTTCTTCAGAGACTTGAAGTTCTTGTCATACAGATCTTTCACTTGTTTGGTTAGAGTCACGCCAAGATACTTAATATGGTTTGTGGCTATCGTGAAGGGTATTATTTCTCTTACTTCTTTCTTAGCCTGCTTATCCTTTGAGTATAGGAAGGCTTCTGACTTGCTTGAGTTGATTTTATATCCGGCCACTTTGCTGAAGTCGTTTATCAGCTGTAGGAGTTCTCTGGTGGAGTTCTTTGGGTCGCTTAAGTATACTATCATATCGTCTGCAACTAGTGATAGTTTGACTTCTTCCTTTCCAATTTGTATCCCTTTGACCTCTTTTTGTTGTCTAATTGCTCTAGCTAGAACTTCAAGTACTATATTGAAAAGATATGGAGAGAGAGGGCAGCCTTGTCTAGTCCCTGATTTTAGTGGGATTGCTTCAAGTTTCTCTCCATTTAGATTGATGCTGGCTACCGGTTTGCTGTAAATTGCTTTTACTATGTTTAGATATGGGCCTTGAATTCCTGATCTTTCCAAGACCTTTAGCATGAAAGGATGATGAATTTTGTCAAATGCTTTCTCAGCATCTAATGAGATGACCATGTGGGTTTTTTCTTTGAGATTGTTTATGTAGTGGATTACATTGATGGATTTCCTTATATTGAACCATCCCTGCATCCCTAGGATGAAGCCTACTTGATAGTGGTGAATGATCATTTTGATGTGTTCCTGGATTCGGTTGGCAAGAATTTTATTGAGTATTTTTGCATCGATATTCATAAGAGAGATTGGCCTGAGATTCTCTTTCTTTGTCGGATCTTTGTGTGCTTTTGGTATTAGTGTAATTGTGGCTTCATAGAACGAGTTGGGTAGTGTTCCTTCTGTTTCTATTTTGTGGAACAGTTTGAAGAGTATTGGTGTTACGTCTTCTTTGAAGGTCTGATAGAATTCTGCACTAAAACCTTCTGGACCTGTGCTTTTTTTGGTTGGAAGACTTCCAATGACAACTTCTATTTCTTCAGGGCTTATAGGACGGTTTAGATGGTCTATTTGATCCTGATTTAATTTTGGTACTTGGTATCTGTCAAGGAAATTGTCCATTTCCTCAAGATTTTCTAGTTGTGTTGAATACAGGTTTTTGTAGTAGGATCTGATGATTTTCTGAATTTCCTTAGTTTCTGTTGTTATCTCTCCCTTTTCGTTTCTGATTTTATTAATTTGGATACTATCTCTGTGCCCTCTGGTTAGTCTGGCTAAGGGCTTATCTATCTTGTTGATTTTCTCAAAGAACCAACTCCTCGTTTTTTTGATTCTTTGTATGGTTTTGTTTCTACTGGATTGATTTCAGCCCTGAGTTTGATGATTTCCTGCCTTCTACTCCTCTTTGGTGTATTTGCTTCTTTTTGTTCCAGGGCTTTCAGGTGTGCCATTAAGCTGTTAGTGTATGCTGTCTCCCGTTTCTTTTTGGCGGCACTCAGGGCTATGAATTTTCCTCTTAGCACTGCTTTCATTGTGTCCCATAAATTAGGGTATGTTGTGCCTTCATTTTCATTAACTTTCAAAAAGTCTTTGATTTCTTTCTTTATTTCGACCTTGACCATTATCATTGAGTAGAGCATTGTTCAGCCTCCATGTGTACGTGGGTTTTCTTTTGTTTTTGTTACCATGGAAGACCACCCTTATTCCATAGTGATCTGATAGGAGGCATGGGATTATTTCTATCTTCTTGTATCTGTTGAGGTCTGATTTGTGACCAATTATATGGTCAATTTTGGAGAAGGTACCATGAGGAGCTGAGAAGAAGGTGTATTCTTTAGCTCCAGAGTGAAATGTTCTATATATATCTGTTAGTTCCATTTGGTCCAAGGCTTCAATTAGATTCACTGTGTCCCTGTTTAGTTTCTGCTTTCCTGAACGATCCATTTCAGAGAGCGGGGTTGAAGTCAACCACTATTATTGTGTGCGGTGCGATGTGTGCTTTGAGTTTTAGTAAAATTTCTTTTACGAATGAGGGTGCCCTTGCATTTGGAGCATAGATATTCAGAATTGAGAGTTCTTGATGATGGATTTTTCCCTTGATCAGTATGTAGTGTCCTTCTGTGTCTTTTTTGATGACTTTAGGTTGAAAATCAATTTTATCTGATATTAGGATGGCTACTCCACCTCGTTTCTTGGGGCCATTTGCTTGTAAAATTGTTTTCCAGCCTTTTACTCTGAGGTAGTGTTTGTCTTTGACACTGAGGTGCGTTTCCTGCATGCAGCAAAATGCTGGGTCCTGTTTACGTATCCAGTCTGCTAGTCTATGTCTTTTAATTGCGGAATTGAGACCATTGATATTAAGAGAGATTAAGGCATAGTGATTATTGCCATCTGCCATTCTTGACGCTATCTTTATGTTTGAGTGGTTATCTACTTTTGGGTTTGATTCAAGAAGGTTATTATCTCATTTTTTCCAGGATGTTGTTTCTTTCCCTGTATTGGAGGTTTCCACCTATTATCCGTTGCAGGGCTGGATTTGTGGAAAGATATTGTGAAAATTTAGTTTTATCATGGAATATCTTGGTCTCTCCATCTATGGTGATTGAGAGTTTTGCTGGGTATAGTAGTCTAGGATGGCATTTGTGCTGTCTTAGTGTCTGCATGAGATCTGCCCAGGATCTTCTGGCTTTCATATTCTCTGGTGAGAAGTCTGATGTGATTCGGATAGGTCTTCCTTTGTATGTTACTTGGCCCTTTTCTCTTACTGTTTTTAGTATTCTTTTTTTGTTTAGAACATTCGGTGTTTTGATTATTATGTGACGGGAGGTATTTCTGTTCTGGTCCAGTCTGTTTGGAGTTCTGTAGGCTTCTTGTACGTTCATCGGCATCTCTCTCTTTAGGTTAGGGAAGTTTTCCTCCATAATTTTGTTGAAGATGTTTACTGGCCCTTTAAATTGCAAATCTTCACTCTCATCTATACCTATAATCCTTAGGTTTGGTCTTCTCATTGTGTCCTGGATTTCCTGGATGTTTTGGGTTACACGTTTTTTGCATTTTGCATTTTCTTTGACTGTTGAGTCGATGCTTTCTATGGAATCTTCAGCACCTGAGATTCTTTCTTCCATCTCTTGTATTCTATTGTTGATGTTTGCATCTATGACTCCTGATTTCTTCCCAAGGTTTTCTATCTCCAAAGTTGTCTCCCTTTGTGATTTCTTAGTTGTTTCTACTTCCTTTTTTAGTTCCTGGATGGATTTGCTGAGATCCTTCACTTGTTTGTTTGTATTTTCCTGTATTTCTTTAAGGTATTTTTGCATTGCCTCTTTCAGGATTTCTTCCTGATGACCCACGTTCTCCTGCATTTCTCTGAGAGATTTTTGTGTTTCCTCCTCATGGGAATCCATCTGTTGATCCATTGTCTCCTGCATTTCTTTAAGCAGTTCTCGTGTTTCCTTTGTAAGGTCATCTAACCGTTGATTCATTTCTTTAAGCAATTGTTGTGTTGCCTCCTTATGGGCATTCGTCCGTTGACCCATATTCTTCTGCATTTCTTTATGCAAATTTTTGTGATTCCTTTGTGAGTGCATCTACCCGTTGATTCATCTCGTTAAGCGATTTTTGTGTTGTCTCCTTGTGGGCCTCCATCTTTTGATCCATGTTCTCCCGCATTTCTCTAAGCGATTTTTGTGTTTCCTTTGTAAGGGCTTCTAACTGTTGATTCATGGTCTCCTTTAACTCTTTATGAGATTTATTTGTGTCCTTCTTGTGATCCTCTAATAGCATCATGAGAAGTGATTTTAAATCCAGATCTTGTCTTTCGGGTGTGGTGGGGTATCCAGGACTTGCTGCTGTTGGAGAGTTGGGTTCGGATGGTCCCATATTACTTTGATTTCTGTTATTAACATTCCAAGTTTGCCTTTTGCCATCTGGATACCTCTGATGTTAGTTGGTCCTGCTGCCACTGGCTGTTGGTTGGACCTCCTGTGAGCCTGCAAAGCTATTTCTGCCCCCCCTGGATTACCAGGATTCCCCTGGCACCGATTTCTGGGGCCTGCCTGCTTCTGAGTGACTTTGGAGCCCTGATGTGCCTTGCCCCAAGTGACCTTATATTGGGGAGTCCTTGCACATCCAAAGGCTCAGCCTAGTGGATTCCTGGAGCAGAGGTCACCAAAGGGAGGCGGGTAGGCTCCTGCCCTGTGCAGGGGTGTGTCATCTCTCCTGGAGGGGGAGGGGGCGTCCCTCTGCCAGGCAGAAGTCCCACAGCAGAGCTAGCACACTGGTTACTGCAGATCCGCCCAGCTCTTGGGAGCCACGTGCACACAATCCGCCCAAGACCCAAGCGATATTATGCCTGTCTGTCTCAGAGCCTGGCTGTCCCAACTTCCCGGCCACTGGAGCAAAGATGGCGGAGTGCACTCTGCTCACTCTCCGTGGCGCTGTTCACCCTGCAGACGATGGCCTGCAGATCTGGCACCCAGACGACCATAGCGCTGACCCGTTCTTGGGCGCAGATGGAAGCCCCAACAGGCCGTGTCCCAAGTGATGTTATATTGGGGGGAGAGCCTGGGTACCTGTCTCTTCAGTGCAGTCTGCGGGAACAGAGGTCGTGGAAGGAAAACTGGTAGGCTCCCGCTCAGTCTCCTGTATTTCTTTAAAGGTATTATTTATGTCCTTCTTAAAGTCCTCTATCAGCATCATGAGATGTGATTTTAAAACCAAATCTTGTTTTTTGAGTGTGTTTGGGTTTCCAGGACTTGCTGTGATAGGAGAACTGGGTTCTGATTATGCCAAGTAGCCTTGGCTTCTGTTTGTAAGGTTCTTGTGCTTGCCTTTCACCATATGGCTATCTCTGGTGTTAGCTGGTCTGGCTGGAGCTTTTTCCCTCCTGTGGGCCAGTAAGCCTGTGTCAGCACTCCTGGCAAGACCACCTCTCTCTGTGTGATCTGGGTGTGGAGGTCTGTGGAACAGCCTTAGTTCCTGGGTGGAGATGAAGTCTGGAAGTATCCTGTCCCAGCTACTCCACTGTTGCTGTGTCCTGTGCACTCCTGGAGAGTCCTGCTTTGGACATTTATTGGAGAGAAAATGGTGAACACACCTCTGAGCCCAGGAGTGGGAGCATTCCTGGGAGACTAGCTTTCTCCTGGTGGGACCTGTGAACAGAGAACTGTGGAACAGCCTTAGTTCCCGGGTGCAGATGGAGACCAGAAGGATCCTATCCCAGTTTCTCCACTTGAGATATTCGTTTCTTCTCTTGTGTCATCAATGCTTGACATTCTGTTTTCCATCTCCTGCATTGTGTTCATGAGACTTGCCTCTAAGGTTCCTGTTTGAGTTCTTGAATTTTTCACTTCTAGATTTCCCTTAGTTTGCACTTTCTTTATAGATTTTATTTCTATATTTGGAGTTTGAATTGTTTTATTCCTCTCCTTTCACTGCTTGTGTTTTCATAGATTCCTTTAAGGAAATAATTCATTTTCTATTTATGAACCACTATCATATTCATAAATGCCATTTTAAGGTCTTTTACTTGTGCTTCTGCTATGTTGCAGTATTTAGGGCTTGCTCTGGTAGTGTTGCTGCACTCTCATAGGGACATATTCTTCTGTGTGTTTTATATTGTATTTTTTTGGCTGGTATCTAAACTTCTAGATTTGGAAAGATTGCAATTCTAGGTGTTAATGTCTGTCCTTGTCTTTGTTGACTGGGTGTTTTATTTCTTGGTTTCTTGCCCTCTCTGTTTCTCAGGTGAATGTGGTGTCTCTGTGTAGCCTTGTAGAAATTTTTTCTGATAGTTGTGACCACTGGAGCTTCCAAGTAAAATATGTTCCTAGGTATTGGGAGCTGACACTTAGGAATGGGGATAGACTAGGAGGGGGGAAGTCCACAGAAAACATTAAAACAGAGTGTTCTACCAGGATATGTTTAGTCCCCTGAGAATAGGGGCAGAGAATGAGAAGACATTACTATAGAGTAGTAGCTACAGAGATATGGGTAATATTGGGTGAACTGAATATGGAGGAGAGGGCAGAGAGTCAAGATTTCAAGCTCACCTACCTGCTTCACTATTTGCTTCTCTGTCAAGATTAGCTAGCTAGTTCCTAGATAATGTCTGCTGGAGTTTCAGGCTATAATAACAGGATGAGTGGGAAAGAAGGTTGGAGGTGAAGATCTATGTGATCCACTGGAGATGGTGGTAGAGAAGGGAAGGCCCAGCAGGTGGTCTGCTACAGAGCTGAGAATGAGACTTGAGTATTGGATCTGGAAGAATGAAGAAAAAGGTGAAAATCTTCAGTTAGCCAACTGCCTCCCAGGTGTGAATGCTAGTCCCTTTTCTTTATAGCTATAGCAACCATTCCAAAATGAAATGTCTTAAAATACCAAGCTTATATTTAGTTCATAAATTTGTAGATCCACAGTCCAGTATATCTGGACGAGGCTGAATTTGGTGCATCTTAACAAGGTATATTCATATGTCTAGAGTCAGCTGGAAATCTTTTGGGAGTTGGGTGGGTATCAGCTGGCATGATCTGTCTCTAAACCATGTAATGTTCCTTCATCCATTGGCTGGCCTGACTTTTTCCATATGATAATAGTAAAGCTCTCAGAGAATAAATGTAGGAAACCATCCAGGCTGATAGGCCTTCAGTTGAAATCAGGAGGAGCAAAGAAGGTCACAAATACACTCAGTATTCAAGAGCAAGGCATGTAGATAGCTCTGGAAAAAAACACATTGCAAAAACCAATGGTACATAAAGACATGCAACATTGATACCATCTTTCTAATCAATCTGTCACACACTCCTGCAGGTAATAAACCTTATTTTAAAATCTCATCTTAGCTACTCATCTTGTAGGTAACTTTAGCCACCATTTATTGCTTCTTTCAAAAAAAGCTAAGACACCTGACTTTCAATCATATTTCTTAGTTGAAATTACATGTAAATCTTTATGCTACTTATT
Source organism: Tokudaia tokunoshimensis (assembly GCA_036184795.1). Lineage (NCBI taxonomy): Eukaryota > Metazoa > Chordata > Mammalia > Rodentia > Muridae > Tokudaia > Tokudaia tokunoshimensis. The sequence continues at coordinate 1,021,607 of BTHU01000020.1, read as the reverse complement.
TTTAAAGCATAATTTAAGGTCAAATACAAAGAAACTATTTTGTATTTATTAGCAGCGAGTGTTTTATAATTCATGACTATAAGTAAGATAGAGTTCAACTTACTTTATACTTTAGAGTCCAGAAGCTTCTGAGAATTTAAAACCTATTCTGACATTCCCTGTCTTGAAATAAGAATATAGAAAATTCTTAGACACTCAGTTAAATTTATCATTTAATTTATCATTTAATTTATCATGACTCAGTATAAAATGCAGTAAGATCCTAGATACTCCTTGTAGGTTAGAGTAAAGAAAACTCTATCTTAGAGACAGAATATGTGAGAATTCAAGAAAGATGGAGAGTGGGCAACAGCAAACACTTCTGAGAAGACTAAGAGTCCCTTCAGTGACAGTAGGAAGGACTCTTTCATTTTGTAAAAGTTGAGAAGTTATAAGTTGAGAGACCCTTCATTGAATTCTGACACAAAAATTAATAAACCTTCCTGGTCTCAAAGAACGGGCTTTCTAGAAAGGAAAGGGCAGCATCAAAAGTTAACAATAGAGTGGGGAAAATGTTTTGTAGGACTTTATTGGTCTCCTTAGGCAGTTTGCTTTCTGTGATAAGAGGAAGTAAAAATAAGAGTTCTGCAGGCTCAGTAGTGAGTAGAAGATAAAGACAAACAACCTTGCTAATGAAAGAGAAAACTGAGACACAGTTTGATAAACTATTGTTTCCTCTTAATTTTGATTTTAATTTTATGCGGAAACAACCATAGTGTGTTTCAAGAGTAATGGAGGTAGACGAATATAGGAAAGAAGATCCTCTTCTCCAAACACAAACCTCTTCTTAAAGGAAGTTGCATGTGGGATGTGCAGGTCTGTTTTCTTATGGAGTAGTGCTGCTTCTTCCTCTGAGACATGAAGGAAAACAGTAGACTTGGCCAAATGGTCACATTCTTAAACTGATATCTGAACACAAAGCAATTGGCACCATGGGGTCTGCAAGAGAAAATATAGAGAGATTGGTTGTGTTAAAAGAGACATTTCATGTGTGTGTGTGTGTGTGTGTGTGTGTGTGTGCATGTGTATGTATGTATGTGTGTTATTTGTGAATTTGTGAAGGGCAGAAGAGGGTATCAGATAAACTGATCCTTCACTCTCCACCTCATCCCTTAAGACAGGGTTTCTGGCAGCCAACAAGCCCAGTGTCCATGGTAACAGCACAAGTATGCAATCATACTAGGGTTTTGTGTTGGTGCTGAGATTTCAAACTCAGGTGGTCATGCTTGGACAGCAAATGCTCTTATCCATTGAGTCATCTCCTCAGCTTTATTTCCAGAGAGTCTCAAAGAGAGCTCTAAAAATTTTTGCTGACAAAAACAGGACAGATTTATTACGATTAGGAATTTCCAAAGGAGCCATATACTGAATAGGATATGTGTTCTGGCAGTAGATGAGAGAAGTTGGATTATATAATATCCATGGGCCTCCATTTACTAATAGGACCAGACAAAAGATCTCTCTTGAGACCTCACTCAAGATCAGACAAAGAGTAGAGCACTAAGGAGAGAGGCAATCCCTGAGCAATTGACAGGAAGATAGGGAAAGGTGCTAGCCTTTCCCTATCTTGATAGGGATGATATTGGAGTCAGATCCAATATCATTCAGAGCTACTGCAGAAGGATGTCTTTGTAGGATGATGTTTGAGAAGTCATGCTGGTTCATAGGAAGCTTAATTAGGAAAGTTAGTCAGATGCAAAATTATCCCAGTGAATTCCATACATTCCCAGACTGATGCCACATGATTTAAGGGTTTCCTGCTGCTGTGACTTTCCTGGCTGCCAGCTCTTCTCGATTACCACAGATAACTGTCAGCTCCATAGAGTATCTCTATAAATAAATGTGCAGGGCGTGTCACACTTTTCATGGGTCCCACTTGTTTCTGGGCCAGCTCTTACTTTTAAAACAGCAATCATTCTAGAGGTTGTGCCTGAAGGAATACAGTTTGTCAGGCAGGAAATCATCAGAGGACCTGACATTGAGTGATAGACTGTGCTACCCTCATTCTGGGAAAAACAAAAACAACAAAAAAACAAAACAAAACAAAAAACCTGTACTTTCCATCACCTACATACTAATGCCAGTGCCTCTTATCACCATTCCCTTGTCCTTTGCTAGGAGTGCAAATGGGTATATGGGGAACTGAGAGAGTTGACACTTTTCTATTTTTCTTTCTTAACAGTGGAATTTTAAATAACTGTGCTGAAAAAGAATTGAGACTACATTTAATCATAGTCTTGATGTAGTTTGTTAAAAAATGCAGTTGAGACTTGAAAGTCAGATATTCTAGGCAAAGAAAATTATAGCTGCTATCTGGGGTCTAATGACTTCTCTGAGTTTTAGTTTGTCTTTCACATGCTGGGTTAATGGCATGTATGAGTGTGTGTGTGTGTGTGTGTGTGTGTATGAGTGTGTGTGTGTGTGTATGAGTGTGTGTGTGTGTGTATACTAGCACATAGATGTGTGTGCAAGCACATGCACATGTCAATGAACAATGCCAAAAGAGATGACTGACAGAGATAAATTGGCAGAAAGATGAGTAATAGAAGCAATGATGATGAAGATGGATGGATGTTTGCATGGAGATGAATGGATAAATATACACGGTAGTAGAGAAAAGGACAAGGATAAATAGGAGAGAGCAGGGGAGCTAACAGAAAGAAAGATAAAAAGCATATGTCATTCAAGGAATACAAATTAAGAACACATACTCAGGATTGTGGCTGCCTACATGACAACTATGATGTTTCCATTACTAACTGTAGGTATGTAGGCAAGACCTGCCTGCCTTAAAGGATGGATATGGAGATTAAGTTCAGTAATCCTGTAAAAATCCCTGGCAGGTAACTAAATTAATAGCCAATAGTTATTGCATATCTGTTCCATGTCAGATACCAAGCTAAGCAATTTATGTGTGTTAACTGACCTAAATCTCCCAATGCAGCCATGAGGAACATACTGTCCCTGCTTTTAACTAAGAGGATAAAGCTGCAGGCAAGCATCTCCAGTTAGGAGGCCCATGTATCACCCAACCACAATTCACAAGGCTTGGACAAAGCTGGAGCTGTATGAAAACTAACTTACTGAAGATTACACAGGAAGCAAAGAGCAAATCAATCCCATAAATCCAGGTATGTCTGACACCTGACTGTGCTTTTAACCTCTAAACACATTTACCATGGTGCTTACCATTATGTTAGTCAAATGAGGCTAGTTGAAAAAATCAGTTTAATCCATAGATAGGTAAAGAGGGAAAAAGATTATCTTGACATTTCCCCATTTCAGCTCTATCCTCTCTGTCTGGAGCACTGCACAGATTCCACTAGCAAGCCTGCAAAGCCAGCTTACACAGGATTTAAAATTCTTTTGCACTTAAGCTCCAGATATTTCCTCCTCTTGATTAACTGAGTGTAGTTTGTCCTTTATGAATACACCAACAAATGACCCTTACAGTTTACTAGTCATTCCTATCTTTATATCCGTGGGTATTTGCTGAGAAAACAAGTACCAATCTTAATACTAGCTTTAGGAACTCTTCATTTGGAAATGAGAATGCTTTTCTATTCTTCTCTGCTCTAATAATTTCCACTGCTGGCTGCCTAGCCTCGGCACAGTAAGAACATGAAGATATATATCCACCAATCTTAGATAGTCCCCTCTGGAGGTAACACTGTTCTCCCATCAATGACTTTAGCTCAGTTTCCCTGTCTTCACACTGTCTACAGTTTGGGCTCAAATCCAGCGTTAAGCCCCTATATCTGTGGCTAGAAAAACTAACAGTCTGGGATGCATCCTTCTTCCTTTCCTTAGTGAAGGTGACTCCTGCCTGGTTTCTGTGGAGAAGGCAGAGCTAAGTAAAAGCATAAGTAGATAGATAGTGGAAAGAAATGGCAGATACATAGAGAAACTGCATAATAGAGATAGAGGTTGGAGGTGGTAAGAAGGAACCAGATCACAGCCACTACAGAAATTTGTCTGGGAGGAAAGAAGAACTATTCACATCATTTAAAAATAACTGTTCTTCAGATACAGCCTCTATTCCTACAACATATGATTTTTAAATGTATAACACAACACAAACAAGCATATAGACAAACTGTGTGAACCATCCTTCTCACTATACTGAGGCATGAGTCCTTTGTGGCCAGTTGATAGCCTCTCCCTGATCCCGTAGCTATGGTTTCAAAACAGCCTCCAAATAGCCTAAGGGACAAAGGTTAGTTTCAACTATTTACTTGTACAAACTCATTATGGATTATATCATAAGCCTTTGAAAGTGAGTCTCTTTGTTTTATTTTTCCAATGTATGATATGGGTTAAAAATTCAATATATCTGTGTTAAACAAGTAAATGAAAATGAAATGAGCCAAATAAGTGATTATAGAACAAAAAATGACTGTATCAGTCAGTCTATAAGGCAGCATGTCATAAAGCCACAACAGGAATTTAGAAACCAATAGGGAAATTGTCACTAATAAGGGCATGCTTAGGGAGGCTTTTGGGGGTTGGGAGGGCAGGTTGACTAAAGGTAGTACATACTCCAGGAGCATTGTGGAAAAGCATAGCATCCTGGGAGAGATACAGGAGATTAAATAGTCATGAGGAGTCCATGTGAAGGAAGGAATCAGGGCCAAAGCAGCAGAGGCATCTCAGCAACTCTTCTTACACATAGATGCTTATACATTTGGCTATGTGGATAAAGAACTCAGTACTAGTTCTGGTCTAAAGACACAGACTTGAGAATTGTCAGTAAATAGATGCTGCATCAAGGAGATTATATTTTGAGACAAGATCCCTCTGTGTAAATGAAGGCATTCTTCAGGACTGCCTCCTGTGATTTGTCTCAGAAACATTTCTGAAAGGGCAAAACAGAGTATTGGAAATGCACTATTTTGTGTGCTAACAATAGTTACATAAGGATGTAAAACATCTTACTATTGAAAGATAAATAATTCTTATATATTTCAATGTGTGATAAATTTCTAATTACTAGCTTTCAATGGGTACATTAAATCATAATGCAGCTGTTTCATTAATGTCAATATTTATAATTTATGGCAAAATACACACTTAGCAATTATTTGAGTTCAAAGTGAAGTTATTATTTTAAGTCAATTTGAGCACTGTTGAAAGGACATGTTATTTCTAAAAATCCTTTTCAGATATAATAATCTAAAGCATAAAGCGCAGCACATTTAAGTACATGTCCTTTGAATTAGCTTAACTTTGAGCAGCTTCTCCATTCTAGCAATGGGAGAAAACTAAATCTTAGCTCAGGAGAACAGTAGTAATAGAGGTTCTATATAGAATCCCAACATAAATGGTGGGCATACAACCAGAGTGGTGCTATGTATATGTCATAAGTTCCCCCTCCTATTTACCTTCTTCTCATTCTTCTCCCTTCTGGCCATTCCCTTCCAACATCAAGCTAGAGGATCTGAGAGTAAGCAATGATTGAAAGACTTTGCCTCATATAACCATTAATTAAAGCACTCATATTTCTACTCTCTGTTCCAGGCATAGCAGTAAGTTCACAATGGTAAGGAAGCTTCTCTGTGAGAGACAGTTGAACCCAGATTTAAAGGGTTCCAAGAAATTACTGTTTGGAAGACTCAGAAAGGAGTTTGGGGGTCAGGTGGACAGTAAGAACCAAAGTTTGAAAGCAGAAATTGACTGTGGCATTGTTGACCAATAGAAAGGCCAGCATGGCTAAATTATTGAAAGAGAAAAAAGCATGACATAGAGAAGAGGAAAAACACAGAGATCCCATGCTATGAGGAGTCTACATTAAACCCAAGATGTTACAACAGCCACGTCTTTACAGCTGTAAAAAGTCTTCTCATGCCTATATGACCTTTATAAGGACCACAAGTAAACAAAGTAGGCTTTACACAGACCCATACAAATACACACAGTTATGGAAACATACACAGATTCACACATCAGCACACACACACACAAATACACCCATGAATACATTCTTAGCCTCCATTTTCTGTTAAATGAGGAAATGCCAGGTTTGAGTTTTTTCCCTTCTGGAAGAGTCTTTTTAGGGAAAAATAGCAAAGAAAGATTTTAAAAGGCTTTAATGTTTTTAGTTCAGAAGACATCACATTCAGATAGTAAGAGTTATAGATGAAACAACATGTTTAGCAACAAAAGGGTCTGAGAAGAAATCACAGGGAAAATTTTAAAATATGTCAAGAAAAACTGAAAGGGAACCACAACATTCCTGGTGGTTTGGAATATAGCAGAGGCTGTTCTAAGAGGGAGAGTTATAGTAATGAATACCTAGAGTAAAGGAGAAAAAAAGAGCTCAGACATTCTAACATTACACCTTGAGGAATTAGAGAAAAGATTAATACTAGGAAGATTAGCAGAATGAAGGAAATAATAAAGATGGGAAAAGAAAAGCATCAACCAGAGAATAGAAAAATCACTTTTTAAAAATCAACAAAGTGGGGTCCACTGGCTTTTTAAAACTTTAGACAAAACAACAAACCTTAACCAGACTATCAAAAAAGAGAGAGAAATGATTCATGTGAATAAAATCAGAAATAAAAATAGGTGAGTTATAACAGAGAATCAGAGTTATTAAAGGATCATAAAGAAATACAATGAAATACAATATGCCTTCATATTACATAAAATAGAGAAAATAGATAGATCCTTAGAAATATACAACCCATGATTATTGAATCCAGAAGATTCAATGGCCTGAAGAAATTCATGGTCAACACAATAATTAAAGGTGTGGTTCTCACTGATGAGGAAGGGTAGGAGTTGGTTATTCTCTATATAATAGCATATTATGTGTATCCATCCTTAAAGAAGATCCCATTCTTGAGATATCACAGAAAATAGAATAATAAGTGAAAAAAGACAATACAGATATGAAAATGTTCTGTGAATAAAGCATGCCAAACACATCAAAGTTTAGAATAAAATGGTGGTCATGACAAGTGGAACGAGGTGTGGGATGGGGCAATGCAGCCAACAGAGGAATAATTGTAGTAATGGAGGATTAATAAATTTAGAGATCCACTAAATTACTTATTTGTAATAATTATCTTACCATGTAAATGCATATCAAAGCAACCTGTGGTATACCTTAAATTTATCCAGTAGGAAATTAATGTTTTAAAATTATGACTATCATAAAGATCACATGAAGTCATGATTATATTACAATATATGCATCTTCTGTAGTAATAACATTTAAAAGTTGTCAAATTCTGAGAACAAAAGAACAAAGATAATTAATGGAAGGCATAAAAATAAATCAAAAAGATCCAAATAGAGCATAATTTTCCTGATTTGAAATTCTGAAAAATGCCCAGTGCATTAAATGAAATAATCCCATGTCAAGCGACATTCAGAACACCAAGGATAAAGAGAGATAACTTACAGAAGATGGCATTTAGCATAAGCAGTCAAAATGGCTTCAGAATTCCTTATTTATTATATGTTACATCCTGACAGTTCCTCTCCTTCACCTTCTACTACTCTCCCCTCTGATCTACCCTTTCCCACAGGTTCACCTCTCTTGTACCTCCTTTCAGAAAAGAGCAAGCCTCCCACATATTAACCATACATAGCATAACATGCTACAATAAGACCAGGCACATACCATCACATCAAGGCTACAAAGGGCAACCCAGTAGGAGGAAAAGGTAAAAGAGTCAGAGACAGCACTGACCCACTGTTAGGCATCCCACGAGAACACCAAGCGAATCAGCCATAATATATATGCAAAGGACCTAGGCCAGACACCTAGGTTCCCTGATCTCTGTGAGCTCTCAAAAGTCCCAAGCAGTAGCTTCTGTGGGTCATGTTCTCATGGTATCCCTGACCTCTCTGGTTCCTCTGATACTCCTCCCTCTTCTCCATAGGACACCCCCACCTCAGCTTCATCTAATGTTTGGCTGTAAAGCTGTTTCCATCAGGTTTTGGGTAAAGTCTCTTTGGTCTCTCTGAGGTCAGTCTTGCCAGGCTCTGGTCCCAGAAGATGCTGCAAGCAGGACAAACTATATGTCAATGATTCTGTGACTGGGTAAGTGTCCCATCCCTACATTTGAGGTTTTGTCTAGTTACAAATGGTGGCCAGTTCAGGTTCCAGGTCTCTCATTACTAGAAGTTTTTGCTAGGGTTGCTTTCATGGATTCTATGGAATTTCCACTGCATTAAATTTCCACCTTGGCCCCCAAATACTTTTCCTCAGTTCCAGTAGTTTCTCCAGGTATTCCCCCAACACACACATTTGATCCCTCCTGTTCCTACCCCAACCTGTCCCCAGTCCACACACAGAATCTATTTCCCTTTCCCAGACAGATCCTTGAGTTCCTCCTCCCCTCCCCACTTAAGCCTCCCTTGTTACTTAGCCTCTCTCTGAGTCTGTGGACTATAGCATGATTTTCTTTTACTTTATAGCTAATATCCACTTACAAGTGAATACATACCATGTTTGTCTTTCTTAATAGCAATACCAAATACTAAAAGACAGTGGGCAGGGGATGTCCTGAATCAGAATTTATGTCCAACCTACAACTTTATTCCTAGCTAAAATATCAATCCAGGATCTATATGGTTAATCAATTTTCAGATTCATAAAATAGTTTTAGAAACATTTTATTACTTGTTTCTTGGGAAGCTACAGGAGACTACAAACAACAAACTGAAATTTTTAACCAATAGAAAAGACCGGGAACATCAGACATGGGGACAACAGATGCAAATAACCCCTAAAATAACTGATAAATATTATGCTTCTGGCATAAAAAGTCCTTAATTCAAGATGGAACTCACCTATCAGCTCAGAGGATCATTAAATCATTAAATAAATATAAAAGACATAAGATAAGAGGAAATTAAACAAAAAAGAGGTTTTAGACAAGTGGAAAACTATTTGGGTTGATTTGCTGATTTAAAAAATATTAGCAATGTAAGCAGAAGGAAACATAAGTAATAGCCTCAGGGATAGCAAAGTTATACACAAAGGGAAAATTAATTATAAATGATTATATTGCTCAGCCATAAATAACATTTGTATAGTCATAATAATGTTAACACAGGTATTGATCAAATTAAAATTGTGTAGTTCAGGAAAATTTGAAAGATGAGAGAATGAACACACAGATGTACATCAGCCAATTCTTAGAAGATGTCTATCCAAAAACAAAACAAGTAGCAGTGCATACTGACTATTTTAATATTGGTAAGTAAATATTGAAATAGTCAGTAAAAAGACATTAATGGTCTTTTCATAATTTCATAATTCATAAAGGTGAATGTATCTCAGTTGGCATAGTAGTTGCCTACTATGCATGGGTCCCTGTGTTGAACTTCCCAGCACCAAATATACCAAGTGTGATTATATAAACCTGTAATTTTAGCACTTTGGCAGCAGTAGAAGTAGGAGGATCTGAAGCTCAATGTCACACTTGGCCACATGGAAAATCTGAAATTTAACAGGGGAGTGATTAAAAAAATTTTTTTTGGGGGGGAAGCTGAGTAGAAAGGGCATTTGTTACTTTTGTGTTACCAGGACCACGGTGCCTGACATGGTTTTAAAAGGTTTCAGTCAGTCATTGTGGGTACAACATTGACAGAACAATTCAATTCATTGCAGAGGGAGTATGTTATAAACTATTCACATCAGAGCAATCACTGAAGCAGAGAGTGAGCCAGAAACCAGTGGTGGGATACAACCTTCAAGACCTGCCCCTAATGACAGTCTTCCTACATCTTAAAATTCCCAAAGAGGATTCAGCCTTTAAGACAAGAGCCAATAGGTAACTTCTAGTGTCCACTGTGACCCTCAGAGCCCATGGTATCATCTTCTTGTGTTGTTTTGCAACAGTTTGAAGTAGTGCAATGGGCTGAGCAAGGCTTAGGATATCAGCTTCCAAGTTTCTCAGTGAGAGTCCAACACTCAACAATTAGAGCAACTTTCTCCTTGAGAACTTCAGTGAACTCTAATATGTACAAACAGATTGTCCCTGGTGTTTCTCCATTAAGATCAGAAACCTATAGTTTTTCAGTAGCAAATAAAAATCTATTCTCTTCTATAGGAGGTCCTTAGATATGGCAAAAAACCAAAAAGTCCATGTCTGTTTGAGTATAGGAATTTCTAACATATTTTTATCAACTACTTTAAGAGAAAACATTAAAATACACTATGGCTAATCCAAGGTGCTGGGCTGAGAACAATTATACAGGAAAATAACTATAGTAATAATCCCTACAGATGAAAATACTAAACACCAGAGTTCCTTCACAAAATAAGTCTATCATCAGTCAGCAGACGGGAATGTAGCATTGTCTGTGCTAATCTGCTCAGGTTCTCCAGTGGATTTTTACTTCCTACCAACATGTTTGGGAGGATATTGAAGATCCCACTTTTCTAATCCAATATCTCAAAACTTCTCCTTGCATGGTCTATGCTTTCACCAAATCAACATATACACCAAAAATTTGTTGTGTGGTTTCAGACATAGCCCTGGCTTAGCTATCTAGATCCTGCTATTCCATCAATGATGGGCTAAAATATCCTTTTATTTTTTCTATTCAGCATTATTGAAGGACTTTCATTTCCAGATATTCTATCAGGAGGAATATTTATTCACTTCTACAGAAATGCTTTGAAACTCAAGAAGAAATGGGCTGAAGAACCAGAGCAGACAAGAAGAGAGTGCTCTGAGCACAAGAAGCAGCAGAAGAAAAAGCAATAACAACAATAATAACAGATACCAAGAGTGACAGAATCTTAAAGACTGTTCATGGGACTCTGAGTCTTCCATGTTATCAAAGAAATTCACAGTCCCATCTTCCAATATTTTCCTCTCTATATTCCTCATCTACCCTATCTTCCTCATTTTCCTGCTTTTATTCACTATATCCCAGGGAAGGAGAGGCCAGTTATTTGGTTCTAAATCTGGAAAGAATGAAATGACTTCATCTCATTTCTTTTGGAGAAAATTGCATACAAGAAGCAAAAGTTCTGTAAATGTACATGTGATGTATTACACTCTTCCTGGTTTAAGATTCCCTGGACCTATCCTGGTTTCCATCTGTGCCCAGAGCTGACACTGTGCCACAGCTCTCCATAGCCAGGTCCTGCTGGAAGAGAGCTGATTTCCCAGGAGTGCTGACATATCTGTGAGCACAGGTAGGACCACCACTTCTGCTCCAAGGGAACTGCCCAGAGCCCTCACACACAGGAACCAAACAGTAGACTGGGACAGGATCTTTCTGGTTTCCATCTGCAACTAGAGCAGACTCAGTACCACAGCTCTCCATACCCAGATCCCAGCAGTAGAGAGCAGGTTTCCAAGAAGTACTGAAACACCTGAGAGCACAGCTCTCCATACACAGGTCCGACTGGGAGAGAGCTGATCTCCCAAGAGTGCTGACACACCTGAGAGTACAGGTGAGACCACCACTTCTGCTCAAGTTCCTGGCCCAAGAGGGACCTGCCCAGAGCCATCAGAACAAGGGAACCAAAGAACAAACTGGGACAGGATCCTTACAGTTTCCTTCTTTGCCCCAGAGCTGAGCCTGTGCCACAACTCTCCATACTCAAATTTCTCAAAGAGAGAACTGGTTTCCAAGGAGTGCTGACACATAGGTATACAGGAGGAACAAGCCACAGTCAGAGACAGCAGAACCAGTTAACACCAGAGAGAACCAGATGAAGAAAGGCAAGCTCAAGAACATAAGCAACAACAACAACAACAACAACAAAAATACTTAGCAGCATCAGAACCTATTTCTCCCAGCACACAGCAAGCACTGGATACCACAATGCACCAGAAAGGCTAGGGTCTGATTTAAACTCACATCTCATGAAGATGATAGAGGACTTTAAGAAGGATATAAATAACTCCCATAAAGAAATACAGGTAAAAGGGTAGAAGTCCTTAAAGAGGAAACATAAAAATCCTTAAAAGATTTACAGGAAAACATGAGCAAACAGGTGAAGGAATTGAACAAAATCATCTAGGATCTAAAAATGGAAATAGAAAAAAATAAATAAATCACAATGTGAGAAAACCCTGAAGATAGAAAACCTAGGAAAGAGATCAGGAGTCATAGACTACCAACAGAATGCAAAAGATAGAAGAGTCTGAAGTTTAGAAGATAGCAAAGAAAACAATGACACAACAGTCAAAAAATACAAAATGCAAAAGATTCCCAACCCAAAATGTCCAGGAAATCCATGAAACAAGGAGAAGATTAAACCTAAGGATAATACATATAAAACAGAAAGAACATTTCCAACTTAAAAGAACAATAAATATCTTCAACAAATTATAGAAGAAAACTTCCCTAACCTAAAGAAAGAGATGCCTATTAATGTATAAGAAGCCTAGAGAACTCCAAATAGATTCGACCAGAAAAGAAATTCCTCCCATCACATAATAGTCAAAATTTCTAATGAACAAAACAAAGAAAGAAAATTAAAAAGCTGTAAGGGAAAAAAGTCAAATAACATATAAAGGCAGACTTATCAGAATTACATCAGACTTTGTGCCAGAGACTATGAAAGCTAGAAGACCCTGGGAAGATGTCATATAGACCCTAAGAGAACACAAATGCCAGCCCAGGCTACTATACCTAGCAAAAATCTCAATTACCATAGATGGAGAAACCAAGATATTCCATGAAAAAACCAAATTTACACAATATTTTTCCACAAATCCAGCCCAGTGAAGAATGATAAAGAGGAAACCCCAACACAAGGAGTGAAACTACACCCTAGAAAAAGCAGGAAAGGAATCTTCTTTCAACAAACCCAAAAGAAAGTAGCCACCCAAACATAATCCCACCTCTAACAACAAAAATAACAGGAAGCAACAATCACTATTCCTAATATCACTTAACATCACTCAATTTCCCAATAAACAGCCATAGACTAACAGACTGGATACATAAATAGGACCCAGCATTTTGCTGCATGCAGGAAACACACCTCAGTGACAAAGACAGAAACTACCTCAGAATAAAAGGCTGAAAAACAGTTTTCCAATCAAATGGTACCAAGAAACAAGCTGGAGTAGCTATTCTAATATTGAATAAAATATACCCAGAGACTTTACCTGCTTGCAATAAGGACACATGCTCCACTATATTCATAGCAGCCTTATTTATAATAGCCAGAAGCTGGAAAGAACCCAGATGTCCCTCAACGGAGGAATGGATTCAGAAGATGTGGTATATTTACACAATGGAATACTACTCTGCAATTAAAAACAATGAATTCACGAAATTCCTAGGCAAATGGTCAGAACTTGAAAATATCATCCTTAGTGAGGTAACCCAATCACAAAAGATCACACATGGTATGAAGTCACTGATAAGGGGATATTGACCCAGAATCTCAGAATACCCTAGACACAATCAGCATATCAATAGATTTCTAAAAAGATGGAAGGAGAGACCCCTGGTCCTGGAAAGACTGGATGTAGGGGAACGCCAGGACAGAGTAATGAGAGGGGGTTGAACGGAGAAAAGAGGGAGGGAAGGGGGCTTATGGGACTTTCGGGGAGGGAGGAAACGGGAAAGGGGAAGTGATTTGGAATGTAAATTAAAAAAATAAAATTAAATTAAATTAAAAAAAAAATCGACTTTCAACCTAAAGTTATCAAAAAAACCAATAAGGAAGTATACTTCCTACTCATCAAAGGTAAAATCTATCAAGAAGAACTCTCAATTCTGAACATCTATTCTCCAAATGCAAGGGCACCCACATTCATAAAAGAAACTTTACTAAAGATCAAAGGCAACATTGCTCCTCACACCATAATAGTGGGACACTTCAATACCCCACTCACATCAATTCACAGATCATGGAAACAGAAATAAACAGAGACATAATGAAACTAAAAGATGATGTGAACCAAATAGATTTAACAAAAATCTATAGGATGCTTTATCCTAAAACAAAAGAATATATCTTCTTCTCAGAACCTCATGGTATCTTCTCCAAACTTGACCTATGATCAATAAAAAACATTCCTCAACAGATACAAGATTGAAAAAATCCCATGCATCTTATCAGATCACTATGGACTAAGTCTGGTCTTCAACAACAAGAAAATCAACAGAAGCCCACAAACACATGGAAGCTGAACATGCTCTACTCAATGATAAATTGGTCAAAGAATGAATAAAGAAAGAAATTAAAGACTTTTTTAGAATTTAATGAAAGTCAAGGCACAACATATCCAAACTTATGGAAAACAGTACTAAGAGGAAAACTCATAGCACTGAATGCCTCGAAAAAGAAACTGGAGAGAGCATACACTAGCAGCTTAACAGCATACCTGAAAGTCTAGAACAAAAAGAGGCAAATACACCCAAGAGGAGTAGATGTCAGGAAATAACTAAACTCGGGACTGAAAATAACCAAATAGAAAGAAAAAGAACCATACAAAGAATCAAGCAAACCAGAAGTTAGTTCTTTGAGAAAATCAACAAGATAAATCAATCAGACTAACCACAGGGCACAGAGACAGTATCCTAATTAACAAAATCAGAAATGAAAAGAGAAATATAACAACAGAAACTGAGGAATTTCAAAAAATAATTCGATCCTACTACAAAAGACTATACTCAACAGAACTGGAAAATCTAAATGAAATGGACAATTTTTTAGACAGATTCCAGGTACCAATGTGAAATTAGGATCAGATAAACCAACTAAAAAGTCCCACAAACCCTAATGAAATAAAAGCTGTTGTTGAAAGTCTGCCAACCAAAAAAATCTAAGGACAAGACGGGTTTAGTGCAGAATTCTACCAGACATCCAAAGAAGAACTAATACGAATAGTCTTCAAACTATTCCACAAAGTAGAAACAGAAGGAACAATACTCAATTTGTTCTATGAAGCCACAGTTACACTGATACAAAAACCATACAAAGACCCAACAAACAGATTTCAAATTAACTTCCCTTATAAATATTGATGCAAAAATACTCAATAAAATTCTCTCAAACAGAATCCAAGAACACATCAAAGCGATCATTCACCTCAGTCAAGTAGGCTTCATCTCAGGGATGCAGGGATAGTTCAAGATATGGAAATGCATCAATGTAATTCACTATATTAAAAAAAACTCAAAGAAAAAAACTACATGATCATTGCATTAGATGCTGAAAAAGCATTTGACAAAATTCAACATCCCTTCATGTCCAAAGTCTTTGAAAGATCTGGAATTCAAGGCTTATACCTAAATATATAGTAAAAGAAATATACAGCAAACCAGTAACCAACATCAAACTAAATGGAGAGAAACTTGAAACAATATCACTAAAATCAGGGACAACATGTGGCTGTCCACTTTTGCCCTGCATATTCAATATAGTACTTGAAGTTCTAGCTAGAACAATTAGACAACAAAAGGAGGTCAAAGGGATACAAATTGGAAATGAAGAAATCAAAATATCACGATTTGCAGATGACATGATATGTGAACCCAAAAATTCCACCAGCAAACTCCTAAAGATAATAAACAACTTGAGCAAAGTGGCTGGATATAAAATTAACTCAAACAAATCATAAGTCTTCCTATACTCAAAGGATAAACAGGCTGAGAAAGAAATTAGGGAAATGACACCCTTCACAATAACCACAAATAATATAAGTTATCTTGGTGTGACTCTAACCAGGCAAGTGAAAGATCTGTATGACAAGAACTTCAAGCCTCTGAAGAAGGAAATCAAAGAAGACCTCAGAAGATGGAAAGTTCTTCCATGCTTGTGGATTGGCAGGATTAATATAAAAAGAATGGCCATCACGCTGAAATCAGTGTACAGAGTCAATGTAATCCCCATCAAAATTACAACTCAGTTCTTCACAGAGTTAGAAAGAGCAATTCTCAAATTTGTTTGGAATAACAAAAAAAACCCAGGATAGCAAAAACTATTTTCAAAAATAAAAGAACATCTGGGAGAATCACCATCCCTGACCTCAAGCTGTACTACAGAGCAATCATGATAAAAACTGCATTGGTATTGGTACAGTGACAGGCAGGTAGATCAATTGAATAGAATTGAAGACCCAGAAATGAACCCCACACCTACTGACATTAAAACCTAAACCTACGGACAGCTAAATCCATCCAGTGGGAAAAAACACAGCATTTTCAACAAATGGTGCTTGTTCAACTGGCAGTAAACTTGTAGAAGAATGCAAATTGACCTATTCATATATCCCTCTACAAAGCTCAAGTCCAAGTGAATCAAGGACAACCACATAAAACCAGATTCATTGACTCTAATAGAAGAGAAAGTGGGGAAAAGACTAGAACACATGGGCACAGGGCAAAAGTTCCTAAACAGAGCATCAATGGCTAATGCTCTAAGATCAAGAATGGACAAATGGGACCTCAAAAAAATTGCAAAGTTTCTGTAAGGCAAAGGACACTGTCAATAGGACAAAACGGCAACCAACAGACTTGGAAAAGATCTTTACCAATCCTACATTTAAGACAGGGTTAACATCCAATATATACAAAGAACTCAAGAAGTTAGACATCAGAGAACAAAATAACCATATTAAAAAATGGAGAACAGAGCTAAACAGAGAATTCTCAACTGAGGAAACTCAAAGGGCTGAGAAGCACCTAAAGAAATGTTCAACTTCCTTAGTCATCAGGGCAATAAAATCAAACAACCTTGAGATTCCACCAGTCAGAATGATCATAAACTTAGGTGACAGCAGATGCTAGTGAGGATGTGGAGAATGAGGAACACTCCTCCACTGTTGGTGAATTTACAAGCTGGTATAACCACTATGAATATTATTCTGGAGGTTCCTCAGAAAGTTGGACATAGGACCCCGCTATACCACTCCTGGCCATATACCCAAAATATACTGCAACATATAGCAAGGACACATGTTCCACTATGTTCATAGCAGCCCTATTTATAATAAGAGAATCTGGAAACAACCTGGATGTCCTTCAACAACAGAATGGATAGAGAAAATGTGGTACACTTACACAATGGAGTACTGCTCAGCTATTAAAAAAAAATGAATTCATGAAATTCTTAGGCAAATGGATAGAACTAGAAAATATCATCCGGAGTGAAGTAACCCAATCACAAAAGAACACACATAGTATGTACTCACTGATAAGTGGATATTAGCCCAAAAGCTCTGAATATCCAAGATAAAATTCACAGACCACATGAAGTTCAAGAAGAAGGAAGACCAAGTTTGGGTGCTTTGGTCCTTCTTAGAAAGGGGAAGAAAATGCTCATGGGAACAAATATCGAGACAAAGTGCAGAGCAGAGACTGAAGGAAAGGCGATCCAGAGACTCTTCCACCTGGGGATTCATCCCAGATACAGTCATGAATCTCTGACAATATTATGGATGCTAAGAAAGGCTTGCTGAAAGGAGCCTGATATAGCTGTCTCCTGAGAGGCCCTGCCAGAGTCTTACAAATACAGAGTCAGATGCTTGCAGCCCACAATTGCACTGAGTGTGGGGTCCCCAGTAGAGGAGTTAGAGAAAGGACTAAAGGAGCTGCAGCCCCATAGGAAGAACAACAATATCAACCAACCAGAACCCCCAGAACTACCAGCGAATAAGCCACCAACCAAGGAATATATATGGCTCTGGCTGCATATGTAGAAGAGGACAGCCCTGTCCAGACATCAATGGGAGGGGAGGTCCTTGATCCTATGAAAGTTTGATAGATGCCCCAATGTAGGGGAACACCCTCATAGAAGTAGGGGGAGAGAGGGTAAGTGAGGGAGTTTCTGGGAGAGGGAGAAATATGGTAAGGGGATAACCCTTGAAATGTAAATAAATTAAAATTTAAAAAAATTAAAAAACATTATTCCTAAAAAAAAAAGAAAGAAAGAAAGAAAAAGAAAAAGAAAAAATAATGGATCTATTTACATTCTGGGGTGTGGGAGGTGGCTTTGAGAATCAACAGAGAAACTGTTACTTCTCAGAAAGAATAGAGACTATATTCCAAATTAGCTCAGCTGGCTGATAAAGATTTTTAGCCATCTTCATAATTGGAATCTCCAATATTGGATTTATTTCTAGACCAGTCCATGCTAGAGTCAGAATTACTGATCACATTAAAGGAAAGAGAAGAGTCGTTATAACTCCTCCTTTAGATTAATTTTTCTAAGTCAGTTTTCACAGTCTCCATGTTCTCTGTTCCACAAGGTCTGAAACCTTGAAGCAAGGCAGCTTATCTAATCTGGGATATAGGCAAGTAAAGGTGGGTCAAGAATGTACACCTAATACAGCTTTCCTGTCACCATTGTCAGGGCACTCAGCAAGCTCACAGGTCAGAATTATCTTCAGCATGCCACACCAATCACTCTGGCAGCTAGCATGCTTCTGCAGCATTCTGCAGAAAAAAAACACAAAAATGCCCTCTTTTCCATACCTGATCAGGATCATGCCATATGCCAATAAATGGATCCTTCCATATCATCTAGGCAAGAGTATGCCTAGTTGTAGGATGTTAGAGATACTCAGCAAGGAATTCCTTGGCATCCAAATTTTGAAATTTTCTTCAAAATATAAAAGCATGATTTAAATAATGTGCACGGGGATATATTTCCCCCTTTTTGTTTTTTAAGAAGATGTTTTAAAGTTCTACAATACCTTGTCCTTGAGAATTATAAAAAAGTAAATTGTTACTAAATTGTTGTCAAAACATCTCAAATGTTTGACTGTAATAAATAGCCAGTTCCATTAACTGTTTTAATCTGAGTTGGAACACCAAGCATAGACAATAATGTAGGCAATGACTATGTAAGCACAGAAAATAAATGTAGCGCTCCCTCCTCTGCCACCTGTCCCATTCGTTCCAATTTGGTAGACCTGTGCCAGGTCTGCCACGGGGGAAGGTCCCATTTCTTGGTGCTTTCTAGAGATCGAGCAGCAGCAGGACATCCGGAAAGAAACGCCCCACACCTCTGGAGGCCCAGAGCCACAGGCAGGGACTCACTACCCAGCAAACACCTAAACCCACCTTCCCTCCAGATCACCACTCCCCTTCCATCTCTCTACCCCTTCCTCCTCCTCCACCACCACCTGTCCTGTTCGTTCTGATGAGGTAGGTCTGTGCCAGGTCTGCATGGGGGAAGGCCACATGTCATGAGATCCTGCAGCAGTGGGGCATTCAAGAACCAACAGCTTGCAGGACATTCAACCCTTGCCAAGTCTGCCACAAGGAAGAACCCATCTCCTGATACTTCCTGGAAAACCAGCTGTATGCAGGGCATTTGAGAGAAAGGGAATCCCGGGAGTACAGATACACAGACCTCCAGGACAGAGAAATCACAGTCAGAGACAGCAAGACCAGCTAACACTGAAGATAAATAAATGGCCAAAGGTGAATGCAAGATCATTGCCAACAGAAACCAAGGCAACATGGCACCATCAGAACCCAGTTCTCCCACAACAGCAATCCAGGATACTCCATCACATCGGAAAATCAAGAGCTGGATTTAAAATCACATCTCATGATGCTGTTAGAGGAATTCAAGAAGGACATAAATAAGTCCCTTAAAGAAATACAGGAGAACATGGATCAACATTCAGAAGCCCTTAAAGAGGAATCACAAAAATCTCTAAAAGAAACACAGGAGAACATGGGTCAACAGGTGGAAGCCCTTAAAGAGGAAACACAAAAATCCTTTAAAGAATTTCAAGAAAACACAAACAAACAAGTGAAGGAACTGAACAAATCTATCCAGGATCTAAAAATGGAAGTAGAAACTATAAAGAAATCGCAAAGTGAGATGTCTCTGGAGATAGAAAATCTTGGAAAGAATTCAGGAGTCATAGATGCAAGCATCAACAACACAATACAAGAGATAGAAGAAAGAATCTCAGGTGCTGAAGATACCATAGAAAATATTGACTCAACAGTTAAAGAAAATGCAAAATGCAAAAAGCTTGTAACCCAAAACATCCAGGAAATCCAGGACACAATGTGAAGACCCAACTTTAGGATTATAGGTATAGAAGAGAGCAAGGATTTATATCTTAAAGGGCCAGTAAACATCTTCAACAAAATTATAGAAGAAAACTTCCCTAACCTAAAGAAAGAGATGTCCATGAACATACAAGAAGCCTAGAGAACTCCAAAGAAACTGGACCAGAGCAGAAATTCCTCCCATTACATAATAATCAAAGCACCAAATGCACTAAACAAAGAAAGAATATTAAAAGCAGTAAGGAAAAAAGGTCAAGTAACATATAAAGGTAGGCCTATCAGAATTACACCAGACTTCTCACCAGACACTATGAAAGCTAGAAGATCCTGGGCAGATGTCATACAGACCCTAAGAGAACATAAATGTCAGCCCAGACTGCTATACCCAGCAAAACTTTCAGTTACCATAGACAGAGAAAACAAGATGTTCCATGACGAAAGCAAATTATACAATATCTTTCCACAAATCCAGCTCTACAAAGGATCATGGGTGGAAAATACCAACACAAGGCGGAAAACCACGCTGTAGAAAAAGCAATAAAGTAATCTTTCAACAAACCCAATAGAAGATAGCTACACAAACAGAATTTCACCTTTAACAAAGAAGACAACAGTAAGAACAATCACTTTTCCTTAATATCTCTTAACATCAATGGTCTTAATTCCCCAATAAAAAGACATAGAATAACAGACTGGATATGTAAGCAAAACTCAAAATGTTGCTGCATACAAGAAACCCACCTAATAACAAAGGCAGTCACTACTTCAGAGACAAAGGTTGGAAAATAATTTTCCAAGCAATTGGTCCCAAGAAACAAGCTGGAGTAGCCATTCTTATATCAGATAAAATTGATTTGAACCAAAAGTTGTCAAAAAAAGATAAGGAGAGTCACTTCATTCTGGTCAAAGGAAAAGTCTACAAAGATGAGTTCTCAATTCTGAACATCTATGCTCCCAACACAAGGGCACCCACATTCATAAAAGAAACTTTACTAAAGCTCAAAGCACATGTTGCAACCCACACAATAATAGTGGGAGACTTCAACACCCCACTCTCAACAAAGGACAAATCATGGAAACAGAAATTAAACAGAGACACAGTGAAACTAACTGAAGTTAAGGACCAAATGGATCTAACAGATATTTATAGAACATTCCAAACTAAAGCAAAAGAATATACCTTCTTCTCAGCACCTCATGGTACCTTCTCAAAAACTGACCATATAATTGGTCACAAAACAGGCCTCAACAGATACAGGAATATTGAAATAATTCCATGTACCTTATCAGATCACCACGACCTAAGGCTAGTCTTAAGCGCAAACAAAAGCAATGGAAAACACACATACATGTGGACTTTGTACAATGTTCTACTCAACAATAGCTTGGTCAAGGAAGAAATAAAGAAAGAAATTGAAGACTTTTTAGAAGTCAATTAAAATGAAGACACATCATACCCAAACTTATGGGACACAAGGAAAGCAGTGCTAAGAGGAAAACTCATAGCTCTGAGTGCCTCCAAAAATAAAATGTAGAGAGCTACACTAACAGATTGACAGAGAACTTGAAAGCTCTAGAACAAAAAGAGGCAAATACATCTAAGAGGAGTAGGCGGCAGGAAATAATCAAACTCAGGGCTGAAATCAACCAAATAGAAACAAAAAGAACTATACAGAGAATCAACAAAACCAGGAGCTGGTTCTTTGAGAAAATCAACAAGATAGATAAACGCTTAGCCAGACTAACCAGAGGGCAAAGAAGCACTACTCAAAATAATAAAATCATTAATGAAAAGGGAGACATAACAGAAGCTGTGGGAATTCAAAAAATAATCAGATCCTACTACAAGAGCTTATACTCAACAAAATTGGAAAATCTGAATAAATGGACAATTTTCTAGATACCAGGTGCCAATATTAAAACAGGATCAGATAAACCATCTAAATAGTCCCATAAGTCCTGGGGAAATAGAAACAGTAGTTAATAATCTCCCACCATCTTCTCTGTATAATTTTTCATGAAATAGTCAGTTTTAACATGTTTTTCTAAATATTTCTTGAGTTTTATCAGAAATATTTTCCTTATAGATCTTCAATTCTATCAGAAAATGTTTATAATTCCACTTTCAATCAACTTAGGAATATTTTTATGCCTACCATTTTATCTGTATAATTTTTTCCATGAAATAGTCAATCATAACGTGTTTTTCTATATATTTCTTCAATTTTATCAGAGATATTTTCCATGTATATTTACACAATGGAATACTACTCAGCAATTAAAAACAATGAATTAAAAACTAATGAAATTCTTAGGCAAATGGGGAACAGGGGGAGGGAAGAGGGCTTATGGGACTTTCAGGGAGAGGGGAACCGGGAAAGGGTAAAACATTTGGAATGTAAATAAAGAATATAGAAAATAAAAATAAAAGAAATTAGGGAAATGACACCCTTCAAAATAGTCCCAAACAATATTTCTTACCTTGGTGTGACCCTAAGGAAGCAACTGAAAGATCTGTATGACAAAAACTTGAAGCCTCTGAAGAAAGAAATAGAAGAAAATCTCAGAAGATGGAAAGATCTCCCATGTTCATGGGTTTGCAGGATCAATATAGTAAAAATGGCCATGTTGCCAAAAGCAATCTACAGATTCAATGCAATCCCTGTCAAAATCCCAAATCCATTCTTCATAGATCTAGAAAGAGCATTTCTCAAATTTATCTGGAATAACAAGAAACCCAGGATAGCAAAAACTATTCTCCACAACAAAAGATCTCCTGGGGAAATCACCATCCCTGACCTCAAGCTCTACTACAGAGCAATAGTGACAAAAACTGTTTGGTATTGGTATGGAGACAGGCAGGAAGATCAATAGAATAGAATTGAAGACCCAGGAAAAGAACCCACACACATACAGTCACTTTATATTTGACAAAGGAGCTAAAAGTATCCAGTGGGAAAAAAGGCTGCATTTTTAACAAATGGTGCTGGATCAAGTGGTGGTCAGCATTCAGAAAAATGCAAATCGACCCATTCTTATCTCCTTGTACAAAGCTCAAGTAGAACTGGATCAAGGACCTAAACATAAAACTAGACACACTGAAGATTATAGAGGAGAAAGTGGGGAGGAATCTTGAACACATGGGCACAGGGGACATTTTCCTGAACAGAGCACCAAAGGCTTATTGCCCTAAGAACAAGAATTGACAAATGGGACCTCATGAAACTGCAAAGCTTCTGTAAGGCAAAGGACACTGTCAGTAGGACAAAATGGCAACCAAAAAATTGGGAAAAGATCTTTACCAATCCTACATCCGATAGAGGGCTAATTTCCAAGGTATACAAAGAACTCAAGAAGTTAGGCTAAAGAGAGTCAAATAACCCTATTAAAAAATGGGGTACAGAGTTAAACAGGGAATTCTCAACTGAGGAAACTCGAATTGCTCTAAAGCACCTAAAGATATGTTCAGCATCCTTAGTTATCAAGGAAATACAAATCAAAACAACACTCAGATTCCACCTCAGAGCAGTCTGAATGGCTAAGATGAAAAACTCAGGGGACAGCAGATGCTGGAAAGGATGTGGGGAAAGAGGAACACTTCTCCATTGTTTTGGGATTGCAAGCTGGTAAAACTACTCTGGAAATCAGTTTGGTGATTCCTCAGAAAATTAGACATAGTACTACCTGAGGACCTGGCTATACCACTCCTGGGCATATACCCAGAAGATGCTCCACTATGTTCATAGCTGCCTTATTCATAATAGCCAGAAGCTGGAAAGAACCCAGATGTCCTTCAATTAAGAATGGATACAGAAACTGATAAATATATATATTCAGCTATTAAAAACAATGAATTCATGAAATTCTTAGGCAAATGGATGGAACTAGAAAGTGTTAATATGTAAGGCCTATAGTTTGCCTGGGATACAAATCTCTTGTGGCCTTTCCTTAAGGGGTCTTGTCCAGGCAATCTAGGATGAGCTATTTTTTGAAGATTTATTAATTTATTATATATAAGTACACTGTAGCTATCTTCAGACACACAAGAAGGCATCAGATCTCATTTTAGATGGTTGTGAGTGAACATGTGGTTGCTGGGATTTGAACTTAGGGCCTCTGGAAGAACAGTCAGTTCTCTTAACCACTGAGCAATCTCTCCAGCCCCGAGATGAGCTCTTACAAGTCCAGAAGACAGTCATTTAAAAAAACAGTACCTTTTCTTAACTTGAGTTATATTTGCATAAATAACTGCAAAATTTAACAATCAGCAATATCTAAAAAGGGAACAATTTCAAGTAATCCAAGAGCTATCAGTATACAAATTAAAAACTTGATTTTTTAGCATTTTAAAGATAGCTGCTACAGCACGCAATTCAATTATCTGTGCTGAAGTGGGGAAAATTCAAAAGAATAAGCATGTGATCCAATTACATGAGCTTCTCTCCCACAGTAGATGCATTCTTTATGGGATGAATGCATAAATCTATAGGAAATACAAAAGCACGCATGAAAGCAAATTTTAACAACTTGTCTTTTGGATAACATTTATCGATTTTGCCTAAAAAGCTTGCCATGCAATAGGCCAACTATCAATACTCTGCAATAACCAATTTGATTGCTGTTTGAAACAAGGAATAAATGTTTCATCAGGTTCTTAAGATATTCTTTTCAAAATACTTTCATGATTCTATCCTACAGTACTTTATTAACACACCAACAGCTTCATAATAGGATGTTAAAACTTTACTTGGAGATGAAAAAGGGTGAGTCCGCATTAATTCTCCCTTTGCCAAGGAATTGCTGTGAACACATAACTTAAAGAACTAGCAACTGATTTACAGTAGCTTTCTCTACTATCTGTAAATACTATCGGTATTTGTCTCTCACCAGTTAATTTGCATCCCCCTTGAGAACATCAGGGGCTTAAGTCCTCCTATGGTAAGCTTAAGGCAAGGTCTTAGACGATTAACATATCCTAACAACTTTGAAAATCATTTAGAGTAAGTAAATTATCTTTTCTTTGAATTTTCTGTGCCAACTTATTTAGGATATTATTGATATATTACCTTTGAATCTTTTCTAGAGCAACAACTACTCCAAAATTTTTAAAGCCCATTGTTAAGAGCAAAGGCCTATAGCAAAATTCCATGAATAACATACACTGAAAGATTTAAAATCCTAACTTCCTGTATTGAAGCAGAGACAAAACATTTTTTCTCATGTAAGGTAAGGCTATATCAGCCATTCCTTGAGGAAAAACTTTCCAATGATATTGCGTTATAGGTTCTTTAAAATTAGCTCATTAGAAGCAAATGCTTTACAATTATCAGGATGCAAAGGAAAGAACAACCTACTAAATCCATGAGTTTTGTATGGAGTAGGCAGGCCAGATTAATGCCTTCATAAGTTCTACATAGCCTTATTAACCTTTCGTAGATCTTAAGTTTGAACTGTATTTTGAACCACACCTGGGTAGATCTGTCAATAATGCTGTTTAGGCCTGAAACTTCCTAGGTGGGGTTTACAAGACAAAAGCAGTGCATCACAAGCCCCTGCTGAGGCAGTGCTGAGCTTTGAATTAATTCAAATGTAAATATTTTCTAATCTGAGCCTATTGATCAAGGCCAGGCCCAAGGCCCACCCCTCCTACAGCGAAGCAGCCTATAACCAGAGCCATTGTATGAGGGTCCAATAACAAAAGGAACCTCTGCTTGAGGGTTTCCAAAAAGTTCTATTAGCTGTTTTTAGTAGTCTATCCACAAATTCCTGAAACAGTTCAAAAGGAGCATGTTTGATACCAAATAAATTCCCACTGAGATCTCCTTTCCAATCTTAGGGGGTTAAATTCTACCACTGTATCTAATAAAGCTTGTGTAAAGTGGCAGCAGGTCCATACTGGCCACAGCTGTTTTTAACTTTTATCACTCTTGAAAACATCCTAATTACAAAATATGGGTGAGTTAAGAATCGTGAGCCTTCAATCAGACTGCAAACTGCAGTCAGTGGAACACTGGCAGATGCTAACCACAATTTTAAATTTCTCTTGCAATATTAGAACATAACTACAACTTTGGAAAGCAAAACCCAATTTTTAAAAATCCGTTCTCCTTAAGATCAATACCCAAAGTATTACTTTTACAAGTTTGGCTGTCAGATCTTTTATATGAATGCATGACTGTGCAATTTTTTTTTTTTTTTTTTTTTTTTGGTTTTTCGATGCAGGGTTTCTCTGTGTAGCCCTGGCTGTCCCGGAACTCACTCTGTAGGCCAGGCTGGCTTCGAACTCAGAAATCTGCCTGCCTCTGCCTCCCAAGTGCTGGGATTAAAGGCGTGCGCCACCACCACCCGGCTGACTGTGCAAATTTTAATACCTCATTAAAGAGACATTGTTTTAAATCTTAGCCCTTATAAGTCTAATTTCTAGGACAAGAATTGCATAAAATATTATGCAAATTTAGAAGTAACTTTAGAGGCCTGTTTTTCCTGGATTGAGTCATGCCACGTGCTGTTGTTTAAAATGACTCCAACCCTGAGTTACCAGTTTTAAGCTAACCTTCTTGTTACCAATGTTACAATTTTTAATCATGCCCAATAACTTATAAGCCAATGCTTTATAGCCAAGACATGCAAAACATATTTATCAATATGTTTTTTAAAGGTCAATCAGAAACACAATGAAGCAAGTACATGAATCTTATTAAACCAAAAAATTTTTTTCTTTTTTCTAGCAGTAATTTCAAGTACTTTGGATCAAATAATCACTATTGTAGAGATTTTCCTAGGAGAAATGACCATCAGACTATTTGCCCTAGAACTTAAGAAGCTGCTGGCCCTTTGAAAAACTTTTTCTCCAGCTGTGCTTGACTCCTAGCTAAGAATGCAGGGCAGCTTAAATCATCTTAAACCAGCCTCCGCTGTATAAACTGAGACTGGATAAAGAGATGGACCTCCAGCAGATAAAGTTTTTACCATTTTTTCTTTTCAACATGAAACAGAGAACAACAGTCATTCAAACAACAAAACAAAGACAGACACAAATTGACACGTGAACAAATTGGTGCACCAAAGACAAACAATACAGAGAGAAAAATGAGAACTTGTAACCAGTACTAAGAATATCTCCAGTAGAATCCATGGAGAAAACAGGATACCTCCAGATTTCCCCTTGTCCCTAGGAGAGTTCTGAAATCCATTTTCCTTCTCTCTTTCTCTCTCATGTTTCTAAAATCTGAGTTTTTGTTGTTGTTGTTTTGTTTTGTTTTTATTTTACTCTTTTTATTTTATTGTATGCCCTATTCCTCTCACCTGATGCAGTTCTAGACTGCGGACAATTGCCTAATAAGATTCACCATCCCTTCGATGACACAGTGTGAAGGAATACCAGGACAGGGCAGCGGGAGAGGGTTGATTGGGGAACAGGGGGAGGGGGGATGGCTTATGGGATTTCAGGGGGGGGCAGGAGATGGCACACCATTTGAAATGTAAATAAAGAATATATCAAAAAAAAAAAGATTCGCCTTCCCAATTCGCTGTCATACCCTAGCTGATTTCAACTTTGGGCCTGCACTGATTCAGTCTAGCCTGTATCCCTTTTGCACCCCTGCAACAACAGCCTTCAAAAGGTGACATTTATAGCATTAACATTAATGCTGTATGTTGCTTATCATTCCGGATACACTGTTTTCATTCCTGTGGAGCTCCACCTAAGACAGCATCTCTCAGTTGGTCTCTCTGTTTCCAAGCCCTGTGTTCGGGCACCAATCTGTAACCGCCTAAGGCTAAGGGAACCAAGGTCAACTGGAAGAAAAGCTGGGGATGAAATAAAAGGACAAGTGGGCAAGAGAAATAAGGAGCCAAGACAAAGTTTTCTGATCAAGGCTTGATGTTTAATGGGGAGCTCCAAATTTAAAGGTGCGGGGGCGGGGGAGACCCTTTCACTGTTTGGTTGCTCAGCAGGTGGTTGGCTCCTCTCAGGAAACTGCAGGTCCTTAAAGAACATTGGACTATACCTTGGTCTAAGAGCACCACCTTAGGTGGGAAGTAGTGGCTACTAGCATCGAGGTCTGAAATTCCTGCTCAAAGGCTGGGGGAGAGGGCACATTCAGGAACTGGGGTTAGGAACCAGAGAGTCCCAGATGCCAGGAAAGCAAGACCTTCCCAGGACCTAACGTGGATGACATTAGCTGAAATACCCTACAAAGATTAGGGAGAATCTGTTAAGACCATATCTAGAGTTTATGCAAGGCCCCATCCCCTGGTTGAAGGATGGGGTCACCCACCCATCTTCAAAATTTCAACCCAGAATTGCTCTTTTCCAAAGGAAATATATGGACAAAGAGAGGAACAGAGACTAGGAAAGGAAAGGCTAGAAGGAAAGGCTATCCAGAGACTACCCCACCTGGGGATCCATCCCACATGCAGACACCAAACCCAGACACTGTTGTGGATGCCAAGAAGTGTTTGCTGACAGGAGCCTGATAGAGCTGTCTCCTGAGAGGCTCTGCCAAATCCTAACCAATATAGATGTGGGAACTTGCATCCAAACATCAGGCCGAGCACAGGGACCCCAATGGGGAAGGTCTGAAGGAGCTGTAGGGGCCTTATCTGGCATCAGTGGGAGGGGAGGCCCTTGGTCCTGTAAAGGCTTGATGCCCCAGTGTTAGATGAATGCTGGGGCAGTGATATGGGAGTAGGTAGATGGGTGGGGGAGCACCCTCATAGAAGCAGGATAAGGGGGAATGTGAAGGAGGGTTGCAGAGGGGAAACTGGGAAAGGGGATAACATTTGAAATACAAATAAAAAAAAGTTTAGTCTCAATTAAAATTAATGTGCTCACCCTTGTGATATTTAAGTTCATTATATCTGCTTTCAAATGTCCAAAAGAACATTGGTTTTTGAGGGTTTGTTTCTTTTGGTGGCAGCAGAAGTAGATTTTAGATTGGCAATAAATTATTGTAAAAAAAAAATAAGATTTCCTGGGTCTACACTGCCTGTGGCTTTATCGGTATCTGGCCTAGTTCAAAAGTGTCATCTATTAGCTCCATGGTACTCATGCAAACTATACCCTCTAACTAAGCTCTTACCAAACCAAGAGGGGGAATATTGGTATTCTTATTCCACTGAGTTATTTTCCTTGACTTCTTAAAGAGTCAAAATAGGAAGGATAATACTGTTTGTTCTCCTCAGAGACTACAAAATACCACAGTGAGATCTCAAGTAGCAAGTAGGAGACATAAGCAGATATAAAACTGGGGAGGAAAATTCAGGAAATGGAATCAAAATGCTATGTTGCCTACTATGCACTACTGGCTTTCTCCTGGGATGATAGAAGCCACTTGAAGAATTAAAGAAGAATTAAACAGCTAGACAGCGTTGTAGAAGAAAAGCTTTGGGTAGGAGGGTGTGCTGAAGTGTAAGCAGTGAACAGATGAATTGAGGAAGGAGAAATGGGTTAGATGTTTATTGATACATATCATCATCTGTTCAGACACCAGGCAGAGGTAAATGGAGACAGAGATATTATGCTATCAAGGGAAGTGGTCCAATAAGAATATAAATCCTTCTTGATGTGCCAAGGAGGATCCATGAGGAACATTCTCTTCTCAGAGGGGAAGAAGAGGGGATCAAGGAGAGATATGAGGGTAGGGGTGGGAGGAGAGGTAGAAGGGGCTCCAGTCCAAATGTAAAGTGAATAAATAAATAAATTAAGGGAAAAGGAAAGAATGCAAATCCTGAACCGAAATGCCCAATAAAGTGATGTTGTTAAATGAGGACTTTGGAAGGTAGCTTGGTATGACAGCATAGTCTTCTAAAATTATCACACTGGAAGTTAAGCTTTCATGCATAAATTTAGAAAAACATCAAGACTATAGCTGTATGAATTCCAGAAATGCTAGAGAAGTTTCTTGAGGTGACTCTACCATCCCTCTTACTCCATCCCAACTCCAACCTAACTACCATCTTTTCTCTGCAGAATGCCATAGTTCTTAACCCTTACTGTAACCCAGAGTCTTTACCATCTTTATCAGTCATTGACTAGCAATTGACAACATTTCACCTACCCTGCTTCTTACTGACTAGGACTTTGGTTCTCTTTAGTTCTCCTCACTGACCCTGCACACAGTTAGTCATAAATAAATTAATTTGGAGATTCAATTTATCTTTGTAGGCTAAGCAAGAGTAATGATGTTGAAATTAATAAAAACTGAAAAGAGCTACAAAATCTAGTTATTGTTTCATAACAAACCATTTCCAAAGCTGAGTGACTTAAATCATTTATTACTGCTCACAAATATATTTGGGACAAATGAGAAGTCCTGATAATCTAGACCAAACAAAACCTATACGAGCTGTACCTACTTGTGTTTTCTGGAAGGTGGGCATCCTGATGAAGCTAGTTCCATTATCAGTTTAAGTGATGAAGACTCTTGAACCATTTGTCACTCATAAACCTGAAGGCTACTTGTTCTTGGTGTTGAGAGAAACCTCCAAAAAAGTCAAGAGAAGAATGAAGTCACTCGAGGTCTATACTGAGAATGGGAAGAATGTTGCTTCTGTATTCTACTGGCCAAAGAAAGTTACAAAAATCAGCCCTCATTCAAAAGAACAGTACAAATAAACCACCTGATGAAATAATAAAAGATAGTTCTATTATAGATACAGACATAGGGCATGTGAAGGTTGGGTACATTTCTGTAACTGATCTATTATAATGAAGTTTTTAAACATAGATTTGGCTTGGTCAAAATTATCTCATCATAAAAAGTGCAGTTGCGTGGTAGGATACTTGCCTATGATGTATTGGATCTTAGTTTTATCCTCAGCAATGCAAAACAAAACAACTACAATGAATAAAACTCAAAAACTCTCACCAGAAAATTTAAAATGTGATGATGGCAATAG
This sequence comes from Tokudaia tokunoshimensis, assembly GCA_036184795.1. Taxonomy (NCBI): domain Eukaryota; kingdom Metazoa; phylum Chordata; class Mammalia; order Rodentia; family Muridae; genus Tokudaia; species Tokudaia tokunoshimensis. The sequence goes on along the minus strand of BTHU01000020.1, from coordinate 990,689 downwards.
TGAGGACAATGGTAGCAATAGTGATGATGATGATGATGATGATGATGGTAACAATAGTGATGATGCAGGTGATGGTGATGGCAATGATAATGATGATGATGATGGTAGCAGTGATGATGGTGATGATGGTATTATGATAATGGCAGATGTGATGATGCCAATGATGTTGACAGTGATAATAGTCGCTAATGATGATGATACTGATGATAACAGTAATGACAGTGAATGACCATGATGGTGGTGGTGAGGAGATGCTGGTGATGATAATGATAATGATGATGATGATAGCTATAGTGATAATAGTGATGGTGATAGCTGGATTAGTTACTTTTCTGTTGCTTTGATAAAACACCATAACTAAATGACATAGTTACATTTCAGTTGCTGTGATAAATGAACTTATACAGGAACGCATTTAATTGGATGCTCACAGTTCAGTAGGGTTAGAGTCTGTGACCATCCTGGCAAGAAGCACAGCAGCAGGCAGATAGGCAGAGCACTGTAGCAGTAACTGAGAGCTTACATCTTCTTCTATAAGCACAAGGCAGAGAAAGCTGATTAGGAACTAAATGACCTTTTGGAACCTCAAGACCCACTCTTGGTGACTCGCCTCCTCCAACAAGGCCACACTTCCTAATCTTTTCCAAACAGTTCCATCAACTCAGGATCAAGTATCCAACCATATAAGTCTATAGTGGCCATTCTTATGCAAGCCAGCATACCAAGACAACTTATATAAGGAAGAGTTAGGATTACAATTCTAGAGAGATACAAGTCCATTATGACAGGGAGGCATTACAGCAAGCAGAAGACAAGATCAGAAAGCTGAATTCTCACATCCTCAAACAAAAACACAAAGTGAGAAGGGAAAGTTGGAAGTGGTGTGGAGTGTTTAAATTCTCGAAGCCTTCTTTACTGATGTACTTCATCTCAAGAATCGCATCTCAAAAGCTTCTTCAAACAGTGCCACCAATTAGGGACCAAGTTTTCAATATCTGAGCCTACAGGGAGCATTCTCATTCAAACTTTACAATAACAATGGTGATATGGATGGTGGTGATGGTGATGATGATGGTGGTGGTGATTGTAATTATAGTAATGATCACACAAACAAAACTTCCTGCAAGCCTAGCATGTCTTTTTTTTTTATATTATCTATAATCAGATTCTCATGCACTTTTCATTTTTCAATTCTGGAAATCTAGTCCTCAAGCAGAAAAGTGACCTAATCAAGGTCATCTGGCAACTAAGGTTTAAAAGAAAATTAAGACAGAAATGCACACACAACTTGAAATGCTAGACAGACTGACTTGAGATCTAGCTTCTGAGAAAATTCTCCAGAAGTTTCCTTTCTTTCCCAGGAACTGAAAAAATTCTATTCATGTTTTTTTTTCTATTGAATCTGTCTCCTTTTATCCCTCTTGATTATCCCTTTCCCTGTGAAGTCTGTCTTTCAGTCTTAGTCTACAATGTTTTATAATAAAAGACTTTTTCTTCTGCTTTATAAAGGCATGGAGAGGATTAACAGTTAATTTAATGTTTTCAAAATGTCTTAAACACCTTAGAATTAAATATGTCATGAGCAAATAAATAAGTGAAAGCTTTAGAGCACAGAGGCATAAGTCTTCTTTAACTCACAAGCTCATCTAAATGCATATACACGCAGTATGCTGAAAATCTATGGATCCCAATGGCAAACAGCAAGCTACCCTGGAATTTGAAATTTCATGTGTTCCATTAGAAAGAAGAGATGAAAGGCAACATTTCATCATTGTCCACATATCCTCTTAGAAACACACACACACACACACACACACACACATACACACACACACATACACACCTCAAAAAGATAATGCGTTACAAATACCTTCCTTAAGTATGATCAACAATATATTCCACCTAACCACAGCACACACAAACCACACCCTTCATGTCTTTTCCAATATGTTTTCCCATTCTCATCATCTCACTGAGAACACTTTTCCTAGATTCTACTAACTAGAAACTGAGCAGGGAAGGGTAGAGGCAGGGATCTGCTTTTAGAGCCAAAAAGGTAGCAAGGAGCTTGACACTTCTCTGGCAGCAATATCCCCATTTTTACCTTGGTAACCCTTGTGTCAGTACTTCCATTTCTGACTGCTTCAGACAGAGCCTCTATTTTTGCTACCCAGCATTCACCTTTCAAATCTTAGGATGTATCTCATGAAACCTCAGCCTTCATAGTAACTTGAGGTTAGAAATACTCTAGAACTTATAACCTGGATAAAATCAGTGCAAATTTGGAGGTTAACCTGAAACCACTTATAACATCTTATAACTCATGTTATGTAGTAAACAACTGATATATGGATTTTTATAATATAAAACTGTGGTTATCAAGGTAACGTGGATTCAAAGGCAGAAGAAAAAAAAAGTATCCAGACTTACTCCATAACACTCATGATGGATATGTATATTGTTTTCTATTTCTTTTTTGTGTGTAAGTTATGTATGTGTGTATGTATGAATGTATGTATGTGCATACATGTATGTCACGCATATGGAAGACTAGTTTACCTGCACTGTCTCATGTAGTCATTTATCCATGGAAGAATAGAAAAAGATAAAAATGTGATGGTCCATATGGAATCTTGAACTATGTCACTCCTGGAAGTTCATGGATCTTTCTGAAAGAGGTACCTTATCTACCATTGTATCTCTCAAGAGATCCTGCAGATAACAGATATTCGTCCATGCTCACTGGAGAAAAGTGAAAAGGGACAAGAAGAAGAATTGAAATTCATTCCTATGAGCTTCCAAAATCTGTGTATCTTTCACAGAGCCCAACCATTCTAGGCCAGAGTTCTTGATCCTGCTTTAGGAAATGTTCTAAGCTCAACATCTGTTGTGTTCACATTCTTTTTCCTACAAAAAACAAATTGTCACTGGATGCTGCTTCTTTGGCCTTGCAGATGTTTCTTCTCATTTGTTTGCAGCCTCATTTGCCTGTCCTATTTTTAGATATGGAATTTGAGCTGGAACAATACCCAAGGGATTCCTTCATGTCTTTTATGGAATGACACTTGAGTAAAGCCTTGAGGTTCTTAAACAAGTTCCTTTTTAAGTTGTATTTTAATGTTTTTTAATTGGGGCTGAAGAGATGGCTCAGCAGTTAAGAGAACTGACTGTTCTTCCAGATATCCTGAGTTCAATTCTCAGCAACCATATGGTGGCTTACAACCATCTATAATGGGATCTGAAGCCCTCTCCTGGTATGTCTAAAAAAAGTGACAGTGTACTCACACATAAAACAAAATAAAATAAAATAAAATAAAACCGTTTTTTAAAAAAGTTTTTTCTTTTACTTAAATGCTTTGGATACTATCTAAGAAAGCTTACTGAAATCTTGCCTTGAGGCACCACTCAGTCCTGGATCCCCACTCTACTTTCTTCAACCAATGGAGCTCTGGTTCCAGTCCCAGTGGCCTCTTGCTCTTGAGTGAGCAAACCCATGACGCTGCCAGCACAGAACTTTTGCACTAGCACTTTCTTCTGCCAGGTCCTCTTTTCCTGAAATAATAATCACATTTGTCATTCTTTCACCTTTCAACTTACTGCTTAAATGTCACCTTATCAAAAAGTCATTCTTGCCTACACAATCTCACAGGCACTTCTCACCATATCATTTTCTGTGGCCTTAGCTTGACTGTTCATTGTCATAACTTCACTATCACCTGCCATGTTAAAGATGTATTTAGTTAATTTCTCTCTTATTAAGACATTATCTTTTTCTTTGTTACTCATTCTGTCTCCAGTGCCTGTAACTTATTGTATACCCAACCATTTATGAATGAATGAATCCATGAAACAAATGGTAATTCCTCACATAAAAGGGAAACACAGGTGTCTTCACTACTTTCTTTAATATCCATCTCCAACCTCACTTATGAATCACAGGTCTTACCCTGAAGAGATGGGACAGAGAATTCAAACCCTTTCCTCACTGCACACAATAAATACTGATGTCTGTACTTACAAAGAAATTTAATTGACTTCCTAAGGCTAGTGTGTTTTCTACCCTTGTGAGCTGAGTAGACATATCAGTAGGGAGACTTTTACCTGTGACTCTGGTTTGAGGATGAGACTACATCATAGCAATTAGCTTATTCTCTCATGTCACCATATCTACCAGAACTTCAAACTTCTTTATTTTAGCCTGGTTCAGGCTTTGACCAACTCACAACATCAGATAGAGCTCATCTCCTCAAAAGGAGAAGCATTTTCAGGATGGAAGCTTGGAATTCACCTCAGTGAGGGATTAACATTGGGAAAATTGGAATGTTATTTTTCTGACCCTCTTCCCTTTGTAAGTTAAGGGAAATATGTGTGTGGGGTAAAGTTCAGAGGGAAAGTTTCTTTTCTCACCAAGAACTGAAGAGGTTGGAGCTATTTCAGGGGTCTTCACTTCCCATGGCCATTGACCCTACATCATTTCTGTCTGGCTTTGAGAGACAGACAGAGGAAAGAGGAAGAAAGTCTGCTAAAAAGAAAGCACCATGATTGCATTCAACAGAGAGGTAGAAATGCAAAGTTGTGACATTTATGAGGAAAGGGTTTTAATATCATTGATCCTTCCATGAGAACCCCTGTCACACTCCAAGAAGCTAGTGATCACCCAACCCTTCTTGCAAAGGGAAAAGTGAAGCTGATAGAGGGGAGGGCAGACACTCTAGAAAACATTGCTATAGCACTCTGAGCCCTCTGGCTCTCTCTGAGAGCCAGAAGAGAGCTGGGTTCCCAGGAGCACTTTCACATATGGGCTCAGAGGTGAGATTTCCACTTTCTCTCCAATTTCTGTCTGGAGCAGATCAACAAGGAGCACACAGGGCCCAGGTTCTGAGGAGCAGCTGTAACAGGATCCTTATTGTCACCATCTACACCCTGGAGCTGGAGCTGCTCCACAGCCCTCTGTGCACAGTTCCTTCCAGCATAAAGATGGACTCTTGGGAGTGCTGACAAAGGCATATAGGCCCATAGGAGGGACAAGGTCCAGCAGAGACAGCAAGAACAACTAAAACCAGAATAACCAGATGACAAAAGGCAAGCCCAAGAACTCTATCGAGAGAAACCAAGGATAATTGGTATTATCAGAACCCAGTTCTCCTATCAAAGAAAGTCCTGGATATACCAACACACTGGAAAAGCAAGATTTGAAAACACAACCAAACAGGTGAAGGAATTGAACAAAACCTTCCAGGATCTAAAAATGGAAGTGGAAACAATAAAGAAATCACAAAGGGAGACAAATCTGGAGATAGAAAACCTAGGAAAGAGATCAGGAGTCATAGATGAAAATATCACCAACAGAATACAAGAAATAGAAGAGAGAATCTCAAGCGCAGAAGATACCATAGAAAACACTGACACAACTGTTAAAAAAATTGTAAAATGCAAAATGCTCCTAACACAAAACATCCAGGAAATCCATGACACAATGTGAAGACCAAAAGTAAGGATAATAGGTATAGAAGAGAACAAAGACTCTTAACTTAAAGGACTAGTAAATATCTTCAACAAAATTATAGAAGAAAACTTCCCTGACCTAAAGAAAGAGATACCCCTGGACATACAAGAAGTCTATAGAACTCCAAAGAGATTCAACCAGAAGAGAAATTCCTCATGTCACATAATAATCAAAATACCAAATGCACAAAACAAAACAAACAAAAACACTAAAAGCAGTGAGGAGGAAATGTCAAGGAATATATAAATGCAAACCTATCAGAATTACCTCAGACTTCTCACCGGACACTACAAAAGCCAGAAGATCCTGGGCAGATATCATACAGACAGTAGGAGAACACAAATATATCCAGTAAAACTCTCAATTTCCATAGATGGAGAAACCAAGATATTCTAAGACAAAAACAAACATATACAATATCTTTCCACAGATCCAGCAGTTCAAAGGATAATAAAAGGAAATCTCCAACATAAGGATAGAAACTATACTCTAGAAAAAGCAAGAAAATAATCTCTTAACAAGCCAAAAAGAAGATAGCCATATAAACATAGTTCCACCTCTAACAACAAAAATACAAGGAACCAACAATAACTTAATATGTCTTAACATCAATGTACTTGATTCTCTAATAAAAAAGACATAGATTAATAGATTGGATACTTAAACAGGACCCAACATTTTGCTGCATACGAGAAACCCACGTCAGTGACAAAGACAGATACTACCTCAAAGTAAAAGGCTGGAAAACAATTTTCCAAGCAAATGGTCCCAAGAAACAAGCTGTAGCAACCATTCTAATATGCAATAAAATCAACATTCAATATAAAGTTATCAAAAAAGATAAGGAGGGACACTTCATAGCCATCAAAGCAAAAGTCTACAAAGAAGAACTCTCAATTCTGAACATCTATGCTCCAAATGCAAGGGTAACCACATTCACAAGAAAACCTTGACTAAAGCTCAAAGCAAACATTGCACCTCACACAATAATAGTGGGAGATTTCAACACTTCACTCTCATCAATGGACAGATCATAGAAACAGAAAATAAACAAGGAAAAGATGAAACTAAGAGAAGATATGAACAAAATTTATTTTAACAGATATCTATAGAACATTTAATCCTAAAACATAAGAATATAACTTCTTCTCAACACCTCATGGTACCTGCTCCAAAATTGACCATATAATTGGTCATAAGACCAGCCTCAGCAGATACAAGAAGATTGAAATAATCCCATGCATCCTATCAAATCACCACGAATTAAGACTGATCTTCAATAACGACAAAAACAATAGAAAGCCCACATAGACGTGGAAGCTCAACAACACTCCACTCATTGATAACTTTGTCAAGGAAGAAATAAAGGAAGAGATTAAAGATTTTTAGAATTTAATGAAAATTAAGCTACAACATACCCAATGAAAGCAGTTCTAAGAGGAAAACTCATAGCTCTTAGTGCCTCAAGAAAAAAAAAGCATATAATAGCAGTTTTACAGCACACCTGAAAGTTCTAGAATAAAAAGAAGCAAATACACCCAAGAGAAGTAGATGGCAGAAAATAATCAAACTCATGACTGAAATCAACCAAGTAGAAACAAAAAGCACTATACAAAGAATCAACCAAGCCAGGAGCTGGTTCCTTGAGAAAATCAACAAGATAGATCAAACATTAAACAGGGCATAGGGCATAGAGACAAAATCCCAATTAACAAAATCAGAAATAAAAAGAGAGACATAACAACAGAAACCAAGGAAATCCAAAAAATCATCAGATCCTACTACAAAAGCCTTTACTCAACAAAACTGGAATGTTTGGATGAAATGAACAATTTTCTAGGTATATAAGAGGTACCAAATTAAAAAAAAAAGAGGTACCAAATTTAATCAAGATCATAAACCATGTAAACAGCCCCATAACCTCTAAAGAAAAAGAAGCAGTCCTTAATAGTCTCCTAACCAAAAAAAAATCCAAGTACCAGATGGGTTTAGTGCAGAATTTTATCAGATCTTCAAAGAAAATCTAATAACAATAGTACACAAACTATTCCACAAAATAGAAACAGAAGTAACACTACCCAATTCTTTCTATGAAGCAACAATTACTCTGATACCTTAACCACACAAAGAACCCACAAAGAAAGGTGAACTTCAGACCAATTTCCCTTATGAATATCGATGTAAAAATACTCAATAAAATTCTCACAAATTGAATCCAAGAACACATCAAAATGATCATCCATCATAATCAAGTAGGCTTCATCCCAGGTATGCAAAGGTGGTTCAATAAGGAAATCCATCAACATAACCCTATATAAACAAACTCAAAGGAAAAAAAAAAAAACATGATCATTTCATTAGATGCTGAGAAAGCATTTGACAAAATCCAACACCACTTCATGATAAAAGTCTTGGAAAGATCAGGAATTCAAGGCCCATACCTAAACATAGTAAAAGCAATATACAGCTATCCAGTAGCCAACATCAAACTAAATGGAAAGAAACTTGTAGCAGTCCCGCTAAAATCGAGGACTAGAAAAGGTTGCCCACTCTCTCCATACCTATTCAATATAGTACTCAAAGTGTTAGCCAGAGAAATAGACAACAAAAAGAGGTCAAATGGATACAAATTGGAAAGTGGGAAATCAAAATATCACTATTTGCAGATGATATGATAGTATACTTAAGTGACCCAAAAAAAATTCCAACAAAGAACTCCTAAACCTGATAAACAACTTCAACAAAGTGCCTGGATATAAAATTTACTCAAACAAATCAGTTGCCTACCTCTACTCAAAGCATAAACAGGCTGACAAAGAAATCAGAGAAGCATCTCAATCACAATAGTCTCAAATAATATAAAATAACTTGGTGTGACTCTAACTAAACAAGTGAAAGATCTGTATGACAAGAACTTCAAGTCTTTGAAGATAGGACTCAAAGAAGACCTCAGAAGATGGAAAGGTCTCCAATGCTCATGGATAAACAGGAGTAATATAGTAAAAATTGCCATCTTATGGAAAGCAATCTACAGACTCAATGCAATCTTCATCAAAATTCCAACTCAATTCTTCAAAGAGATAAAAAGAGCAATTTGCAAATTCATCTGGAATAACAAAAACCCAGGATAGCAAAATCTACAATCAATAATAAAAGAACTTCTGGCAGAATCACCATCCCTGGCCTTATGCTGTACTACAGAGCAATCATGAAAAAAAACTGCATGGTATTGGTATGGTGACAGGCAGGTAGATCAATGAAATAGAATTAAAGACCCAGTAATGAACCCACACAAGTTCAAGTCCAAGTGGATCATGGACCACCTCATAAAACCAGATACACTGAAACTAATAGAAAAGAAAGTGGGGAAGAGCCTCGAGCACATGGGCACAGGAGAAAATTTCCTGAACAGAACAGCAATAGCTTATGCTCTAAGATCAAAAACTGACAAATGGGACCTCATAAAATTACAAAGTTTCTGTAAGGCAAAGGACACTGTCAATAGGACAAAACGGCAACCAACAGACTGGGAAAAGATCTTTATCAAGCCTACATCCGATAGAGGACTAATATGCAATATATATAAAGAACTCAAGAAGTTAGAATCCAAAGAACCAAATAACCCTATTAAAATGGGGTACAGAGCTAAACAAAGAATTTTCAACTGAGGAAACTTGAATGGCTGAGAAGCACCTAAAGAAATGTTCGACATCCTTAGTCATCAAGGAATTCTCAACAACCTTGAGATTCCACCTCACTCTAGTCATAATGGCCAAGATCAAAAACTCAGGGGACAGAAGATGCTGGCAAGGATGTGGAGAAAGAGGAACACTCCTCCATTGCTGGTGGAATTGCAAGCTAGTAAAACCACTTTCAATATAAGTTTGGTGGTTCCTCAGAAAATTGGACATAGTACTACCTGAAGGCCCAGCTATTCCACTCCTGGGCATATAGCCAGAAAATGCTCCAACATGTAAGAAGGACACATGCTCCACAATGTTCATAGCAGCCTTATTTATAATAGCCAGAAACTGGAAAGAACCCAGATGTCCTTCAACAGAGAAATGGATACAGAAAATGTGGTACATTTACACAATGGAATACTACTCAGCTATTAAAAACAATGAATTCATGAAATTCTTAGGCAAATGGATGGAACTAGAAAATATCATATCCTGAGTGAGGTAACCCAGTCACAAAAGAACACACATGGTATGCACTCACTGATAAGTGGATATTAGCCCAGAAGCTCCAAATACCTAAGATACAACTCACATACCAGATGAAGCTCAAGAAGAAGGAAGATCAACGTGTGTATACTTGTTGGTTCTTCTTAGAAGGGGAAACAAAGTACCCATGGGAGGAAATATAGAGACAAAGTGTAGAGCAGAGACTGAAGGAAAGACCATCCAGAGACTGCCACACCTGGGGATCCATCCCATATACAATTTCCAAGCCCAGACACTATCATTGATGCCAACAAGTGCTTACTGACAGGAGCCTGATATAGCTTTCTCCTGAGAGGTTCTGCCAGTGTCTGAGAAGTATAGAGGGAGATGCTCTCAGCCAACCATTGAACTGAGCACTGGGTCCCCAATGGAGGAGCTAGAGAAAGGACACAAGGAACTGAAGTGGTTTGCAGCCCTATAGGAGGAACAGCAATATGAACCAACCAGTACCACCAGAGCTCCCAGGGACTTAATCACCAACCAAAGAGTACATATGGAGGGACCCATGGCTCCCAGTTGCATGTGTAGCTGAGGATGGCCTTGTCTGATATCAATAAGAGTAGAGGTCCTTGGACCTGTGAAGTCTTGTTGCTCTAGTGTAGGGGAAGGCCAGAACAGGGAAGTGGGTGTGGTTGAGTTAGTGTGCAGGGAAAGGGGGATGGGATAGTGGTTTTCAGAGGGGAAATAAGGAAAAGGGATAACATTTGAAAAGTAAATAAAGAAAATGTCCAAACTTGCTTTCTGTAGTCCCTGAATTAGAACTCTTCAAGGTGCTGCTAAAATTTTGATCACTTGAGCACCAACCCGCCTGTGCTGATCAACTCTGAAGATGGGATTTAGAAAATACACCACAGTGAGCACAATAAGATGACTCCTAAGAGCTCCAGTAGCTCAGGCCTGCTAGCATGTATCAGCCTCATTTAGAGAGGTCATCTGAAATTTACAGGCAAACCCTATATGAGATTCTGAGCATAGATTCATTGAAGGACTTTGCAATTCATGGTTTAATGAAGCTTTCTAAATAATTTTGATGATGAACTTCATAATCAACTTATATCCCTCTTCTTGTCTTTTTAAATAGATGAATTCTTTTTAAAATTCCTGACAGGGATTTACCAAACAGAACTTATTTACAGTTGCTAATCTGGGAACCATCTTCAGACAATCACCTCTAGGGACCTGGGGAGATGGTATCATAAGTAATAGTACCTTCCTCAAAAGCAAGAGGACCTGAGTTCAGATCTCCATCACACATGTAAACAGTTAGACATCGTAGCATACACCAGTAAACCCGGCGGAGTTTTCAGGTCATCAACCTCGCTGAAAAAATGGTGAGCTGTAGTTTCAGTAAAATAACTTATCTCACAGGAATAAAATGATGATGGAGGAAGACACAACTTCATCCTCTGGCCATTGCACGTACACTCAATGGTATACATTTCTGCACATTCATGTGTGCACACATTGCCAGGGCACACACATATCCCACAGTCAACACATGCACTTATCACATACATAACAGAGAGGGAGTACAATACAATGTGCCACTAAACACATATGGGATATTTAATACAAACAAGCATTGCCTTGAATCTTTTCTTTAAATTATTGTATGTAACACACAAGCAATCAACAGCTGGAATTCTTATGGCACTGAGAAATGTTATTAGCATGCCTATTTTTCAGATGAGGAAGCTGATACCTGGAAAGCCACATCACTATTAAGATGAAAAGCCTGAATTCATATCTAAACATGCCATGCTTCATCAAGAAGTTCATTGCCTGCCGAAGATTTTCACAGGCAAACAATTCAATATCTCAATCTCACTGAACAGAGAGATTTTTGTACTGATTTTAGACATTTCTCACAAATGTCCAATTGTACTTTTTTGGATTTTCTCCTACAGAAGTCAGAGCTAGTTGAGAAGATTTATATGGATGGAATGCAATCAGAGTAATTGGTTTGCATCAAGCAAAGGAACCAATAAATTAGCTTGAACATGACCTTTCAGAGTCAGCCTTCTATATGACTCCTATTTTCTGACCCCAAATTGTCACTCGTTAATTGGTAGTTTGTTCCTAGTCAGGCTGCCTGTTTCTGACACTGGGTAATGTATTATGAGACAATCTACTTTCTGTGACTTCACACAGTTCCCATGGCAACTGTCAATGACATTTCCCTGCAGAACGGCTGCTTTGTTTGTACCAAATGTGTTAGAGAAATGTAAACATCTTCAATAAAAAAAAAGTCCAGCAAAATGGCAGTCCAAGCAAAGAATGATATTAATATAATTACAACAAGGAAGTGGTCTATAATTACTTCAACCTCTTTCCTGAGAGTAAAATAGAAAAGATATAGGATTTCGGTGTTTTGAGATTTTTTCCCCCACATTTTGGTTTAGGCAAAGAGAATTAAGGAAAGGGTTGCTTAGCAAGACATACTTGAAAATACATAGCACTCCTATGGAAAAAAAAAACCTCATTCATTGAAACCATACTTTCTTAACATTAAGGCAACCACATTCCTGGAAGAGAACAAGCACACTTATTAGCCTAGCCACCACAGACTCAAGGAAGGTACTCCCTGCAATACCACCTCAGGTGCCAAGCCATCTTGACATTAAAAACTAATAATCCAGGATTCTCTTTGTTGAGGGAGAGATGGTTTTCCTTTTCTTTCTTGCTTTGTCCTCTCTAAGTGAGCTCCCAGGAGATTACTCATCTGAAGGTACAACCTCAAAGAATAAGAAACCAAGAAGACCTGGATCCTTTCTACAGCTTTCTTGAGATTTCAGAAACACAAGATCTCTGTATATGCATTGTATATCCACGCACATGATGCTATTTCTTACAAAAGACAGCTTTTTGCGAATTTTGGAATCTGGAGCTTACTTCCCATGGATATCAAGGAACTGCATCTTCTGGGATGTTGCTTGCATGATTTTGTTTTTTCTTTTGGCCTGGTTTGTAGAGTTGCCTATTTCCTTGAAGCTAAGACTTGTGATGACTAATTTTCTTTCCCTTCAGTGAAATAGTGGAAGGATCTAAACCTATGAGTATATTAACAGAGCTTGACTCAATGGGCTATTAAAAGAACAAAGTATATAGCGTTAGGATGGGCTGGGAAAGTGAGGTGTATATTAGACGAGTCAGCAGATGAATGTGATCAAAATAAATTTGAGTACATGCATAAAAGTTTTGAAGAATTAATAAAATATACTATAACATTGTGGTATTTTCATAGAATTTGTGTACTATAGTGCAAAGAACCTTACATATGATTGGGATTACTTATAGCTGTAATACAGAGTAACTCCCTATCTAAATCATTGCTATGTTATCTTGATAAGAATAGGAACAAGGAAAAAATCTGTACATGTTCAGAACTGATACAAGTTTGTTTTTCAATTATTTTTCAATTTATAACTTGTTGAAACCACAGTTATGGAACTTGTAAGTATGAAAACCTTTTGAATTCTATAATTCCAAGCCACAGATAAGGGGAAGACTAAGTTTAACTGAGAGGTTGGAGAAGGCTTCCAATTTTTTGCACCTTTCCTCCATACCAATACATCTCTGGTAAAGTAACAGGAGTTCACTGAACGAGCTATGAGACAAAGCCTATCTCAGATGAAGAATACTCAGTCAAAAATCATTAAGGGCAACAGGCAAAGACTCCAGAAACAAATATGCAGAAGCACCTGACACCTCCTATGTCAGCAAACATTAAATGTAGCCAATCAGATAAACAGGTAAACATACATGCTTATGCTACAGAATTATTTGCCCCAACTCCTACCATTCAAGTCAGTAATATATTTGGCCCTTATGAAGAAAGATAGCCCAAAGACAATACAGAAAAGGTCTGAAAGAAGAAAACAATATTTAGAACCATCCTGAAACATGCCTCATATATCAAGTTTAACTGATAGAGAATGCAAAATGTATTAAGTGATATGATGGAAGAAGTAGAAGACATTCAAGAGTAGATGCCAATACAAGCAAGGACTCAAGACACAATTGAATAAAGGATAAAAATCAGAATGAAGTAACACCTCAAGGGTTCAGTAGACACAACATAGTCACAGAAAGTATCAGGGAACTTGAAGATATGTCAAAAGAAATCCCCCAAAGTGAAGTTCATAGAGAAAAGGACAAAACAAAACAAACAAATGATTGAGAATCATGAGGCAACATCAAATGGAGCAAGAGAGGGATGCCTGGCCTAGTACACAAAGAAAAAAGTCAGAAGAAACATTTTAAAAATTGATGAAAATTTTCTAGATTTAATGATACAAAAACACAAAGAACTGTGACAAGGCTAAATAAAGCAAAACAAAGCATATAGAAATAGTATATTCTAATTGCAAATAAAGACAAAGGAAAATTTCAGTTGGCACTAAAAGAAATATATATTTCACTTATGAAAAAGCAATGGTGAAAATTATATGGATGACAGGAAATGCTGTTTACATCAAAAATCATACACACAGAAAACAGTGAAGGAAAAATATATGAAGAGTAAAAAGAAAATCATTTTTAACAATATAGAAATTTATATCAAGAAGCTGAGATGGAGGTGAGGCCACTATCTTCTCTCTGGCAACTGAGCAGGCAGGTACAGCCAGGAGCACAGGGAACACAGGAGTGGCAGAGCAGCTGGGACAGGGTCGGTCCGGCTTCCACTTCCACCCAGGAGATGGGCAACACCACAGCATTCTGAACCAGGAGAGAGCCAGTTACCCAGGGGTGCTGAGACAGGCTTGTAGGCCCACAGGAGAAACAAGCACCATCCAGAGACAGCAGAAACCAACTAACAACAGAGATAACCAGATGGCAAAAGGCAAACACAGGAACATTAATAACAGAACTTGAGGCAACATGGCACCATCTGAACACACTTTTCCCACATCAGCAAGTCCTGAATACCCCAACACACCAGAAAAGCAAGATTTGGATTTGAAATCACAGCTTATGCTGCTGATAGAGGGCTTCAAGAAAGACATAAATAACTCCCTTAAAGAAATGCAGAACACAGGTAAACAGGTAGAAGTCCTTAAAGAATTATAGGAAAGCACAACAAAACAGGTGCCAGAACAGAACAAAACCATCCAGGATCTAAAAATGGAGGTAGAAACAATAAAGAAATCAAAAAGAGAAACAACTCTGGACATAGAAGAACTAGGAAAGAAATCAGGAGTCATGAATGGAAACTTCAACAACACAATACAAGAAGATATAGAAGAGAGAATCTCAGATGCAGAGGATACCATAGAAAGCATTGGAACAACAGTCAAAGAAAATGAAAAATTTGAAAAGCTCCTGACCCAAAACTTCCAGAAAATCCAGGACAAAATGAGAAGAACAAACCTAAGGATTATAGGTATAGAAAAGACTGAAGATTTCCAACTTAAAGGGCCAGTAAATGTCTTCAACAAAATTATAGAAGAAAACTTCCCTAACCTAAAGAAAGAGATGCCCATGAACATACAAGAAACCTACAGAACTCGAAATAGATTGGACCAGAAAACAAATTCCTCCCATCACTTGATAATTAAAACACCAAATTCATTAAACAAAGAAAGAATATTAAAAGCAGAAAGGGAAAATGTCAAGTAACATATAAAGATAGACCTATCAGAATTACACAAGACTTCTCGCCAGAAACTATGAAAAACAGAAGATCATGGGCAGATGTCATACAGACCCTAAGGGAACACAAATGCCAACCCAGGCTACAATACCCAGCAAAACTCTCAGTTACCATAGATGGAGAAGCCAAGGTATTCCATGACAAAAACAAATTTACACAATATATTTCCACAAGTCCAGCCCTTCAAAGGATAATGAATGGAAAACACCAACAAAAGGAGGGAAACTACACACTAGAAAAAGGAAGAATTAATCTTCTTTTAACAAACCAAAAATAAGACACACAAACATAACGCCACTTCTAAAAACAAAAATAACATGAAGCAACAATCACGTCTCCTTAATATCTCTTAATATCAATGGACTCAACTTTCCAATAAAAAGACATAGATTAACAGACTGGATACATAAGCAGGACTCAACATTTTGCTGCATACAGGAAACTCACCTTAGGCACAAAAACAGACACTACCTCAGAGTAAAAGGTTGGGAAACAATTTTCCAAGCAAATGGTCCCAAGAAACAAGCTGGTGTAACCATTCTAATATCAAATAAAATCAACTTTCAGCCTAAAGAAATCAAAAACAATAAGGAAGGACATGATAATCAAGTAGGCTCCATCCTAGGGATGCAAGGATGGTTCAATATATGGAAATCCATCAATGTAATCTATTATATAAACAAAATCAAAGAAAAAAACCACATGATCATTTCATTAGATGCTGAGAAAGCATTTGACAAAATCTAATACCCCTTCATGATAACAGTCTTGGAAAGATCAGGAATTAAAGGCCCATACCTAAACATAGTAAAAGCAGTATACAGAAAACCAGTAGTCAACATCAAACCAAATGGAGAGAAACTTGAAGCAATCCTAGAAAAAACAGGGACTAGACAAGGGTGCATACTTTCTCCCTACCTGTCCTATATAGTACTCAAAATCCTAGCCAGCGCAATTAGACAACAAAGGAAAGTCAGAGGGATTCAAATTGGAAAAGAAGAAGTCAAACTATCACTATTTGCAGATGATATGATACTATACTTAAGTGACCCCAAAAATTCCACCAGAGAACTCCTAAACCTGATAAACAACTTCAGCAAAGTGATTGGATATAAAATTAACTCACACAAATCAGTAGCCTTCCTATGATCAAAGGATAAAGAAGCTGAAAAAGAAATTAGGGAATTGATACCCTTCACAATAGTCACAAATAATATAAAATACCTTGGTGTGACTCTAACCAAGCGAATGAAAGATCTGTATGTCAAAAACTTCAAGTCTCTGAAGAAAGAAATTCAAGAAGATCTCAGAAGATAGAAAGATCTCCCATGCTCATGGATGGACAGTGTTAATATAGTAAAAATGGCCATCTTGCCTAAAGCAATCTACAGATACAATGCAATCCCCATCAAAATTCCAACTCAATTCTTCATAGAGTTAGAAAGAGCAATTTGCAAATTCATCTGGAATAACAAAAAAACCCAGAATAGCAAAAACTATTTTCAACAATAAAAGAACTTCTGGCAGAATCACCATCTCTGACCTCAAGCAATAGTGATAAAACCTGCATGGTATTGGTACAGTGACAGGCAGGTAGATCAATGGAATAGAAATGAAGACCCAGAAATGAACCCACACACCTATGGTCACTTGATCTTTGACAAAGGAGCTAAAACCATCCAGTGGAAAAAAGACAGCATTTTTTAACAAATGGTGCTGGGTCAACTGGCAGTCAACATGTAGAAGGATGCAAATTGATTCATTCTTATCTCCCTGTACGAAGCTCAAGTCCAAGTGGATCAAGGACCTCCACATAAAACAAGATACACTGAATCTAATAGAAGAGAAAGTGGGGAAGAACCTGGAGCACATGGGCACAGGGGAAATTTTCCTGAATAGAACAACTATAGCTTATGTTTTAAGATCAAGAATTGACAAATGGGACCTCATAAAATTGCAAAGATTTTGTAAGGCAAAGGACACTGTCAATAGGACAAAATGGCAACCAACATATTGGAAAAAGATCTTTACCAATCCTACATTTGACAGAGGGCTAATATCCAATGTATACAAAGAACTCAAGAAATTAGACTACAGAGAACCAAATAACCCTATTAAAAAAATGGGGTACAGAACTAAACAAAGAATTATCAACTGAGGAATACCGGATGTCTGAGAAACACCTAAAGAAATGGTCAACATCTTTAGTCATCAGGGAAATGCAACTCAAAACATCCCTGAGATTCCACCTCATACCAATCAGTATGGCTAAGATCAAATACTCAGGTGACAGCAGATGCTGGCGAGGATGTGGAGAAAGAGGAACACTCCTCCAATGCTTGTGGGATTGCAAGCTGGTAAAATCACTCTGGAAATCAGGTTGGAGGTTCCTCAGAAAATTGGACATAGTACTACCTGAGGACCCAGCTATACCACTCCTGGGCATATACCCAGAATATTCTCCAACATGTAATAAGGACACATGCCCCACTATATTCATAGCAGCCTTATTTATAATAGTCAAAAGCTGGAAACCACCCCGATGTCCCTCAACAGAGGAATGGATACAGAAAATGTGATACATCTACACAATGGAGTACTACTCAGCTATTAAAAAAAAGGAATTCATAAAATTCTTAGGCAAATGGATGTAGCTAGAAAATATCATCCTGAGTGAGATTACCCAATCAAAAAAGAGCACACACATTATGTACTTGCTGATAAGTGGATATTAGCCCAAAATCTCAGAATACCCAAGATAGAGCTCACAGACCACATGAAGCTCAAGATGATGGAAGACCAAAGTATGGATACTTTGATTCTTATTGGAAAGTGAATCAAAACACCCATGGCTCATAGCCAACCAATAGAAGGAGCATAGGGTCCCCAGTAGAGCAGCTAGAGAGAGGACCCAAGGAGCTGAAGAGGTTAGCAGCTCTGCAGGAGGAACAATAATATGTACCAACCAGTACCCCCAGAGTTCCCAGGGACTAAACCATCAACTAAAGAGTACACATGGAGTGACCCATAGCTCCAGCTACATCTTCAGCAGAAGATGACCATTTCAGACAAAAATGAAAGATGTGGGGAGCCAAACAAGGTCATTCAGCCATGGCTATCTTATGACCATGAGATTGTTGAACTAAGCCCTGCCCAGGAACTGCTGATACGGATCGCTCCACCCTTAACCGCGGAAGGTCCCTACGTGCGCAGATACCAGATGTCTCCACCAGATGCCCTTCGTGCTTCCTCGTGCCAAGAATGCCTTGACCCCTCCCTCCTTTGCATTTTGCAAAGGTCACTTCCCCCTAGCTCCCCCTCCCAACTTCCTCATTCAGGGCTTGGCCCATAGCTCATTTCCCCTAGCTCCCTTTCCCAACTCCCTCATCCCCACTGCTTAAAACGTGCTGCCTGTGTGACAATAAACGGACCTTGACAAATGGAATCTTGCTTGGTCTCGTTCTTCTCTCCCCCCCATGACCCTCAGGTAGTGCCTCTTCGGGACCCTGAATAACTAGACCTGCTGGACGGGTCAAGTGGCGCCTGAACAGGGACCCGAAGCACGGCCAACTACCGGACGACGGAGGAACCCCAGGAAAAGGAATTGAGGACCTTTCACGCTGCATCGCTCGTGCGTCGCTGGAAAGGGAGGTGAGTTTGGCCAAATAATTGTCATCCGATTGTCATGGGGAAACAATTGTCTAAGGAAGCTTGTTTTATAGGAGAAATCAAGCGTTTGCTCAGGGAGAGAGGAATAAGAGTTAAGAAAAAAGATTTAATTGAGTTCTTTTGTTTTGTTGATGAAAAATGTCCTTGGTTGGTTTTAAGTGGCCCTGATATACATCCACTTACGTGGAATAAGGTTAGTAAAGATATTAATAAGCTTTTAAAAGCTGGTGACCCAGTGTCCACTGCATATTTTAGTTATTGGGGCATAAGAGACATAATACAAGATGCTGAGAAAGGGGGCGAGAATGTCCATCTCTTAACTATAGCAGAGGACTTCTTGCAGGCTTCACAGCCGCTGTCATGTAAAAATGAAAGTAAAAGCGGCGAGCCTCATTCTCCTTGCCCCTCCATTATTATCGATATGCCGGGAGAGGGGGGAAGTCCCCCGCCCAAGACGCTACACTCCCTGGAAGATCCCAGTGCGTCCAAAGACCCAAAGATCATCTATCCCTCTCTTAAAGAGATTTCCAACAATCGAAAAAGAGGCAAGAACAAACGATATCAATCTCGCCGTTTTTCTGATTCGGACCTCGATCCAGCCTCTGAGGCTGAATTAGAGGAGGAGGCTGCTAGATATGAGGAAGAGAGATACGGTCCTGGACCTCGACATTCCCAGATTTTTTTCACTCAAAATTCCGGACCCAATTGCCCCCCGCCCTACTTGCCCCCATTACCGTCAGCTCCCCCTGTGCCCCTGCCGATCGCAGTGGTAGAGGGACTAACCCAAACTAAGGCTGCACTTCAGGCACAAATTACCAGCCTTAGGCAAGTTTTACAATTACAGCAGGAGTTAGGAGATCTTACTTTAGATATTCAAAATTTACAAGAGACCATGAGAAAGGGACAAGATGCCCCAAAAAGACCATCTAACGCTGTAAAAAGATCCCAGCCAAAGCTAACTTTTCCTGTTATGACCAGGGCACGTGCCAGACAAGCCAGGGAGGAGTCCGAGTTAGATAACCCGAGGTCCCGAACTAGGCCAGCCCGAGATGGGCCCGAGCCACATAGTACTAATCATGACCAAGGAGAGGGTAGTGAAGAGGAAAATGATTATGATGAGGTAGTTATAGATTCTGAAGAGGAGGACTCCGATCAAGGTGAATACGAGACCTCACGTCCCGTATACAAAAAACTCAAACTTAAACATATCAAAGAATTACACTCAGCTGTTAAAAATTATGGTTTAACTGCACCCTTTACCTTGTCCGTTTTAGAAGGACTCGCGGGGTCCTGATATTTGACTCCTAGTGAATGGACTAAGGTGGTGCAGTCTGTCCTCACCAGAGGACAATACTTAACTTGGAAATCTGAATTCATAGATAGGGCCGCTAGGAACAGAAAAAACCCTCTAGGCAGGACCGCCTCTTGGACGGCGGACAAGTTGTGTGGGAGGGGCCCATTTGCCTCTGAAGAAAAACAATTAGGATTGTCCCCGGACGTACTCGCTCAAACAGCACAGGCCGCCTTACCTGCCTGGAGAGCGGTTCCTGCTACAGGAGCCCTCACCACCCCCTTAACTAAAATAGTCCAGGGGGCCCAGGAACCCTACGCTCAATTTGTGGGGAGGTTACAGGAAGCAGCAGAAAGAATCCTAGGTCAAAGTGAAAGTGAGGGGCTCCTCGTTAAGCAGCTTGCTCTTGAAAATGCTAACTCGGGTGTGCAGAGCCGCGTTACGAGGCAAGACCAAAGATCTTGATATTACGGGAATGGTTAAACTTTGCAATGATGATGACTCCTTCTCACATCAAGTGTCCAAGTCTATCAGTTTAGCTATCGGGGCTGTATTCCAAAAAACTGGAGATTCTGGCTGCCCTAGAGGCAAAACATGCTTTAGATGTGGGCAGCCTGGTCACTTTGCTAGAGAATGTAGCGCTCTCAACCCCAGCCAGCCATTTAATCCTGCCATTGGCCAAGGGGCCCCTAAGCTTACTGCACCGGGAGTTTGTCCTCGCTGTAGGAAAGGCCGCCATTGGGCTAAAGAATGTCGTCTAGAACTGATGCTAATGGGCAAGCCCTCCCTGTGGTCCAGGGAAACGGCCAAGGGGCCCCAGTGTGGGGCCCCTACCCACAGATGATCACACACCCCCAAGTACAGCACCAAACTCTTGCGACACCAGCTTATCTAGGGCAACAGCAGGGAGCGCAGGACTGGACTTGTGTTCCTCCACCACCAGGGTTATAACCCCCGAAGAAGGAACCATTATTATAGAGTCTGGAAAGTTTGGACCCCCACCATCTGGTATGTTTTTCCTAATTATAGGATGAGCCTCTAGTGCCCTTCAGGGACTTGTTATTCTTCCCTCCGTGATTGATGCTGATTACTCTGGAGAGATTAAATTCCTGGCTACTGCCACGCGTGGCCCCTTGACGCTCAGGGCCGGACAGCGCATTGCGCAAGCCTTGCCACTTCCCTTTGTGGGACAACTCTCTCATGTGAAAGAAGGGCATGACTCCTACTCCCCCGGCTCCTCAGATATCTATTGGGTTAAAAAATTAACTGATGAAAGACCCATGATGATGCTCTGGCTAGATGGCAAACAGTTCCAGGGCCTTTTGGATACCGGGGCGGATGCAACAGTGCTTTCCTCTAGACATTGGCCATCAACTTGGCCCCTCGAGGCTACCGCCACACATTTAAAAGGGATAGGCCAGTCACAAGATACACTTCAGAGTTCAAAGTTCCTGACCTGGAAAGACAAAGAAAATAATACGGGCACGGTTAGACCATTTGTGGTTCCTGGACTCCCCGTTAACCTCTGGGTAAGGGATATTCTCTCCCAGATGGGGATGATGATGTGCAGTCCTAATGAAGTCATTACTAATCAAATGTTAAAAACAGGGTTCCTCCCTGGAAAGGGACTAGGTAAACATGAACAGGAAATTACAGAACCCTTAGTCCCCACACCCAAAACGGATAGAGGAGGTTTAGGAGCAGATCTTTTTTTCCTAGAGACCGCTGTTCCCCCTGCACTTCAGGCTGACAAAATATCTTGGAAATCAGATGACCCAGTCTGGATCGATCAGTGGTCTATGCCTCAAGAAAAGATACAGGCTGCCCTAAAGTTGGTGCAGGAACAGTTGTTACAAGGTCACCTTGAACACTCCACTTTGCCGTGGAACACCCCCATCTTTGTTATAAAAAAGAAAAATGGCTCTTGGAGATTGTTACAGGACCTCAGAGCAGTCAATATGACCATGGTCCCTATGGGGGCCTTAGAACCTGGTTTGCCCTCTCCTATAGCCATCCCTCAAGGCTTTTGTAAAATAGTCATTGATATAAAAGATTGTTTCTTTTCCATTCCCCTCCATCCGGAGGATTGCGTCCGCTTTGCTTTCTCCATTCCCATTACTAATCATGTGGGCCCTAATCCTCGCTTTCAATGGCACGTGTTACCGCAAGGAATGGCTAATAGTCCCACCCTTTGTCAAGGATATGTGGCCCAAACTATAGATCCAATAAGGTTACGTTTCCCTTTTGCTTATATTATCCAATATACAGATGATTTATTGATTTCTTCCGCTAGCTTGCAAGAAACCCAAAAGATAGCCCAAGTTATCGTCCTGGCCTTACAACAGAGGGGCTTTTTACAATTGCCCCTGAAAAAATCCAAACCCAGTACCTTTTCTTATTTCTTGGATTTCAACTAGAGCCTACATCTATTTATTCTCTAAAGTTAGCAATCAGGAGATCGCGGCTACATACCTTAAATGATTTTCAGAAACTTTTGGGTGATATCAATTGGCTCAGGCCCTACCTCAAGCTGACCACCGGCGATTTAAAACCTTTGTTTGATATCCTGAGGGGTAGTCCTGATCCTAACTCACCTAGAATGTTGGCTCCTGAGGCTGAGAATTCTTTATTAAAAGTAGAACATGCTATTGGCCAACAATTTGTGGGATATTTTAGCCCTTCCAAAACTCTCTATTTGATTCTTTTTACAACAACGTTTACGCCCACAGGCCTCTTATGGCAAGATATCCAGCCATTTATGTGGATCCATCAGCCTGCAACCCCCCCCTAAAATACTTCCTACTTATCCCTCCTTGGTCTGTCAGGCCATTTATCTGGGACTTAAGCAGGCTACCCGCCATTTTGGTCGCGATCCAGATGTTATTATTACTCCATATTCGCAAGAGCAACTTACTTGGTTGCAACACAGGCATGATGATTGGGCCGTCCTGTTGTCCATTTATCAGGGAACGTTTGATACTCATCTACCAGGAAATAAACTATTGCAATTCCTCCACATAACCCCCTTCATCTTCCCCAAGGTCACATTCTTGAAACCTATACCAAATGCCTTGACTGTCTTTATAGATGGGTCTAAAAATGGAAGGGCCTCCTTTGTTGTTAAGGATCAGGTTTTTTATGTTAAGGCCCCTTATGCTTCTGCTCAGTTGGTAGAGCTTTATAGTGCTCTAGAAGTTTTTAAATCAATAGATCAATCATTTAATCTTTTTTCTGATAGCCATTATGTAGTTAGAGCACTTCAAGTTTTAGAAACTGTTTCTACCATACAATCTTCAACTCTTACCTTTAAATTATTCTCAGAATTACAGGAGTGTATAAGAGCCCGATCAAGCCCATTTTTTGTGGGCCATATTAGGGCTCATTCAAATTTGCCTGGCCCCTTAACCAAGGGAAATGATCTGGCCAATAGAGCCACCAGGCTATCCATGATGACCTTCCTTAGTGAGCCCTTGCAGGAGGCCCGGGCGGCACATTCACTTCATCATCTTAACGCTCAAACATTACGGCTCAAGTACAGAATTACTAGAGAACAAGCTAGACAAATTGTCAAAAATTGTAAAAACTGCCTGACTCTACTTCCAGAACCACATGTTGGGGTTAATCCCAGGGGTCTTGTTTCGGGAGACATTTGGCAGATGGATGTTACCCATGTTCCTTCCTTTGGGAAGTTAAAATTTGTACATGTGACTATTGATACCTTCAGTGGATTTATATGTGCCTCTGCACATACAGGAGAAGCCACGAAAAATGTTATTGCCCATATGCTCTTTACCTTCTCGGTTATGGGGCAACCTAAAATAATAAAGACAGATAATGGACCTGGCTATGCTAGTCAAAACTTTAAATAGTTTTGCTCCCAATTTCAAATAAAACATATCACAGGCATACCTTACAACCCCCAAGGACAAGGGATTGTGGAGCGTGCCCATCAAACTCTTAAAAACACCCTGTTGAAACTTACTACCCAGGAAACTATTTATTCCTTTAAGGGTAATGCTAAACTTGTATTATCCCATGCACTCTTTGTTTTAAACTTTTTGACCTTGGATATGCAAAGGCGTTCTGCTGCCGATCGCTTATGGCACCCCTCCACAAAAATGGATCATGCTTATGTCCTCTGGAAAGACCCTCTAACCGGGATATGGCAGGGTCCCGACCTTGTCATAGTCTGGGGGAAAGGGTCTGCCTGTGTCTATGATTCCAAAGAGGGAGGAGCCAGATGGCTCCCTGAAAGGTTGATAAAACCTTATAACAAGTCCGAAGCAACCTTGCTATAAAATTCCAAAAATATCTCCAAGCCTATAAGGCCTTATAACCTATTCCAGGGTGGCACCTGAGAACACCTTGTTCTCTTTT
The DNA here is from genome assembly GCA_036184795.1 of Tokudaia tokunoshimensis. Taxonomy (NCBI): domain Eukaryota; kingdom Metazoa; phylum Chordata; class Mammalia; order Rodentia; family Muridae; genus Tokudaia; species Tokudaia tokunoshimensis. Next base: position 965,964 of record BTHU01000020.1, on the reverse strand, counting down.
CTAGATGGCGGCTTATCCCTGGGTTGTGACCTGCTTCCTCTTCCTGCCAATGAGGATCATCGGAGCCGCCCGATATCAGGTTTACAATTACACATGGAGTCTCAAAAACCAAGCAGGTGATATAGTGCACTCTAGCTACTCTGTGGGATCCTCCCCCAAATGGGACCCCATAATAATAGATTTATGTTGGCTAGCCTTGGGAGCTATTGGGGAGATTTTTGGCCTCAACCTCAAGCGCTAGAGACTGCAGGGACTGCATTTAATGGTGAGGGTAAATGTAACAATAAAGCTAGGAGAACCGCTTTAAAGGACCAACTATTTTCACAAAATGGACGCTCAGAGGGATTTTATGTTTGCCCTGGGCCCCCTCACCGAGATCGCTCCCTTAATTATAAGTGTGGCTTTGAGAGTGAATTTTACTGTGCAAGTTGGGGCTGCGAAACCACGGGAGATGCATATTGGAAACCTTCTTCTTCCTGGGATCTCATAACTGTAAAAAATTATGGGACCCACACAATAGATGATGCATCTTGCGGAATTGACGCACCCTCTAAAGGATGGTGTAATCCACTAATCATCAATTTCACTGATTCCGGTAGAGACCCTGGTAAATGGACGGGCTTGAGGGCCCTAACTTGGGGACTCCGCCTATACAAGGAAAACTGGGATGCCGGCCTTACATTCAGCCTTAGATTATCAAAAGAACTCCCTGTCATGGCACGTGTATCCATAGGACCTAACCCTTTCTTCCATAATCCCAACCCCATTTCTTCTTTACATAGTAAAGGGCTGGGGCCTGAAAACTCTATGGTTACACAGGCCCCACGAGACACCCCCCCCCGATTACCCCATTTCAGCCGACCATTCCTCAGGGCCCCATACCATCACCTCGAGTCATTCTTTCCATTCTCAATGCATCTGCTTCCGCTTTACTCCTTCAAGAGCAGATGAGTAACTCGTCCAAATATAAGGAATGTTGGATGTGCTTTTCTGCCTCTCCCCCGTTTTATGAGGTATAGCCCTTTTTGGGAATTGTATTTATACCAATGATTCTGATCTTTTATATGGAAAGTTTTGGGGATTTACCCTTACCACAATATCTGGTATGGGAAGCTGTATCTTGGGGAAGCATATGCTCCCTCCTAAACAATTGTTAGAAATATGTAATCATACCTTTATCATTGAAGATCATCATGAATATTTACTTGCACCAAATTATACTTATTTTGCGTGCTCCTCAGGATTAACTACCTACATAATTACATCTACCTTCCTGAAGGAGCGCGACTATTGTGTCCTAGTACAGCTGTTTCCCAGGCTTAGCGTACACGAGCCTCAGGACATCCTAAATCTCTGGGAAAAGGGCTCTGCCATGCATCCTCGAGAGAAAAGAGAGCCTATATCGGCCATCACTCTCGCAGTCATTTTAGGATTAGGAGCGGCAGGGACAGGCACAGGTATTGCATCTCTTGTGACCTCTCAGCAGAACCAACAGCGTTATCATTTACTTAGCACTGCCATTGATAAAGATCTAATTGAGTTAAGAGAGGGCCTAGCCAATTTGAAAGATTCTGTCGACTCCCTTGCGGAGGTAGAGCTACAAAATAGGAGGGGACTAGACCTGCTCTTCCTACAGCAAGGAGGGCTCTGTGCAGCATTAAAGGAAGAATGTTGTGTTTATGTGAGCAAGACCGGACTGGTAGAAGACAGTCTAAAAAGAGTGAAAGAAAGTTTAGAAAAACAAAAAAGAGAGCGAGAACAACAGGAATCCTGGTATAAAAACTGGTTCTCTACATCTCCTTGGCTTTCTACCCTGCTGCCTTCCATTTTAGGACCCCTTGTGGGCTTGCTTTTATTGATTTCCTTTGGCCCCTGGGCCTTTCAGTGACTTACACGCTTTATTAAATCACAGATAGATGCTGTTTTACCCAAGAATTCTGTTTCAGTGCATTATCATTGCCTGGAGACTAAAGGAATCGAAAACCAACAAGAGAGCAGCAAGCTAGACAACGCACCCTCCGCACGTCGAGAGGGACTAAACTTCCACAATCTCTTAAGATAATGTCACTTGGCCCCTATTTTTTTTCATCCCTGGGCCTATAAGAGGAGACATAGTATGACCCAAGGTAGCCATCTTGATGACAGGCACCTTCCTCCACCCCCTGACCAACCTAAGACACGGAGCCTTGAGGACGACAAGGTAATCCTACGACGGGTAAGGCTGGGGCATGAGAGGTCAATCCTAAGACAGAGATGGCTACACCTTCTCTCGGTCATCTGTTCCTCTGCCCAGCTACTCCCCGAAGAGCTTAATGGTCTTCTATAAAAGAAAGAAAGGGGAGATGTGGGGAGCCAAACAAGGTCATTCAGCCATGGCTGTCTTATGACCATGAGATTGTTGAACTAAGCCCTGCCCAGGAACTGCTGATACGGATCGCTCCACCCTTAACCGCGGAAGGTCCCTACGTGCGCAGATACCAGATGTCTCCACCAGATGCCCTTCGTGCTTCCTCGTGCCAAGAATGCCTTGACCCCTCCCTCCTTTGCATTTTGCAAAGGTCACTTCCCCCTAGCTCCCCCTCCCAACTTCCTCATTCAGGGCTTGGCCCATAGCTCACTTCCCCCTAGCTCCCTTTCCCAACTCCCTCATCCCCACTGCTTAAAACATGCTGCCTGCGTGACAATAAACGGACCTTGACAAATGGAATCTTGCTTGGTCTCGTTCTTCTCTCCCCCCCATGACCCTCAGGTAGCGCCTCTTCGGGACTCTGAATAACTAGACCTGCTGGACGGGTCAAAAGAGTCCATTGGTCCTGTGAAGGTTCAATTCCCCAGAATAGGGGAATGCAAGTCAGGAAATTGCAGAGGTCTTGAGCAGGAGGAGGGGGGATGGGATAAGGCAGTTTTTGGAGGGGTAACATAGAAAGGGGATACCCTTTAAAATGTAAATAAAGTAAATATCTAATAAAAAAGAAGCTGATAAAATAAATATCTCAGCAGGAAAAATGACTTCTGCAGATGAAGATTGGAACTCAAATTCCACCACCTACATAACAAGCCCGACATCATGGGAGTACCTCTACTGGAGGTGCTAAGAGAAGAGGATAACTAAGGTTTTCTGTTGCATAACCTAGCCAAAAAGACACAAGCCCTGGGTTAAGAGAGAGACCCTACCTCAAAGGAATAGGCAAGAAGTGATAGAAGAGAAGATCATGTTCTTTCTGGCTTTTGTACATGTGCACAAGTACATGCACATACTCAACACACACACACACACACACACACACACACACACATTGTCCAGTGAGATGGCTCAGTAGGTAGGAGAATTTACCACCAAGCTCAACAACTTGAGTTTTATCCCTAGGATCCACATGATAGGAGAGAATCAAACCTCATAATTTGTTCTCTGATGTCCACATATATGATATGCCATAAGTATGCCTCCACATGTACATGTACTCATAATACATGTGTATAATTTTAAAATACTTAAAGACACAAATACTTGTTTCTTAAATTAGTTCAAATTTAACCCAAAGAAGCCCTGAAATTAATATTCAGCAGAAATGTCCTTCCAAGTAAAGAACTCTCAAACACAACTAGAGGAGATTAATCACTAAGAGGCCTTTCCTATAATAAATGATGCAAACTTTAACCAGAAAGAAAACTGTGAGACAAAACCTTGGATGCACACAGAAAAAGGCAGAATATAGAGTAGTGGTAATATAGGTGACAAAAGCATAGAGTGGATGAAATTAGTAATATCAGATGGGCTATTGGCAAAGACTTGGAAAGACTAAGACACACCTGTAAAGCCTATGAGGTAGCGTATTTTGGAAACAAAGTTTAGTTAGCTATAAATGCAGATTACAACTATTTCAGGTGGTACTCTGTGGCACAATTTGAAAGAGGTGAAGCTAGTAAGAAAAATAACACATTTTTTAAAAATCATCAGACATCAGAATAGTACATAGCTTTAGTTAATAATTTAGTGATAATGGTATACTGATTGTGATTAAAGTAGTACATTGTGTTAATCAGTGTTCTGTGTAACAAAATACTCAAGCTAAATAAATTAAGAAAAAGAAGATTCATTTGGGGCTCGTGGTTTCAGTCTATGGTCAGCTGGCACCATTGTTGGTTTACAAGCCTGAAGTGGAGCAAAGCGTCATGTCAGAAAGACATTGGTCAGGAAAGCTGCTCACTTCAAGGTTCAGGGCAGCCAGAAAGGAGGTAGAAGGAGGACAAACTACACTCTTCAAGGACAAATGTGTATAAGGGGACCTACTTCCTTCAACAATGCCTCACTTCCTAATATTTCATTCAGCTTGAATTCATCAGTGGATCAATCAATGAAGGTGAGCATCTTCATGATATCCTTCACACTATCATCTCTTACTAGCACCACCATGCAGGGACCAAGCACCCAAACACATGAGCCTGGGAAATATGTTGTTTCCAAGCAAAAATGAACCAATATAAATTACTATATGATGTTAATGCTAGGTGAATATGAGAAAACCCAAGTAGCAACACACACACACACACACGCACACACAAACTAACATACAAGACCACTTTGTGCTGTTTAATAACTCATAAATTTAAAGCTGCAGTTTTATTTTTTTTATTTGGTGATAAGTACATAAATAAATTAAAAGCTTCTCAGAGATCACCTTACTAATGTCAATAAAATAAGCCAATAATGACATCTTGAGCTACCTACTGTGATGAAAGTTTTTTGGTGCAGAGAGTCAATAGCCTTTTACCACATAGAACTTCTGACAACAACCAAAATGAATAGCAAGAGGACTCCAAGCTCCAGATGAACCACAGCATGGCCAATCCCTTGGTGATGGACATCTGAAACGAATTTCTCTAAGTTGTGCCTAAATCGATAACCCTCAAAAGTTGGAAGGGAATAAGTATGTCTCAAGCTGCTATGTTTTGTTTGTTTGGTTGGTTGGTTGGTTGGTTTTGTTTGGCCATAGTGGTGATAACTTCTTATGCTGGATAGCTTTTTATCAATTTGACACAAGTTGAAGTTACAGGAGAAAAGGGAAGCTCAATTGAGAAAACACCTTCATCTGATGGGCCTGTAGGAAAGCCTGTGTGACATTTTCTTGAATAAAGATGGATGTGGAAGTGCCCTTCTACTAGGCAGATGATCCTGGTATGTATTAGAAAACAAATAAGTCTTCTAGGAGGGTAAAGCCAGCAAATAGCACTCCTCTGGCCTCTGCTTCAGTTCCTAAGTCCATGTTCCTACCTTGAGTTCCTGCCCTGGCATCCCATAGTGACACAGTATGATCAGAGAAGTATAAATTGAAATAAATGTTTTTTCCCTTCAAGTTTCTTTTGGTCATGGTGTTTTCATCACAGAAATAAAGACCTTAACTAAGACATTAGTTATGCATGAATGGAACACTAATATGCAAACATTCCTGAACTGTTCTAACATACTTCCCACCAACGAGTCAGTTCCTCTCTCACCACAATCACACCAGTGTTTTTTGATTTTTGGCTTTTCATCATAATCATCATAATCATCATCATCATCATCATTATTTAATCTTTTTTTCAGTTCAGATTTTATTCCCCTCCCAGTCTACCCTCTGACTGTTCCACATCCCACACCTCTGTCTCACCCACCCATCTCCAAGAGGATGTCCCCATCCTATGCCCCGCCCCACCGGACCTCCTCACTCTCTGGGACCCCCAAGTCTCTAGAGGGTTAGGTGCATCCTCTCTGACTGAGTTTAGACCCAGCAGTCCTCTGCTGTATATATGTTGGGGGCCTTATATCAGCTGGTGTATGCTGCCTGGTTAGTGGTTCAGTGTCTGAGAGATCCCGGGGTGTGGGGGGGAGGGAGAGGGGTTGGGGGGAAGGTAGAAGGTTTGTTGAGACTGCTGGTCTTCCTATGGGGTTACCCTCCTCCTCAGCTTCTTCCAGTTTTTCCCTAATTCAACCACAGGGGTCACCAGCTTCTGTCCATTGGTTAGGTGTAAATATCTGCATCTGACTCTTTCAGCTGCTTGTTGGGCTTTTCAGAGGTTAGTCATGACAGGCCCATTTGTAAGCACACCACAGCATCAGCAAGTGTCAGGATTTGGGGCCTTCCTAACCCTAACCCCTAAGATGGATCTCAATTTTGGTCTGTCACTGGACCTCCTTTTCCTTAGAGTCTTTCCTCAGTTTCGTTCCTGCAGTTCTTTCAGACAGGAAAAATTCTGGGTCAGAGTTTTGACTGTGGGATGGCAACCACATCCTGCCACTCGATGCCTTGTCTTTTTAGTGGAGGGGGATTCTACAAGTTCCCTCTCCCCACTGTAGGGCATTTCTTCTAAGGTCCCTCCCTTTGAGTCCTGAGAGGTTCTCACCTCCCAGGTCTCTGGTACATTCTAGAGGGTCCTCCCACCTCCTACCTCCCAAGGTTGCCTGTTTCGGTCCTTTCTACTGGCCCTCAGGGCTTCAGTTCTGTCTCCCCACCCCCAATACCTGATCATGTTTCCCTCTTCCCTGCCCTGTCACCTTTCTCACACAAATCCCTCCCTCCTTCCCCTCCTGTGATTGCTTTCTTCTTCCTCACAAGTGGAAATGAGGTATCCTCACTTGGGCCCCTCAGCTTGTTAGTCTTCTTGAGTTCTGTGAATTGTATCCTGGGAATTATGTACATTTTTGGTTAATATCCACTTATTAATGAGTACATATGATGCATATCCTTTTGGGTTTGAGTTACCTCACTTAGGATGATATTTTCTAGTTCCATCAATTTGCCTGCATCACACCAGCATTTGTTATCTTTTGTTTTGGATAATAGCTATGCTAACTAGATGAGGAAATGCCACATGGTGGTTTTAACAATGGACAACTATTCAGATACAAAAGGACAAAATTCCATTATTTGTGACCTTATGGATGAATCTGAATGATGATGTTCTGTGAAATGAAATAACACACACACACACACACACACACACACACACACAGACACACACACACAGACATTCATGGGCATGCCACATGATCACATTCATATATGAGTTTAAAATATTGGATCTATAAAAGGGGGTAGGTGTATCTATAAAAGTGCTCAAAGGGTAGGAGTAAGTATGGATGAGAAAGAGGAATACTGGTGATCTGCATAGTAAGAGGATTATGAGTAACAATAATGTATTATATACTTGAAAATAGCTAGAAGAGAGAATTTTGAATGTTACCCCCCATGGTCGGTTGAATGAAACAGATAAAATGAGGTTATAGGGAATGACACTTGTAAATGTTACAGCTCTGAGAGGAAAGGCTTCTGCAGTGGAAAGGCCACAGCTCTAAGAGGATATGTTTACCCAGTGCAAGTATTACAGGGGGAGGATTTTCCCTACAAAAATGTTGCAGCCCTGAAAAGAAAGGTATCCTGGCAGTTGGAGGCCAAAGAATATTACAATGTCACACCACACAACAAACCTCTTACAAAATATTTATTGGAAGAGACATAAGAGGACAGCTACCTCTGCTCAAATGAGAAACAGCAGAGAACTAAGCAGGAGTTGTGCTTATATAGGGTTTCTTGGGGGAGTAGTCTTCCAGTGTGATTTTTAGAGGTGGGGAGATTAGTAAGTTTTCAAACCCTGATCTTAGGACAAATCCAAGGATTGGTGGCATTTCAAGTTCAGGATTTGGTAGATTTTTATGCTTAGGAATTGGTGGTTTGGGGTAGGTTTTCAACCCGGAAGTAGGCTCCTACAGCACTATTAGGAGGTATGCCCTTTTTATACAAGGTATGTCCTTGTTGGAGGATGGGAGATGGGATGTGGGGCTTCAAATTCCAGGCACAGTGCTACTCTTTCTTCCTGCTGCCTGCAGATTCAGGTGTAGAACTCTCAGCTCCTTCTCTAGTACTATGTCTGCCTGTGTCCTGTTTCCTGCCATGAACTAAACCTCTGAACCTGTAAGCCAGCCCTAACTAAATGTTTACCTCTATAAGAGATGCTGTGGTCATGGTGTCTCTTCACAGCAATAGAAACCCTAAAAACACTACCACAAAAATTGTAAATGTTTAAGGAGATAAACATGTTACCATGTTTTGAGAGATTACCATGATTTTGTCATTATACAGCACACATAAGAATCACAACATCATATTGTACTTTATAAATATGTGCAATTATGATGTCAATCAATACAAAAAAGGAAGAAAGGAAGTTTATACAGAAAATTTTTCAATGGGAAAGGAGACCTACCATTTCCTAACCACTGTGACAGACACTAAGTTTAGAAATGGGAATAAAATCAACTTCTTGCTTTCTTGGAGCTTAGAGTGTGTCAAAAGCCATAAAAATATATATTTTAATTTATAAAATGTGACAGGATCTATAAAGAAAAATATAGGGTGTAAGAGAAGAAATCTTTAAGTACTGAAGGATTAGCAAGACCTCACTAAGGAAATCATAATTTAATGAGCTAAAAGATCAGTGCGAGTTGGCCAAAAGGCATGTGCCAAGGTCCCTCAAAAAAAATGAGCAGCACAGCCTTTGAAGACTTGACACTTTCCACATGATAGAAACATGAAGACAAAGAACATCTATCTATATAGAAGTCAGAAAAATATTTCAGTCTTATTTGCTAGTTGCATATAGACATGGAGAAGAGGAAATAAGGGTCAGGAAGATATGTGGTCAGATATTGCTCCAGTAAAGGCAATGGTACAGGGGCTAGAACTCATGTTGAGGACTACCGGGAGGCTGTGAAAGGCTTTGTAATAGAGTATTCATATTACTTATGTAAAAGTTTACTCTGGATGATGAGCATGAATTAGGGGGAACCAGTCATGGATAAGAACAGAATAGTTTTGACAACTCCAGATCAGTTTTACTGGTGGTCAGGGTCTAGTCAAAGTTTCCTAGGTTCTTGGACTCTTCTTCAAGGAAATAAAATAAATACTTACACATATTGAAAATGTAGCCAAGACCCATTATGAATAAGTTAAAAGCACAGATAGAAAGAAATCTATTGTGGAGAATGACAGTAATCTGCATAAATAATGGTACACTCAAAGTCCCTACTTTATAGCCTGGGGCTTCTTTTATGGGATTCACAAGATGGAAGTTTGTTTAGTTGAGTTCATATTTTGAGAGGTTCTGGATCTTGAATAACACATTTGAATTACATGTGTAGAGAAAAAAGTGTGAGCTCACTTCTGGGTTGGGAAAACCCATCAATCCCTGAGTTTGAAAACTCACCAATTGCTAAGCTCAAAATCCCACCAATAGGGATTGGTGATTAGGATTTTAATTCCCACCAGTCTCCACACTGGAAATCTCTACCCTGGAAAACTCCACTCCCAAGAAACCCTATATAAAGTATGCCTTCTGCTAAGTTTTTTGCTGCTTCTATCCTGAGCAGAGGGAGCCAATCTCTTAGGTCTTTCCCAGTAAATTTCTTCTGTGAGCCTTGTTGTACAGTGTGACTTTGTAGTATTCCTTGGATCCCAACTGCCAGGATATCTTTTCCTTTGGAGCTCGAACACTTGTATTGGGAAAACCTTTCCCACCAGAGCTGTAACACACAGAAAGTGAGCTCATTATATGTGTCCTTTCCCATAATGCATTTTCTTCTAATCATATGCATGACTCATTATGCATAGACACATGGTGATAAGTTGGGTATTCTCACTAAATGTTCAGCTTGCCTTATCAGACATTTTCTAGAACCATGTCTGTATCAGACTGCCAGAGAATTATTAGAAAGGTGTATGTGCGGTCCAAGGTAAGTGGAGCTCCATGTTACTAAACTATTCTCATGCTTGTAGAAGAGCAGCTAGGTAAGAATGATTGCCATAGATGTAAAAATTGTGAGAATTTCTGCAGAGCGTGACATAACATAAAATGAGCTGAGAAAAAGATACAGGAAACCTCAAAGCAAAGGAGGTAGAAACATAGGACCATTTACCAAGTCAAGAAAGAGTTGGGAAAGTGTCCACTGTCATCCTCCATGTGCACAACTTTGTAATGATGTTCCTTTAACCTCCTGTGTCCCTCCCATTCATCTGAGACTCCCCAATGCCTGTTATCCCTTTAACATTTACTTCTTCATGAATTGGTTACTGACCACTCACTTCTGTTGTTCCTGAGCATCTTTCCTTATGAGAGAATGCATTGTGGGGGAATTTTCCATGTGATCCTTCTTGGAAGGTGGTTCAAAATACCCTTGGCTCAAAACCAACCAATAGACTGAGCATAGGGTCCCCAATGGAGCAGCTACAGAAAAGACCCAAGGAGCTGAAGAGGTTTGCAGTCCCATAGGAGGAACAATAATATGTACCAACCAGTACCCCCAGAGCTCCCAAGGACTAAACCACCAACCAAAGAGTACACATGGAGGGATCCACGGCTCCAGCTACATATGTAGCAGAGGATGACCTTTTCAGACATCAATGAGAGGAAAGACCATTGATCCTGTGAAAGATCGATGCCCCAGTGTAGGGGAATACCAGGTCAGGAAAGTGGAAGGGGGAGGGTTTGTAAGCGGGGGAGAGTGGATGGGATAGGGGGTTTTCGGAGGGGTAACAAGAAAATGGGGTTAATGTCTGAAATGTAAATAAAGCATTTATTTTCTTTTTAGATATTATCTAAAAAGAAAAAAAGAAAATATATCAAATACTAAAATGGTAAAATTAATGTGAAGCTTCAGAATTCCTTTCCTAATGCCTACTCTAATTATATAGAAGTTCATTAAGTTGTATAGACATTGGGTCTGGTTAATTTTGGCATGTGATTTTTTTTTTGCTTATTTGCAAGTGTTTTTAAATAATAAAGTTTATGAAATTAAAAAAGAAATAAAATAAAATAAAATAAGGGTGTGTTTTATGACTGTAACAATAGAAGAAATACTCTACACCTCATGGCAGCAAATGAATTCTAGGTGAATTGATGCAGCTGATAACTTGTCCTCCAAGACAAACACAATGATATTTAGTTAATATCAGATAAAATTGAAGTATTACTTCCGTAGTTTGTCAATTCATAACAAACTAGATAAAATTTAAAGGAGCCATCACCCTGACAATGAGACATAGAATAGGAAAAGGAAGTGCACTTGGCTGGCGACATCTTGTGTATTGTCAAAAAAACACAGAAGCAACAAAAAAAAAAAACGAGTGAGCGTCAGATCTATAGTATGTAATGACATAATTACTGCAATTATTTTTAAAACAAGGAAATTGCCATCATAGCCACCTGTATAGCACTGTCTACTCACAAGTTTCATTCATCCTCCCAATGAGTTTTTGAAGAATTAAGAATCTTTATTATAAGGAATAAATTAAACTTCTAGAGAAGAGAAGACTGAGAAAGAGTGTAAGGAGAGTGGAACATAAAATAGAAAAGAACACAGGTGTCTTCACAAATACTGAAGATGAAAGAAATGGGCTGGTACCCAGATTATTGTCTCTCTCACAGCAAAATATATCCTGAATATTTACTTTTATGTGTAAGTTTATATATCAAAATTTTTGAAGACACAGCCCATTTGCCCAAGTTTCTAAAATTAATCTGTGGCAGAGCTGGCTGGCACCTCAGTTCAGCCTTCGTGATGCTACATCTGGTGTCTCTCCCACTGATCTTTGTTGTCCTCATTGCATAGAGATGACACTCTGTATCAAACTAACATCTGTATCTCACATAGTAACCAACAAGGAGACATGAGCATCTTCATTGACTAGTCTACCCAGGTTCAAAACTGATGGTGCTATTTATTATTGTTGTTATAGTAGCCTTTGCAATCTACCAATTGCACATGGCAATGTATGAATTTGCATATGTAAAATTAGTCTTATTACATCTGTCCTGAAAGACAAGTTCTATTTTTCTCACCATGCAGAAGAAAAGATTAGGATGAGGAAGGTCATAGACCAGATGTTATCATACTTACATCTGTGTGACTTCATGATTTTATTCTACCCACTGATATAAGGAGTTCCACCTGTTAATCATGTGTTCTCAGTATAAGGACAAAGATGTACAGGATTTCTCAGGTTCTGGATAGGTCAGCATCCTCCTTAGTTACACAAATATATATGGTTGTCAAAGTTGTCTTTAATCTTAGTTTGCTTTCCTGTTTCTGTGACAGACACCATGTCTGAAAGCAACTTGAGAAAATGTTTATTTCATCTTACAGGTTATATACAGTCCATCATCTTAGGGAGCCAAGGTAGGGACCTGGAATCATGGAGAACCACGAATTACTGACTGTCTCCCAGGCTTACATCAACCATCTTTCTCATACAGTGCTGGCCCTCATGGCTAGGAAAAGTGTGCTGAGGTCTCCTATATCAATTAGCAATCAAGACAATGACCAAAAGATATTCCCACTGGGCAGTCAATAAAGACAATTATTCAACTGAAGATTTTTCTTTCCATGTATATCAAGGTAATGACCAAAATTAGCCTTTGCAGCTTTATCCTGAGAATCCCAAATTCTAGACTCATCACACTGCAGTGCTCATGAGAGATACTAAGTGTGGGTGCCTATATATTACACTATCTTCTAATTATTGTTATGAACATGCTTGGAAAAGAATGCAAGAAGAAAAACAGACAAATTGGGAAAGAAGAACTTCTTACAAAGGAACCTTGACTGCCTCAACAGTTCACATAGCCATCTACTGTGATTTTCCTCCATAAAAGATAATCCTAGGTGGGGAAACATTAGGAAATAGTGGAACCTTTCAACCTCTAAATCTGTGCCTAGCCTCAGATACTTTGTTATAGAAAGAAAATAGACTATGCTCTGTAAGCCTAGAGCTTTGCTTGTCATGTCAATACCATCTCATATTCCAGGGAATCACATACTTTGTCCTTAGCAAATATTTGTTGCTTGCCTGAAGAAAGGAATAAAAGACTATTAGAAGAGGTTTTTTTTAACTTTCCAAATGAACATCAACATTTAGAAGTGCTTTCCCCACAAATTTTATATAAAAAATCATCTCACACAATTCCTTGTCAAAGTCCCAGTTGAGATTTTACTGCTGTTCACAAGGCTTTTACTTCATATTAGCTAGGGTTAGATACCATAAGGAAGATGTGTCAGAAGTTAGACTAGGGCTGGAGAGATGGCTCAACGGTTGAGAGCACTGACTGCTCTTCTGAAGGTCCTGAGTTCAAATCCCAGCAACCACATGGTGGCTCACAACCATCCGTAATGAGATCTGATGCCCTCTTCTGGTGTGTCTGAAGACAGCTACAGTGTGCTTACATATAATAAATAAATCTTAAAAAAAAAAAAAAGAAGTTAGACTATCCTTGAACTTCCATTTTGACCAAATCCAGTCTAAGTTCAGTTCTCGTTATTCGGAGCCAAGACTGATGACCTATGTAGCAGGGTTTTGAGGGTAGAGAGCTATTGATCCTGCTCAACAATATCCCCCCAAGTGAAAGATTATAAACAATGATGTTAATGAATACCTACACCAAGAATTGCATACCTGAAGATATACAAGTAACAAATACTTAGAAAAGCAATGCATCTGAACTGAGTCTGTACAGATATTTTTCTTGTCCTCATCCCTTAAACAGTACAGACAAAAAACTATTTTATGGGACATTTACATGTTATTAGGTATTACGAGAAATCTAAAGATGATTTAAAATTTAAAATATACAGGAAGATATACTCTCTGTAAGGGATTTGAGCATCTGTAGATTTTGGTACCCTAGATGGTCTTGGAAACAATAGCACTGAAAATAGCTATATATGAACTCATGAATTCTCACAATGACTTTGTAGGTAATTATTACTATGATTGTTACTATGATTGTTTCATAAAGAAGGAAACTGAGGCACAGAAAATTAACAAACTTCATGGAGCACATAGCTAGTGAGTCATATAACTGGGCCAAAACCCCAACACACCTCTCTTCAGAAACCAAATGCTTTTCTGCATTCAACCATGTAAATAAAGCACTGTGTGAGACTCAGAGAACTTCAAGAAATGAAAACAATGAAAAGAAGCTGAATTTGTCCTTTCCCATACCTGATGAGATATCTGGAGACACAAAAAATAATAATGTAAGGTAATAGGCCAATGTCTGTCCCAGAACTCCAAGACTTGCAATTATGGCCCCATTGACTCAGCTATAGGGGCCAAAATTTCAAAGTTGATGCGAAACCATACTTCCAGCTGCACTGCACTTTTCCACTAACTCACTGCCAATGCTCCAAAGACCATAAAAACCAGCCCCTCTGCTCAGCCCTCTGCTATTTGTTCCTGCTCAGAGATAACTGCCATTCTGCTCCCCCCAATAAATCTTTATGTGAAGCTTGTTGCATGGTATAAATTGGGGGTATTCCTTGACTTGAATATTACCTGATGGGGCACAGATGCCATCTGTGGATGTCCAGCTCCACAGGTAAGTGACCATGCTACACACACTAACTTAAATGTGTTTGCATGCAGACAGCAGCACAAGCACATGTCCAGCAGACTAGATGTTCTCACAGTGTCCCTTGCTCACTAAGCCCAATGGGCTTTACCAGCTATCTATGACTTCAAACAGTGTTTTCCTAATTGAGATTATGGCCTTTTTCTGACAGCTCCCAAAAGGAAGGGGATTAATGTTTGTTAATTTTTTTTCACAAAAGAGAATAGAAATTTGGCCTTCTAACAAGCCCAGTGCAGGTGATAAAAGGAGAGTGGTTTTCTGGGGTTAAGGATCATACAGAACTGCTAAGGAATTAGAAATAAGTAAAGTTCAGTTAATTGACCAGAAAGGAAGAGCATAATTGTGTTTTTTTCCTGTCTCAGAGTTGAGGGAACATGTAATAGAGGGTAAGAATTTTCTAGTCCTGTAGTGTGTAGTAGTGGATGCCTGCAATGCCATCATTAAAGAGGCAGAGGAAGAGGTTCATTATAAGCTGGAGGCCAGTCTGATCTACATAGAAAGTCCCAAGCCAGCTGATGCTACACAAAAAGAACAATCATATACCTTGCTTGCTGCACAGATTTGTAGGTTAACAAACAACCAAGTACAAATCCAGGCGTCAACACTGGTTGTACCACAGTGGCATCAGAGTTCCTGTGAGAGTCATACCTCTTGAACATGAGCTCAACTAATAATTTCTGTTTGCTGTTGCTTCCTACACTCTTTGCAGTTATGACAGTGACCTCTTCTGTACTGTGGACCTGCTCCTTCTTCTCAGCATCTGCTTATACCACATACCATATGCCTGGCTTCTTATGGATAACTATAACGAACTTCTCAGGGTAAGAAGTCTATAAGGGAGTAAGGACACAAAACAGTGACTAGTCACATGGCTCTGAAATCTCTGAGCAATGTGCAAAGGAAAGTTTTAAAGACATAGTAAAAAAATTGTTCTAGAAGATTCTAATTCTAATTTTTCATTCTAGCCTATGTGTAGTATCGTAAATCACTTAAGATGGCTATCCCTGTGTTTTTCTTGAAAAATGGGGAAATGAAATCAGATTTGTTTTATAAAGTTATATTTTTTCAGATTTTTGTTTTAGCTACACAACTCAAATTTTGATATAGTCTTTTCCTTTTTCATTTAAAGCAAACATATAATTTTTATTTATATTTTGAAATTTTTCTACATGCATACAATGTATTGTGATCATATCCATTCCCCCATCCCCTGGCTCCAATTCATTCCCAATACACACATGTCTGCTTTCAATCTTTATATCTTGTTCTTTTTCTACAGTACTATGTCCACAATGAGTGTCACCCAAATCCACATGGGTCTAAAACAATCCTATGAAGTGTGATCAATCTATCAGGTGCATCTCTAAAGAAAACCACTGCCTTTTCCAAAATAAATCAACTACCAATATCTCCCCAGCTAGGGGTGGAACCTTGCAAGCTTCACTAACATTCAAGCTTGAATGTTGACTGACTTGAAAACCATTGTTGTTGTGATTTTGTAAGTGTAACATCTTTGTGTGTCCAGAAGACACTGTTTTGTAGCAGTTGTTCCAATCCTCGTGCTCTTACAATCCTATTGCCCTGTGTTCAGAGGTGAGAAAATATGACATTGCTGTGCCATTCGAGGGCTGGACACTCCACAGACACTTGTTCAGGGTGTTGCCACATTTAGATTTATGCTACTGGAGAAAAAAATTCTTTTATCATTTGTGGCATCTCTATGGATCCTCTCCCACTGAGACCAGACAAGGTAGCCCAGCTAGAAACACATATCCCACAGACAGACTTTTGGGATTCCAGTTGTTCAGGACCCACATGAAGACCAAGCTGCACATGTGCTGCATATGTGTGGGGAGACATAGGTCCAGCCAGTGTGCTCCTTGATTGGGGATTCAGTCTCTGAGAGCAGGACTCCAGGTTAGTTCTCTGTCTTGGTCTTCATGTGGAGTTTCTATCCCCTTCTGGGCCACAATCCTTTCTCCTATACTTCCGTAAGAGTTCCCAAGCTCCATCAACTGTTTGACTGTGTGTGTCTGCCTCTGAGTCACCTGCTGGGTGGAACCTCTCAAAGGACAGCCATGCTAGACTCGTGTCATGTATGTCCTTTTGGGACTGGACTACTTACACAGGATGACATTCTCAAGATCCATCCATTTGCCTGAAAATTTCTTGGTGTCTTTGTTTTTAATAGCTGAATGATGTTCATTGTGTAGATGCACCATATTTCTTTATCCATTCTTCAATTGAGGGACATCTAGGTTGTTTCCAGTTTCTGGCTATTATGAATAAAGCTTCTATGAACAGAATTAAGCAAGTGTCTCTGGGGGATGGGGAATATCTTTTGGGTATATACCCAAGAGTAGTATAGCTGGGTCTTGAGGTAACAATTCCAGTTTTCTGAGAAACCACCAAATAGATTTCCAAAGTGGTTATAGAAGTTTATATTCCTACCAACAATGGAGGAATGTTCCTGCATGTGCTATCATTTGAGTTTTTGTCTTAGCCATTCTGACTTGTGTAAGATGAAATCTCAGAATTGTTTAGATTTGCATTTCCATAACTAAGGACTTTGAACATTTCTTTAAGTGCTTCTTGGCCATTATTTGTTATGGCATTGTGTTTTTTTCTAACAGATTAGTTTCAGCCCTGATTTTGATTATTTTCTGCCTTCTACTCCTCTTTTGTGTGCTTGTTTCTTTTTTGTCTAGAGTTCTCAGGTGTACTTTTAAATTGTGGGTATGGTATGAGAACTTTCTAATTTCTTTATGGAGTCACATAGTACTATGAATTTCCTCTTAGCACTGCTTTCATTGTGTCCCATAAATTTGGGTATGTTGTGCCTTCATTTTCATTGAATTCTAGAAAGTCTTTAGCTTCTTTATTTCATCCCTGACCCAGAGATCATTGAGTAGAAAGTTTTCAATTTCCATGAATGGGTAGTCTTTGTGATGTTTCTATTGTTTTAATCCATCAGACTACATTGATAAGATAAAAGACATTATTTCAATTTTCTTTTATCTGTTGAGGCTTGCTTTGTGACCAAGTATATGGTAAATTTTGAGAAGGATCTATAAGATGCTGAGAAGAAGGTCTATTCTTTTGTCTTTGGGTGAAAGATTCTGTAGATGTCTGTTAGATCCACTTCATTCATGATATCTGTTAGTTTCATTATTTCTTTGTTTAGCTTTTGTCTAGATGACCTGTCACTTGGTAAGAGTGGAGTGTTGAAGTCTCCAACTATTAGTGTGTGTACTATTTAGGCTTTACCAATATTTCTTTTATAAATGTGCATGCCCTTGTGTTTGGGCATAGATGTTCATAATTGAGATATCATCATTGTAGATTTTTCCTTTAAGCATATGAAGTATCCTTCCCTGTCTCTTTTGATTAATTTTGGTTGAAAAATCTGTTTTATTAAATATCAGAATGTTTATTCCAGCTTGTTTCATGGATCCATTTGCTTGGTAAATGTTTTTCCAGTCCTTTGCTCTGAGGTAATGTCCATCTTTATTGCTGAAGTTTGTTTCTTAATTTCAACAGATTGATGGATCCTGTTTTATCATCTATTCTGTTAGCCTATATGTCTTTTTATTGGAGAGTTGAGTCAAATGATATTGAGAGATATTAATGACCACACGCGCGCACACACACACACACACACACACACACACACACACGTAAGCCCTTCCCCTATTTTTGCTGGTATGGAATTACTTATTTCCTGTGTTTTCTTGGATGTAGTTATCCGCCTTGGTTTGGAGTTTTCCTTCTAGTACTTTTTGTAGGGTTGGATTTGTGGATAGGTATGGTTTAAATTTGGATTTGTCTTGAAATATCTCATTTTCTCTATCTATGATAATCAAGAATTTTACTAGGTATAGTAGGCTAGGTTGGCATCTATAGATATTTAGAGGTTGCAAGACATCAGTCCGAGCCCTTCTAGCTTTTAGAGTCTCTGTTGAGAATGTCAGGTGTAGTTCTGATAGGTTTTATTTTGTATGATAGCTGACCTTATTTGCTTGCTGTTTTAATATTCTTTGTTTATTCTGTATATTTTGTGTTTTGATTATAATGTGGCAGAAGGATTTTCTGTTTTGGTCCAGTCTAACTGGTGTTCTATAAGCTTCTCGTATGTTTATAGGCATCTCTTTCTTTAGGCTGGGAAAGTTTTCTTTTATGGTTTTGTTGAGAATATTTCCTGGGACTTGGAGGTGGGACTCTTCACCTTCTTCTATTCCTATTATTCTTAGTTATGGCTTTCCATGGTATGCAAGATTTCCAGGATGTTTTGTGTCAGGAATTTCTTAGATTAAATATCTTCTTTTTTATGTTATTCTATTTTTTATTAGATATTTTCTTTATTTACATTTCAAATGTTATCCCCTTTCCACATATCTCCTCCGAAAACCCCATATCCCATACCCCCTCCCACTGCTCAATAACCCACCCAATCCTGCTTCCCTGACCTAGCATTCCCCTCCACTAGGGCAATGAGCATTCACAGATCCAAGGGCCTCTCTTCTCATTGATGTCCAACCAGGACATCTTCTGCTACCCATGTGGCTGGAGTCATGGGTCCCTCCATGTGTACTCTTTGGTTGGTGGTTTAGTCCCTGGGAGCTCCAGGGGTAGTGGTTGGTTCATATTGTTATTTCTCCCATGGGGCTGTAAAGGCCTTCAGCTCCTTGGATCCTTTCTCTAGCTCCTCCATTGGGAACCCCATGCTCAGTTCAATGGTTGGCTGAGAGCATCCACCTCTGTATTTGTCAGGCACTGGCAAGGCCTCTCAGGAGACAGCAATATCAGGTTCCTGTTAGCTAGCACTTGTTGGCATCCACAATAGTGTTTGGTTTTGGTAACTGTATGTGACATGGATCACCAGATAGGGCAGTCTCCGGATGGTCTTTCCTTCAGTCTCTGTTCCACATGTTCTCTCTGTATTTCCTCCAATGGATATTTTGTTAGCCCTTCTAAGAAGGACCAAAGTATCCACACTTTGGTCTTCCTTCTTGAACTTCATGTAATCTGTGAATTATATCTTGGGTATTCTGAACTTATGGGCTAAATATCCACTTATCAGTGAATATATACAATGTGTGTTCTTTCGTAACTGGATTACTCCACCAGAATGATATTTTCTAGTTCCATCCATTTGCCTAAGAATTTCATGAATTCATTGTTTTCAGTAGCACAGTAGTACTCAATTGTGTAAATGTGCCAAATTTTCTGTATCCATTCCTCTGTTCAGGGACATCTGGGTTCTTTCCAGCTTATGGCTATTATGAATAAGACTGCTATGAACAGAGTGGGGCATGTGATCTTATTACATGTTGGAGCATCTTCTGGATATATGCCCAGGAGTGGTATAGCTGGGTTCTCAGGTACAACTATGTCCAGTTTTCTGAGGAACCACCAAACTGATTTGCAGAGAGCTTTTACCACCTTGCAATCCCACCAGCAATGGAGGAGTGCTCTTCTTTCTCCACATTCTTGCCAACATCTGCTGTCACCTGAGTTTTTGAACTTAGCCATTCTGACTGCTGTGAGGTGGAATCTCAAGGCTGATTTCATTTACATTTCCCTGATGACTAAGGATGTTGGACATTTCTTTAGGTGCTTCTCATCCATTCTAGTTTCCTCAGTTGAGAATTCATTGTTTAGCTTTGTACCCCATTTTTAATAGGGTTTTTGGTCCTCTGGAGTGTACCTTCTTGAGTTCTTTATATGTATTGAATATTAGTCCTCTATAAGATGTAGGATTGGGAAAGATTTTTTTCCCAATCTGCTGGTTGCCATTTTGACCTCTTGATAGTGTCCTTTGCCTTACAGAAACTTTGTAATTTTATGAGGTCCCATTTGTAAATTTTTGATCTTAGAGCATAAGCTATTAGTGTTCTGTTCAAGAACATTTCCCCTGTGCCTATATGCTCGAGGGTCTTCCCCACTTTCTTTTCTATTAGTTTCACTGTATCTGTTTTTATGTGGTGGTCCTTGATCCACTTGAACTTGAGCTTTGTACAAGGGGATAAAAATAAATCAATTTGCTTTATTCTACATGCTAACCAACAGTTGAACCAGCACCATTTGTTGAAAATGTTGTCTTTTTCCCACTGTATGGTTTTAGCTCTTTGTCAAAGATCAAGTGACCATAGGTGTGTGGGTTCATTTCTGGGTCTTCAGTTCTATTCCATTGATCTACCTGCTTATCACTGTACCAATACCATGCAGTTTTTAATCACAATTACTCTGTAGTACAGCTTGAGGATGGGGTTGGTGATTCCACCAGAAATTCTTTTATTGTTGAGAATAGTTTTAACTATCCTGGGTTTTTTGTTATTCCAGATGAATTGGCAAATTGATCTTTCTAATTCTATGAAGAATTGATTTGGAATTTTGATGGAGATTGAATTGAATCTGTAGATTGCTTTCGGTAGATGGCCATTTTTACTATATTAACGCTGCCAATCCATGAGCGTGGGAGATCTTTCCTTCTTCTGAGATCTTCGATTTCTTTCTTCAGAGATTTGAAGTTCTTGTCATACATATCTTTCTCTTGTTTAGTTAGAGTCACACCTAGGAATTTTATATTATTTGTGACTATTGTAAAGGGAGTTGTTTCTCTAATTTCTTTCTCAACCTTTTTATCTTTGAGTAGAGGAAGGCCACTGATTTGTTTGAGTTAATTTATATCTCCAGCCACATTGCTGAAGTTGTTTATCAGGTTTAGGAGTTCTCTGGTGGAATTTTTGGGGACACTTAAATGTACTATCATATCATCAGCAAAAAGTGATATTTTGACTTCTTCCTTTCCAATTTGTATCTCTTTGACCTCTTTTTGTTGTATAATTGCTCCAGCTAGGACTTTGAGTACTATATTCGTATCCGAGTACTAATAGGTATGGAGAGAGTGGGCAGCCTTGTCTAGTACCTAATTTTACTGGGATTGCTTCAAATTTCTCTCCATTTAGTTTGATATTGGCTACTGATTTGCTGTATATTGCTTTTACTATGTTTAGGTATGGGCCTTGAATTCCTGATCTTTCCAAG
This sequence comes from Tokudaia tokunoshimensis, assembly GCA_036184795.1. Taxonomy (NCBI): domain Eukaryota; kingdom Metazoa; phylum Chordata; class Mammalia; order Rodentia; family Muridae; genus Tokudaia; species Tokudaia tokunoshimensis. The sequence continues at coordinate 944,475 of BTHU01000020.1, read as the reverse complement.
ACTTTTATCATGAAGGGGTGTTCGATTTTGTCAGATGTTTTCTCAGCATCTAATAAACTGATCATGTTTTATAAATTTGAGTTTGTTTATATAGTGAATTATGTTGATGGATTTCCTTATATTGAACCATCTCTACATCCCTGGAATGACGCCTACTTGATCATGATGGATGAATATTTTGATGTGTTCTTGGATTCAGTTTGCAAAAATTTTGCTGAATATTTTTGCATTGATATTCATAAGGGAAATTGGTCTGAAGTTCTCTGTCTTTGTAGGGATTGTGTGTGGTTTAGGTATCAGAGCAATTGTGGCTTCATAGAACGAATTGGGTAGTGTTCCTTCTGTTTCTATTTTATGGAATAATCTGGAGAGTATTGGTATTAGTTCTTCCTTGAAGGTCTGATAGAATTCTGCACTAAACCCATCCGATCCTTGGCTTTACTTGGTTGGGAAAATATTGATGACTGATTCTATTTCATTAGGGGTTATGAGACTCTTTAGATCATTTATATGTTCCTGATTTAGCTTTGGTACCCGGTATCTGGCGAGGAAATTGCCCATTTCATCCAGATTTTTTAGTTTTGTGGGGTAAAGGCTTTTTTTTTTTTTGGGATTTCCTCAGTTTCTATTGTTATGTTTCCCTTTTCATTTCTGATTGTGTTAATTTGGATACTGTCTCTGTGCCCTCTGGTTAGTCTGACTAAGAGTTTATCTTTCTTGGTGATTTTCTCAAAGAACTAGCTCCTGGATTGGGTGATTCTTTGTATAGTGTTTTTTGTTTCTACTTCTTTGATTTCAGCCCGGAGTTTGATTATTTCCTGCAGTCTACTCCTCTTGGGTATATTTGCTCCTTTTTGTGATAGAGCTTTCAGGTGTGCTATAAAACAGCTATTGTATGCTCTCTCCAGTTTCTTTTTCAAGGCACTCAGAGCTACAAATTTTCCTCTTAGGGCTCCTTTCATTGTGTCCCATAGGTTCAGGTATGTTGCACCTTCATTTTCATTACATTCTAAAAAGTCTTTAATTTCTTCCTTTATTTCTTCCTTGACAAAGTTATCATTGAATAGAGTGTTGTTCAGCTTCCACGTGTATGTAGGCTTTCTATTGTTTTTGTTGTTATTGAATATCAGCCTGACTCCGTGATGATCTGATAGGATGTATGGATTTATTTCAATCTTCCTGTATCTATTGAGGCATATTTTGTGATCGATTATATGGTCAGTTTTGGAGAGGGTACCTTGAGGTTCTGAGAAGAAGGTATGTTCTTTTATTTTAGGAGAAAATGTTCTACAGATATCTGTTCATAACTTCTGTTAGTTTCACTGTTTCTCTGTTTAGTTTGTGTTTCCCTGATTTGTCCATTGATGAGAATGGGGTGTTAAAGTCTCCCACTATTATTGTGTGAGGGGCAATATGTGCTTTGAGCTTTAGCAAAGTTTCTTTTATGAATGTGGGTGCCCTTGCATTTGGAGCATAGGTGTTCAGGATTGAGAGTTCATCTTGGTATATTTTTCCTTTGATTTGTATGAAGTCTCCTTCCTTATTGTTTTTGATAACTTTAGGTTGTAAGTTGATTTTATTCCATATTAGAATGGCCACTCCAGCTTGTTTCTTGGGAATATCTGCTTGGAAAAATGTTTTCCATCCTTTTACTTTGAGGTAGTGTCTGTCTTTGTCACTGAGATGGCTTTCTTGTATGCAGCAAAATGTTAGGTCCTGATTATGTATTCAGTCTGTTAGTCTATGTCTTTTTATTGGGGAATTGAGTCTATTGCTATTAAGACATATTAAGGAAAACTTATTGTTGCTTACTATTATTGCTGTTAAAGGTGGAATTATGTTTATATGGCTATTTTCTTATTGGTTTGTTAATGGAAGATTACTTTCTTGCTTTTCCCAGTGTGTAGTTTCTCCCTTGTGTTGGAGTTTTCCATTTATTATCCTTTGATGGGCTGCAATTGTGGAAAGATATTGTGTAAATTTGTTTTTGTCATGGAATATCTTGGTTTCTCCATCTATGGTAATTAAAAGTTTCTATGGGTATAGTAGGCTGTGTTCTCTTTGGTTCTGTATGATATGTGCCCAGGATCTTCTATCTTTCATAGTCTCTGATGAGAAGTCTGGTGTAATTCTGATAGGTCTGCCTTTATATGTTACTTGACTTTTTTCCCTTACTGCTTTTAGTATTCTTTCTTTGTTTTGTACATTTGGTGTTTTGATTATTATGTGACCCAAGTTATTTCCTTTCTGATATAATCTATTTGGAGTTCTGTAGGCTTCTTTTATGTCCATGGGTATCACTTTCTTTAGGTTATGGAAGCATTCTTCTATAATTTTGTTGAAGGTATTTACTGGCCCTTTAAGTTGGGAGTCTTTGCTCTCCTCTATACCTATTATCCTTGGGATTGTTCTTCTCACTGTTTCCTGGATTTCCTGGATGTTTTGTGTCAGGACCTTTTTGCAGTTTGCATTTTCTTTGACCTTTGTTTCAATGTTTTCTATGTTGTCTTCTGCACCTGAGATTCTCTCTTCTATCTCTTGTATTCTGTTGGTGATGCTTGTGTCTAAGACTCCTGATCTCATTCCTAGGTTTTCTATCTCCAGAGTTCTCTCTCTTTGTGATTTTTTTTTTACTGTTTCAATGTCCATTTTTAGATCCTGGATGGTTTTGTTCAATTCCTTCACCTGTTTGGTTGTATTTTTCTGTAATTCTTTAAGGGATTTTTGTGTTTCCTCTTTAAGGACTTCTACCTGTTTACCTATCTTCTCCTGTATTTCTTTAAGGGATTTATTTATGTCCTTTTTAAAGTCCTCTATCAGCATCATGAGATGCAGTTTTTAATCCAACTCTTGCTTTTCTGGTGTGTTGGGGTATCCAGGACTTGCTGTGGTGGAAGAACTGGGTTCTGATGTTATCAAGTTGCCTTGGTTTCTGTTGGTAGGGTTCTTGGGCTTGGCTTTTGCCATCTGGCTATCTCTGGTGTTATTTGGTCTTGTCTGTGGCTGCAGCTTGTCCCTCCTGTGGTCCTGTAAGTCTGTGTCAACTCTCTTGGGAAACCAGCTCTCTTCTGGTGAGAACTGTGTGCAGATAGCTGTGGAACTGCCAGGTTCCTGGGTGTAGATGGTGACCAGAAGGATCCTGTTCCAGATGCTCCACTCCATTTAACATTTTCTTTGATGGATACATTGATTTCTTCTATTATATCTTCTGATCCTGAGATTCTCTCTTCCATCTCCTGTATTCTGTTGATGATGCTTGCATATGTTTTTCCTGTTCTCTTCCCTGTGTTTTTTGTCCTCACGATTTTCTCAGTTTGTGTTTTCTTTATTACTTCTATTTCCACTTTCAGATGATAGATAGTTTTTTTTTCTTCACCTATTTAATGGCATTGTCCTGTATTTCTTTCAGGGATTTGTTTCTTCTTTAAAGACCTCTACATGTTTGATTGTATTTTCCTGTAATTCTTTAAGGGGTAAATTTAATTCCTTTTTAAATGCCACTATCATCATTATAAGATTGGATTTAAGTACATTTTTTTGTGCTTTGGTTGTGTTAGGATATCCAGGACTTGTAGTTGTAGGGTAGCTGTGTTCTGAGGGTGTCATATTGCCCTAGCTTTGTTGATTATGTTTTTTCCAGGGCCTTTAGTCATCTGAATAACTTTGGTCCCTGGATGTTCCTATTATATTACTTATTGGGAGGAGTGTTAACCTCAATGGTCCTGGTGTGGCAAGACTGTGATAAGTATCCTTGGGCTGTATGGTTCCAAATCTGCAGGACTGTATGGTTCAGATCCAATGAAATTGGGCAGAGATATGGAGGAAGACTGTAGGTTACCTTAAGCTAGCAGGCTTCTCAGAACAGCTAGGCTTACTCTAGAGGACTCATATTTTAAGGATGTGGAGAGATGGTTCAGCAGTTAAGACTACTTTTTACTTTTGTAGAAGACAGGAGTTCAATTTCTTTAACCCACAGGAGCTTCACAATCATCTGTAACTCCAATTCCAGATGACCAATTATCATATTCTGTCCTCCATAGGCACAGCATAGACACAGTGCACAATCATCCAGGAAGGCAAAACATACATACACATAAAGTAAAAACAACTAATCTTTAAAAATCAAAAATTTTTTAATAGGCAGAAGCTGGAAAGAACCCAGATGTCCCTCAACGGAGGAATGGATTCAGAAGATGTGGTATATCTACACAATGGAATACTACTCTGCAATTAAAAACAATGAATTCACGAAATTCCTAGGCAAATGGTCAGATCTTGAAAATATCATCCTTAGTGAGGTAACCCAATCACAAAAGAACACACATGGTATGCAGTCACTGATAAGGGGATATTGACCCAGAATCTCGGAATACCCTAGACACAATCAGCATATCAATAGATTTCTAAGAAGATGGAAGGAGAGACCCCTGGTCCTGGAAAGACTGGATGTAGGGGAACGCCAGGACAGAGAAACGAGAGGGGGTTGAATGGAGAAAAGAGGGATGGAAGGGGGCTTATGGGACTTTCGGGGAGGGAGGAAACGGGAAAGGGGAAATGATTTGGAATGTAAATTAAAAAAATAAAATAAAATAAATAATAAAAAAAGAAAACAATAAAAAAAGAAAAGAAAAAAAAAGAAAGTGGTAGGGGGGTGGTAAGCAGAGAGATGGGAGATGGGATAGGGGGTTTTCAGAGGTGTACCGAGGAAAGGAGACACCATTTGAAATGTAAATAAAGCAAATATCTAATAAAAAGATTTATATATATATGTATACAATATGTATACATACATACATACATACATTCAAACATACATATTTTAGGTGTGCTGATCATAGTCTCTGTCTAAAACAATTCTCTCAGCTTCTGTAACACAAAATCGTTTTCAAACCAAATTTTATTTGTAAAGCAGGCAGCAGATTGACTGTGGCCCACCAGCATAATCTGTCCAACCCTGATCTAGGTAACTTCTGAAGCTACTTTTAGTAAGAGGATCATCCATTATACCTCACTCTATAAATTACAAAAGAATACAATAGAACAGTTTTCTATCTCTACCTGATACCTATTCTTCAGCTGAGCTAGCCTTTCCCACTTTATTCCCATGACACAGGCTTTTTGAATCAGGATGAAAACAGGATGATTGGGGCTTGCCAGCTGCAGTTAGCAAGTCTAGTTCAGAAAGCTAGTCTGGTTCAAAAAGAGAGTCTGTGTCATGGGAATAAAGTGAGAAAGGCTAGCTTAGCACACTCGCCATCCTCCCCTGAGGTCTTTACACACACAGATACACAAAGAAAAGGAAGGAAAGGCTTGGTGACCTACACACTGGCCGGGTCACTATAACACCAGTGAGTGACCACATCCTACCTGGCAGGTTCGTAGGAGTTTCTGATTGCTAGCCTTAATTGTAAATGTGACTCAACCTAAAATTGTTTGAGAATTTCAGTGAAAGATTGTCTATATTGGGTGAGCCTGTGGGCATGTCTATTCTATTTTAAGTAGATTAATTGATCTCAGAAGACTTATCCCAGATTGGGCAGCACCATTTCCTAGATAGAATCCTGAACTGTATAAAAGCAGAGAAATCAAGTTGAGCAGAGACAACCATGGCATACATGTATATACTAATTTCTCTCTGCTCTTGACTATGGATATGATATGTCTAACTGTTTGAAGTTCCTGTCTTGACTCTCCCATAATCATGGGCCATAAGCTGGAATTATAAGGCAAATAAACCCTTCCTCCACTAAGTTACTTTTATCAAGATATTTTATAACAGCATCAGAAATGAAGCTAGAACCCGGTTCATACAATCTATGCTATCGAATCCTTATCATCTTCCCATACATATATATGCTTTTTCAGTGGCATCAAACACACAGCAGAAATAAAAAGTAAAATAAAATAAAATAAAATAGCACCTATTCAAGAGCCAGAGTGGTTAAAAATTGAGGCATTGGAATAAAATGGATAAAAGTCTCAGTTTCACCGTGGACAAGCAGATTCTGATTTATTGCTTCTCTGATCCTCCATTTCTATCATGTGTCAAGTAGGGTCTGTAACACCTATTGAACATCAAATTTTACATACAGCATGTACTTAGTAAATGTTGAATTATTCTGAAAGTCTCTTCTCTGGATGTTTTTGCCTTCCAGGGCAAAACCTGAAAGAACAAGGAGAAAAAGAAAAATGATGAGGAAAAGAAGAAAAGGGAGTGAAAGGGAAGAAAAGGAGGAGAATGAGAAGATACAATATGTGTGTGTGTGTGTGTGTGAGTGTGTGTATGTGTGTGTGTCAGTGTCTATGTGAGTGTATGTGTATTTATGTGAGTATGTCTATATATTTGTGCATGTGTCTGAGTGTGTAATTGTGTCTGTGTGTGTGTGTCTGTGTGTGTGTGCCTGTGTGTATGTGTGTTCCTGTGTGTGTGTGTAAGTGTGCCTGTGTGTCTGTGTAAGTGTGTATGTATGTATGTGTGTGTGAGTGTGTCTGTGTGTGTCAGTGTCTGTGTGAATGTATATGTATTTATGTGAGTGTGTCTATATATTTGTGTATGTGTCTGAGTGTGTAATTATGTCTGTGTGTGTGAGTGTGCCTGTGTGTCTGTGTGAATGTATATGTATATGTTTGAGAGTCTGTGTATTTGTGTGTCTGTTTGTCTGTTTGTGTGTGTGTATGTGTGTGTGAGTGTGCCAGAGGACATAAAGTTTAAAAGAGTTAAGTAACCTGTCTGATATTACCAGGTAAATAGTGAGAATCCACTCCAGATCTGTATAACTTCTCAACCTAAACTTGGACTTTCAATTTCTTCATAGACAAAATCGATTTAGTATTCACACCTCCGGGGCCTCATGGAGAAATAAATGAGATAATATCTATATGGTACATGGTTCAAGACAGGGACTCAGGTCCAATCAGTTTCTCCATAGAGGCAACCATGTTGTCCTGGAGGAGGTGTGTTTTGAAAAAGATAGATCAGACTCAGCTCATTTGAGTCCAAAGTCATTAAGTCTGTCTCCACACAAATCATAGTCCTCTGAGTAAGACAGCCACCATATTCACTGGCTGTGTGAGTGCATGCATGTGTGTTTGCAAGCTATACCTGGTGAAAGAGATCACCAGGCTCCTCACCTTTTGATAATCCCTCATAGAAGGAAGGGCTAGGAAGTCCCATTGGATCTGACCTTAGATTCTGTTCCTATTCCATCCATCCATTTATACGCATTTTCTCTCTGAGTGCTAATTGCCTTGGGATATCAAGATACCAGAGTACATAGGCCTATGAAAGTTAACAGAAGTGAGCTTTGCCTGTGTGGCTATGGGGAAACCCATCATGTGTGGTTGATGAAGACTTTCTATTGCAGCTGCTTGGGGGCACACATACTACTGCAGACAGCACCTCAGTAATCCCAATATACTTATTGGTTTCCAAAGCAAATTTTGATGGAATGGAACTTTGGTTTGTCACTGGGCTATTAGGAGGAGGAGGAGGAGGAGAAGAGGTTGGTGGTGTTTACATCTTCTCAGGGAAGGAACTTTTACAATACTCAAGTAACTCTCTGTGGCCAAGCTTCTGCAGGGCATTGAGCACTCTGTGGTCTTAGAAACAGTAATGTACCTTACTCCTCCAGGGTCACTCAGTGGGCAAAGAAGCATGTCTTTCTGCTCTCAGAAAATATGGTAGTGCTGCGCACATGCTGGATGCCCTGACTTACCTGTTTTACACAATTGCTTCACAAACAGACAGCAGTGCCTTTGTAGAGGAGTCATAAGTACTTTTCTCCTTGAATTGACAGAGAAATATTTATCCAGAGTTGTAAAAAAACTGCCAAAAGATACTACATTAAAATTGAATAGGGAAGGAGGCGGGGAGAAGGAGGGAGGGAGGGAGGGAGAGAGAGAGTGAGGGAGAGAGGGAGGGAGGGAGAGAGAATACTTACTGTATTGGAGAATTGGCACTCCCCCCTTTGACATTTCATAAGGCATAAATTTGATAGCAACAGAGGCCCCAGAGATGCACTGTTAGCTAAGTTTCAGGTGAAGGTGTCTGGAGGAGCCCAGGAACCACATGTCCCTCCCTGCCTTTGTTTATCCTGAGCACATTCTTGTCTATAGAATCTCTTGAATGCCTCTCTCTCCCAAGGTTAGTTCACTAGAGACTCCAGACTCCAGTTCACACTGTTGAAAATGCCAGTTTTAGCTCCTACTCATGCTCCCTTCCCTCAAAGAAGCCATCCTGTTAGGTAGCATACCTGGGGGCTGACTTAAGAAAAATACATGTCAAAAGAGTAGCATATGACCCATATTTAAACATGAGGCAAGCATAGTGGGTTTATTTTGTTCAATAAACATCAGTTGTTTTGCAAAAAGAAAAGACAGATTTCTCAATACAATTCACTTCATTCACTTAGTAAATGTATACTAAGTCCCTGCTGTGTTCTAGACCCTGTGGAATGCTGGGAAACCCACTGTGAACATGCAAGGTAAACTAGGAACACTGGCATTCCTCCCTGACCTGTGAGGCAAGTTAATGAGAAGCAGCTGAGCAGATAGTCCTGCTTAGCCCAGGCTGGTCAAGACAAAAGAGTACCTACTGCCTTGGGAGCTGAGTCGTAGTTTTGCAGTTCTGAAATAAGAAAAACTGGGGCCAAGTAAATTCAACACACCTGTTTAGGATAAATAGTCAAACAATGATAATGTGACATTTAAGCAGTGGCTGCAGACATCTTATCATCTGTGTCACCTTGGAAAGAAGACTCCACAATGGAAAGGCCATGGATGTGCCTTCATACAGGATCACACAGGCAGGAACAACCAGGTTTTCTTTAAAAATGCTCTGCATACCAATGGAACTCACTGAAAGCATGGAAAGTGTATATAACCAACCCCTATCTTACTTTTCTGTATAGGAAGCTTGTTTCACTTATACTGAAAATTGCTTCTACATGAAACACCTAATTGTGTGCAGTTTCTGCAGTAGGCATTGCCCCTCCCTTTGTGGTAGAAATGGTAATAAAATGAAAATTGACAATATTTCTTGAGTATTTTTCTATTTGTGAAAGAGTTGTTTAGGCACATTATATGTATCATTCATTTTGTCCCCAAAAGTGGTTCAAGGGCCTCTTACATAGAGACCACACACCAAGATTTCATCTTCTTGTAAAAACAAAATAAAAGCAAGATGCCCATGGCAGTGATTTTTGTTCATGGAAATAAAATGGAGTTTAACTTCTGTCAGTGTGTGTTTCAAAACTGTTTACAATTTATATATGATTACAGTTTGGTATGAGACTTGACTTGGTTTTTATTCTGCATTTGTTTACCATATTAATTCAGGTTCATATCATGTGAAGGCCCCAGTTTCTCAATCATAAAATTAGTATAACAATTATTATTGTCAGAAGGAATGAAAATGGTTCCCATTAAGCATATAACACAATATAGTTACATGGCTGGTACCCAAAGTTCCCTTTCCTTACTTTTCTTCTCTTCCCTCTGAAAATCCATGTGTTTTTGTGTCATAAATGATTAGAACTGAGGCTGCACACCAAAGTCTAAAAATTTCCTGCCACAAATAAGGTTTTGGATAACAGCACTTCTTTGGGAGTTGGAAAACTGCAGGTTCCAGCCCAGCCTCCTTGAGATCCATAGTAGGAGATGTGTATGAAATCTTCAGGTGATTCTAATGGAGCAGGAGAACAGTCTCCAAAGGGTGTTAATGAGGGAAGGAAAGCTGTGATTCAACTGCCTTAAGAAAATGTTAGAATATTTACATAATTAAATATTTATATTTAAGACTCATTTTGAATGTTTGATATTTATGCATGTTTTACAGTTAATTAGTATCAAGTACAAACACACACACACACACACACACACACACACACACACACACACACACTCCAGCTCAAGGGTAAACACTATCCTGAATAGGAAAGGGTATCAGAGTTTCAATCCAACTAGAAATCCCTTTCTGCTTCCCAAGGCTCTGAAAACCAACTTCCAATAGCCTCCATAGTGGAGTAAATGGATGACCCTTCCCTGACACAGCATCACTTGGGAATTCTCCATGTTGGTAGTGTGTCTATTATTTGCCCTCTTTGGGAGGGAGAAGTGACTTCAGCACTTAGTGACTCAGCCCATATTCCATCCTGTATCTCACTGTGTGTTTCTCTACCAGTGTGTTACCAATTGCAGAGAACATTCAAGAGTTGCTTCTTTGCATATTCTATTCTCTTGCCTGCCTATTCTCCATTACTCTTACTCTATTCCTCTGACAAACAGAAACCTTGGCCCACTCCAGCTCAACTCACCCAGTGACTGACTTCGTATGTTACTCAGACTGGACAACAAGATGATGATAGGAGTGAGGTCATAGACATGGCTCAGTACTTAAGAGTATTTGTTGCTCTTGCAGAAGACCTAGATTCAATTCCCAACACCCATGTGGTAGCTCACAACCATCTGTAACTCCAGTTCTAGGGAATCTGACACTTGTATGTGTTACACTTACATGAATACATGCAAAACATTCATATATATGAAATTAAATAATTAAAAATATATTTTTAGAAGATGATATAGCTGAATTCTCATCCACAAGTCTCACTCAAACGGACTTAGTTTACCTAGTCATCCCACTAACAACCCCCAATTTCTCCTCCTTATTCTTCAAACCTCCAAAATGTCCCCTTCCTTTTCAGTCATCAGCTCAAACAATATTTTGGTTTCTGCAAAGATGCCTGACCTTAACCAGAGTTTAATGGCTTGGACTTCATATTCTGATACTTCAGTGCCTGTAATGGAATCAGAACATGTCTCATTCTAAATTCCTTCCAGCATACACAAGATTTCTGGCTCCCTGTCAATGTTAAATCCAAATATTGCCTTTTTAGAAACTGCCCTTTCTCCAAATACTTTATTAATCCTCAAAGCATCTTTGAGCTTAAAAAAAAATGCTAGTGACATATGACACATGAGACCAGCTGTGGATCCCATTTTTCTAAGTTCCTGGTTCAAAAGCCTATTGTGATCTACTCTAAGATCAAGAGTTTATTCCCTCCCTAAAGCCCACTGTGTCTTTGTACCTGTGTCCTAACAAGTGGGAATCAAAAGATGCAACTCAAAGCCTTCTCCTCTGCCCCTGAATGATCTGAGTACTGCAGTTGATGGTGCACATGGCCCAGAATTCAGGATCGGAGTTGAAGATTTGGGTAGAGTTCAGTGGTTTTCTTCAGTAAGATCTTTTGAAAGAATAAAAATGCCCCAGATATGGCCTCCCACCAAGAGCTTCCAGTATCTCAAAAACCCAAAATCATCATCCAGATGGAGTTAGGCTAAGTGCAATCACCAAAGCCTAAGGAGAATACATATTTTTATGTCCTCACTCAACCCACTCAATCTCTATCTCCAGGACTGCATATGAAAATGTTTTAATGATCCTTCTAAGCATGATCAGACTTAGGAACTGTTGGATCTTTGTCATTATGAACATATTTAAGTACTCTAATAGTAATGCAGGCAGAAGCTTAGGGATATCCACCCATCATTTTAATTTTTTTTTTCTTTTTAGAGCAGATGAGAGAACACAGAGCCTTGCACTTGGTGGGCAATTGTTCTACCACTGTGCTAAACCCCACCTCACCATTTTACAGAAAAGAAACAAAATGTGACCTTTCTACATTTTTGGGCCCAAGAGGAGCAACTGTGGCTCATTTCACATTGAGTTACAGTCTCAAATCATTTGGAATCAAATCTGCCTTGTTGAAATTCACATGAATATTAACTTACTAATGGCTGAAAAGCAGGACCATATTTCTCATTCAAAATCTTCTCCCCAATAAGGCTAGTAATCTAAGTCCCAAGAACAGCTACCTCTATACCCCACAATACTCAATAATAAAGTGATTTCCATCTTGAACAGGGATGGGGAGAAATGCATCCTGAAAACCCTATTATGTTTCAGTACTGGATTTAAGCATTCAGTATGGTTGGTCCTAAATCAAGTCTCAGGCTTCAGGATGGTTTTGTATCAATCACACCATTCCTCTCTGTGGAATACATCGGCTGTTTTGAGTCTCTCAAGACCTTCAGGATCAGGTGGACCCTTTAGTGTAACCCAGGAAGCCACTCATCCACAGCAAACAAAATGCAAATGCATTCTGTGCTTGCCTTTTCCAGGTAGCAGGTTTGCACACAGAAGTCACAACATTGGTGACATCTTTTAAAGAATGAGCCAGGCTTGGTCCAGGAAACAGAATTGCTGACAGAATAAAGATGCAATCTGTGAGTGTGAGAGCTGGAAAGCACTCCTGGTTGTTCCTACTTGTCCCTGGGCATGCATGTCTCTCTTGCCCTGTAATTTTTGCTCTAGGTTTGGAAGCCTGGCTTGTTATCCCAATGTTAGTCAACTGAGTGCCTTTCCACCTACCTGTCTCATGAGAAATAGAATCTGTTGAGAGTCTATGAACAAGAACATTGCCTAGAACTTAGGAACTCACATGAATATTGGTTGAGCTTGTGAACTGAATTTTACCCTTTCTGATATCTGTATATTTTAAGGCACTTTTGACTTAATAGGTAAAGCCAATGTGAATTCTATCAAATATTTGTCCATTAAAGGTTAAATATATGTTATTTGCTATAGCTGTATCAAGGTCAGTGAAGTAGGAGAGGTGCACACTAGGGGAGAATTCATGCTCGCTCTTGTCATCCCCACTTGCAGAAGACAGCTTGTGAAAAGGAACTCAGAGAGATGTGGAGAAGAGCCAGCATGTCAGGAAGAATTCTTCTTGCCTTGCCTCTGTTTCCAAAGCCCTTCCCAACCAACCATAAGTTGTCTGTTGCCTAATTTCTCTTCTCACTGGATGGCGAATTCCTTGATCTCAGAGATCTTTGCTCTCTTCAAATGATCTGCCCCATCATCTAAAACAGCTCCCAGCACATCTGGAAATCTGGAATGATTCTGAATTCCAATTATCTTTCTTCTGGCTATTAGTATGATTTATAACAACTGTCATGTTAGCTTCAGACTCCTCCTCTGTGATTCAGTTGTAAGAATTCAGCTTTCTAGGAGAAAAATAAATGCAACCAGAGATAATTTTATTAAGATAAAGAAAATAGTCTCAGAAAGACAAATGCATATTTTCTCTCATTTCTAGATTTTACATAACATGCAAATATGTATATATATGAACATATATGACATTTAACAAAAATGTCTAGGAAAACAAAAAAGAAAAAAAAACAAAAATATCTAGGGATACAAAGAGCACTAGATGCAGGAGAAAGCATTTGGCTGGGAGCATTCAAAGGGTACACTTAACATACAAGATATCCTTGTATAAAAATCTCTTATAACAATGCAGTGACTATTGACTATATACAGTGAAAAAACATTTTTTTAAAAAACGGAGTTATGCCAGTGGACACAAAATAAGAACTAAGATTTATAAAACAAGTTGGTTATTAGCTGATTACATTCATCTCACTGTGCATACCACATGACCTTAGTGTTCACATTTTTAAAGGCATAAGATCTGGGGATAAGGACATGAATTTTAAGAAGCACACTGACTCTACCTTCCAAATATATATTATGTTGCTTTTAAACATGAATATGAGAAAACTCAGCAGATAAGAAGTTTAAACAAACAGGGATTTGTTTCTTCTTTCTGTTTTCTCAAATGACAAAAAATCTGGATGTGGCTCCATAGTCCACTTGCTAATATCTGTAGTCCTCTGGTTCATGGGTGGGTAAATTTTAATAGCTATGATTTTGGCATGGTTTTAGATGTGTTACCCTCTCCCCAAGCTCCAGAAACTCAGATGTTGAAGATGCAGTCTTCATTGTGCTGTTGGAAGGTTGTGGAATTGTATGAGGTGAAGTCCAGTGGAAGGACCTTAGGTCAATTGAGAGTGTACCACAGTGGGAATGGTGGAATTCTCCTTCTGACTTCTTGTTTGCATATCTTATCTCTCCCATATTTGTTCCCTTATCTATTCCCTGGGACTTCCCTCTTGTGGCATTGTACTAACAAGGAGAAAAGAGGAGAAGGCTTTGGATAGGGACTCACAAGTTTACCATAATTCATTTGTTTGAGACTGGAAAGATTTGTGTATGAATGTCAAATCTATCCAAAACAGGGACCTTACTTGTAAAAATTTTTTAAAGGCTTCCTGAAAAAAAAAATGGGATTTATAGACTGAGATGATCTTTGCTAATACAAACATTTTCATCTCCCTTGAATTGGCTTCTAGAAAGATTATTACATATCTCCTAAAGGGAAAAATTTCAAACCCCTCCTCCCACAAGCTGAGCTCTGCTTCCTTTGCCCTATAAAAAAAGAGATGTTAGTAGTAAAGTAGTAGTAGTCTAAACATTTACAGAGAACTTACTATCCATCTGACACCATGTTAAACAGTGTATGAATTGGATTATTTGAATTTCATGACAATCTTATTAAGTAAAACTCTTATCACACTTCCTGCAGCCAAGGTTAAGGCTCTGAACAAAGGAAAGGAGGCTGTGAGGTAAATTCAGAAAGGGGTAACAAGGTACTTTATAGAGAAGAGAGTGCATGGTACTTTGTTAAAGCAGGTAATTCCCCAACAGTAGAGACTTGAGCAAGGGTGAGATTCAGGGAAAGATGACAGTGGAAAAACATGAAAAGTCACTTTGGGAAGAATCTGCATACCTACACAAAGAAGTGTGGGTTTCACTTTGCAAGAAAATTAGAAGACACAGAAAGAATTCACACCCCTGTATTCTCATTTTGTAGACAAAATAACATTTAGAAGTTTACTCCACCCATCCAGAGAGAAGACATCAAGTTGAGGACAAAGGATGGGAGCAACAGTCACAAAGGCTCATGAGACTAGAGAGTGATTGGCACCCTGGCCTGGGTGAGAAAGTGAAGGCCGCACTCCAGCTTCCATCACACCTGCATCACTCATCTCATTTGACCCTACTTCTCCTTTAGTAGGTGTCAGGCTTTCTCTTTTGTGTAGTTGACAAAAAGTCCCAATATAGAGTACATGGCCTAGTCAAGGTCACACCAAGTATTTGCTAAAGACAGAGTGTCCATCTCTCCTTTCTAAAGCCTAGTCCCAATCCTACCTTGCCTCTGACCCTAAATTAGAAAGCAAACTTCTGCTTATCAAACATAACATATAGGATGAGTCACAGGGATAAGCCAAATTAAACAAGTTAGCTTTGAACTCATGTATGACTTCTGTCACCTCTTAAGGAGTTTTCTCAATCTGCTGAAGACTATAGTTCCTCCCACTCACTATACATTCAGTGCTTTCTAGCCAGAGCCTGAGTCTATACCATGCTTATGTCTTCAAAAATGGCCTTACCCCATGCTTATAGATAGTGCGTCAAGGAAAAATGTGGGATCAGAGAAAGTTCTTGAACAAATAATTCATGCCACTT
The DNA here is from genome assembly GCA_036184795.1 of Tokudaia tokunoshimensis. Classification (NCBI taxonomy): domain Eukaryota; kingdom Metazoa; phylum Chordata; class Mammalia; order Rodentia; family Muridae; genus Tokudaia; species Tokudaia tokunoshimensis. Next base: position 929,039 of record BTHU01000020.1, on the reverse strand, counting down.
GAGGTTCAGCTTTCCCACCTCACACTAGGATAATGATGTCCATCTGGCAAGACAAAAATCACTGAATGAAATAAGCACATGCCTTGCAGACAGGATCTTGATGAACTATCATTCTCTTAGTTGTTAAAGGAGCACTGGGGATTTTAAATATGATAAAGATAGCTTTACAAATTAGTTGATTCATCTGTGTGTTGCAGAGGCACCCTGATTTTTTTTCAGAAGGCATTTTATACTGATTTTACTTTAATCTGTTTATTAGATTCTATTTACATAACACAACTTATTCCTGGTGGTAGAGGGAGATAGATAGGAGACTATAGATAGGAGGACAATTAGGAGGAATAGAAGACTATTGAAAAATGATTCATTCTGTGGTACTGTTGAGCGCTGAACTCCTGGGCTTAAGTCCTAACCCTCAGTATCTCAGAATGTGATTGTATTTGGCAGCAGAGCATTTAGAGAGGTAATTAACACAAAATCAGGTCAAGCAGATAAGCCTTTCTCCACTATGCACAGTGCCCTTACGAGAAGGGGAGATTAGGAAAAACGCACGCACAGAGGGAAACTAGGCAAAGCCACTTGCAAGCCAAGAAGAAGAAAGCCTCAAAAAGAAGAAGGAGAAGGAGAAGAAGGAGAAGGAGAAGAAGAAGAAGAAGAAGAAGAAACATTATTTATTTATTTATTTATTTATTTGCTAAATGAAGATCATGAACTTTCAGCCTCCAGACCACTGGAAGGCATTGTTTTCATTATCATTTAGGCCATCCAGGCTTGTGATCTGTTATGGCAGACATAATCCTTGACATTCATTCATTCATTCATTCATCAACTATGTACAGTATAGCCACAGTGCGTTGGGTGGCCCTTGCTTTTGTAGAACTTCCCATGGAATATATGGTGTTATACTTTGTTTACATCACATTTTGTATGATGCCAGAGGCTCAGGCATAGATCTCCAGATAGTGGCATAGTTTTAAAAGGTGGTTGAAACTTTAAGAGATGGGATCTAGCAGGAAGAAGTAGGTTCCAGGGGCCATGCTATTGAAGGCTTTATCAGGGTGCTGGCTCCATTTTTGCTCTCTGCTTCCTCTTCACCTTAAATTGAACACCCCACTTTGACTATATGTTCATACTATTGTGATGTTCTGCCTTGTTTTGGGACTAGAGTCAGTGGAGTCAAGAACAGTAGACTGAAACCTCTAACAGCATAAACCAGAAGAAGTCCTTTCTTCCACAGGTTTCTGTCACAGAAATGATAAGTCATTTATACTTATGATAGAGATAGCCATGGTTGCATTGTACAAAGAGATAAACAGATTCTAACAGACCAGCTGGATGGTATAATATCCATTATACTAAAATGGTCCTAGGACATAGTTAGGGTTTTACTGCTGTGAACAGATACCATAACCAAAGCAGCTCTTATGAGGTCAACTTTTAATTGGGTCTAGCTCACAGGTTCAGAGGTCCAGTCCATTATTATCAAGGCAGTAACATGGCAGCATCCAGGCAGGCTTGGTGCAGGAGGAGCTGAGAGTTCTACATCTTCATCTGAAGGCTGCTAGAAAAGACTAGCTTCCAGGCAGCTAGGATGAGGGTCTTAAAGCCCACATCTACAGTACTATGTCTACTGAAAAAGGACACACTTACTTGAACAGGGTCATACCTTTTAATAGTGCCACTCCCTAGACTGGGCATATACAAACCATTGCATTCCATTCCCTGGCCCCCATAGGCTTGTTCAAACATCTGAGTCTATGGGGGCCATATGTAGCCATTTAGTCCAATTTCCAAAGTCCCCATAGTCTATAGCAGTCTAAACAATGTTAAAAGTCCAAACTTCAAAGTTTCTTCTGAGATTCATTCATTCTCTTACGTGTAACCCCATATAAAGTTAAAAATACTGGACCAAAGCAAGACAGAAAACCAGTAGGACATACTTCAAACTCCATGTCTCCATGTCTGATATCAAAGCACTCTTCACATCTCCAACTACTTTCATCCTTGTTTACTACTGTTGGCTGATCTAGCATTCAGCAGCAACAAACTTCATTTTGGGGGGCTGGTTCCACTCCTTGTTAGCAGCTTTTTTCAGCAGGTATCCTATGGCTCTGACACCTCTAACATCTTGAGGTATCCAGGGCAACTTCAACTTCACAGCTTTTTGTTCCAGTGTCTGAAATCCATACATGATCTTCTGGGCTCCTCTAAAAGGCTTGGGTGATATCTCCAGCTCTGCCCTTTGTTGCACTCTAAGCTCTGATTGACTCCACTCCACTGCCACTGCTGTTTTTGGTGATCATCCCATGGTATTGGCATCTCTAATATGATGGTGTCTTCACCTACAACTAGGCTTTACCAATAGCATCTCATAGGCTCCCTTCATGGTGCCAAGCCTCAACCTTTTGCATGACCCCTTCAGTCCTGGGCCATCAATCGCAACTGAGGTTTCACGTTCATGAATGGCCTTTCCTGGCCTGTCACAGTGCCAAGTCTCAGGTGCTTTCTATGACCCATCATACCTTCAAAACCAGTACCACCTGAGTGATTCTTATACATTACCAGGTTCAGATGCAGTACCAGTACAACCTTGGCTATCTCTGGAACACAGCTTTTTGTGCTCTCAGAAAATACTTCCCAGAAGATTTTTCCTTAGTGGTGCTTGTCTCTTCTTAAGCATCACTAATTTCTCAGCTCCAGCTAACTAGCATCAATTGTCCCAGTAGTCTCTTCTAGTTTTGACACTAAACCCAGAGTCACATGACCAAAACTGCTGAGTTCTGCTGCTTGCTGGAGCTAGAGCATGCCCCCTTATTCTATTACAATATCACCAGCTTTCTGTTTCCACCTCCTTCACTGCCTAAGCTTGGCTGTCCTGGACCTTGCTCTGTAGATTGACCTTGAACTCAGAGATCTGCATGGCTCTGTCTCCTGAATACTGAGAGTAAAGGCATGTACCATCATACCTGGACCTAAATTTAGCTGGGTGATATCTTGCCTCAAGGTCACAACTCCTTTCTAAGCTTGTTCAAAATACTCTTCATGAGACTTAACCAGAGAACAAGTCTATGCTGGGCATTTCTGAGATTTCCTTTGTCAATGCAATGAATCTGAGTCTCAGGCAGACTCCAGACAAGGGCAAAAATGGCACACCTAATAATGCCACTCCCTGGGCTGAGAATACACAAACCATCTCAGTATCTGAAATTACTCAATCAATGAGTAGAAGACAGCAGGGGGATTCAGAACTCATAAACTGACTAAAGGGCCTCCTTTAATAACCAGAGGAAAGCCTCCATTAGATGACAGAGCAAGATCCATGCCAGTCCTCCAGAAAGGTGACCTCAGCAGAAGAACTGACTAGAATTTGGCAAAATGGGGCCCTGTCAAGAATATAACTTCCATACAGTCATGGGAATCCAGGACCAGTATCCACTTGTTTTGCAAACAGGTGTGGGGACTATGGACCTATCCTAGTTAGGTCCAAGGGACATTCTACCTATCTGCTGTTTATAGTATGTTTACCATCTCTTTGCAAAACTATTATCAAGACTGAAAAATTATACCCACAATGTAATTTAATCTGGTATGGAAGCCAATGAAAGGTCCCCCTTTGTAAGATGATTAGAACAAAGACAGTCACTTCCATTGAAGAGACATTAATACTTGACTTATAAAATTACAATTGCAGTTTCCTTTGGTCAAACACCCACTGTGAAAATAAGAAAATGGCATGAATCATCTCATCTAACATTTGCAACATCCCAATGAGACAAGAACTAGCATTTCCTGCATTTTGTTTAAGGAAATGTATGTAAAGGAAGTTAATTAGGTTGTTCACAATTCTACAGTCAATACCAAGCAAGGCATAATTAGAAGTTGACTGTGTCCAATGTTACATTCTTCTGCTTAATTGCTATGTTCTACAACTTCCTAGACTAAGGGATCAGGCATACTCTGGAGAGGTGAGAGTACAAAAAAGACTGAGCTTGACAAGGAGTCCATTGCTCTTTTTATTTCCTATTACACTTTCCTCCAACTCAGCAGGTGACTCTCTTTTGAGGTAGTGTTTTATAAAATTGGAACAAGAGCAAAGATCAACCATACAGCCCTGAATATTGCTCTAACCCTCAGTCCAGTAACTGCAGAACAGTTATGAAAAGAGACTACATCTATAGCAAGAATAAAAATCAACAGAGGGCAAGTGGATCAAAGGAATCTGAGACAAAGAAGCAAACTCCTCCAAAATAATGGCAGAAAACACGGACTAAAGCACCTGCAGGACTTCAGAGGTTTGGAAAGTGTCCAAAATTATACTTGATACATGTAAAACACAGGAAAGAACTCCTAAGCAAGGTGTCTCAAGAAAACACCAAGGCGATTTGCTGGAACAATACTATAATTTAAGCATCCAGAAAACTATTATATATTCTTTTGTATGTGCAGGGCACATCCCTCCTTACATCTACTTAAGTTAGTTGTGTGCTCTTTGGCTAAAGAGTTTTAATTGAAGATATAGAATCAAGGTAATACCAAAGGTGAAAGGATTACAGAAAGGTCTACTTTGGGCCTACTTTCTTGAACTCTGCTTCTCCCTAACTGCTAGAGACTAATGGAAACAAAGAGACACCACAGGTAGGCATGCCAGGAAATTTTTCTCCTGGGTGATTCCATTTCCTATCAAGTGTATACTAACTGTCATGTAGACCTAACCCCTTCTATCTGTGACTGTGATCTAATTTGGGAGTAGAGCCTTGACAGACATGATCAAGATTAAGTCTGATGGGAATATGGTAGACTCTAATGTAACAGTGGGGTTCTCATATAAAGAGGAACTATGGAATGTGGACACAAAGATGTTCTCACTCATGGAGGAAAAGAACACAAGGTGAAGGAAGCTGTAGTTAGGAGACATTCAGACATAAGCCAAGGCACATCTATTACCACCACCAACTGTGAGAATCTAGAAAGAGTTGAGAACTGATCCTTGCATAAAAATAATACCATACTGGCAAAGAAGCTAAAGACATATCCATTGCAAACTACAACACTTTGTTGAAAGAGAAAAGATATGAATACTATATGAAGGCATATCATATTTGAAATTTTATTAAAATATTAATTTACCCACAGTGATTTCTAGACCTACTGTTATTCCTATCAAAATCTCAGCAACTGTTTTTTATAAAGTTGGGGGTACTTCTAAAATTTAGAATAAAAGGCCCCAAGTAATCAACAAAATCTGAAGAAAGAACAAACCTGGAGACCTCATACTTCCAAACTTCATAGCATATTACAAAGACAGGCTACATACTAGATGAGAGAAAAATGTTGGCAAATCATGTGTCTCATAAAGAGTTAATATCTGAAATATATAAATAATTCCCTTGATACCAAAATATATGAAAAACTAGCTTGATCATTAGTGAGCAAATGATTTGAATAGCAATTTCTTCAAAGAAGGCATTCAAATAAAGGAACTGAATAGGCTTCTTCAAGGGAGATATGAAAGGAAAAGAATATAAAAGAATTCTCAACATCATTTATCATCAGGAAAATGCAAATCAAAACCACAATGAGATACTACCTCATATCTGTTAGTATAGCAATTATCAGGTACAAAACAGACAACACTGAGTGATGGCGTTCACTGGAGTATTTGTATGAAGTTGGCGGGGATGTGAAATGGGGTATTATTGCAAAAATAGTGTGAAGTTTTATTAGAAATTAAAGACAAGACTATTTGAGATCCGTCATTCCCAATTCTGGGTATTAATCCTGGGTTTTTATTCTTAATGTCAAACAGATAGTTTGTCTCTCATGTTCACCAACAGGTGGAAAAAGATTGAATCTCCATGGAAAGATAATTACATAAAGAAAATATGCTATATGTATACCATGAAGTCTTATGCTTACAAAAGGAAACCCTACCTTGTGTTGTAATGCTGAAGAAACTTGAGAATTTTGTGATGAATGATATGTTCACTCCATTGTTAACATGTTTTCCCTGGAGGAGATGTGAAAAATGTCTACCTACTCCTCTTAAGTTCCTAACAACAAATCAAAACACAGTTATCACCACAATTCACACTGGGAAACCAATGAGCTCATTGGTCTTGCTTGCAGATCTTGAGTAAGGGGTTAGCAACAGATACACAGTGACCCAAGGTAGCTACATTGGAAAAAGTTCACTCAGATAATGGGTTTCCTGTAGCCACATAGATGGAAGCCCTCTTCTATATCCTATATACACTAGTCCCTTCCTGAGACCTGAGGCAATGTGAAATTAGGGCATAACTACTTAAAAATGGCTGAAAAAATGGCCAGAAACTTGGGTGAGAGTCCAATGACAGGACTCTCCCTTTACCACTTCCCAGGAAAGAATGTCAATAGTTGACAGGCCCAATCCACATAGTCTCTAACAAATAGACACTGTAGATCCCATGACAGTGGTAGCAGTTTGGCTTGGATGATAACACCTCTTACACAGTCATAGGAGGACAAACATTGCTTGCCTCTACTTTGGGGACAGATTAAAAGTAGAAAACAAAATAGAAGCAACTAATAGGATAGTCACTGCCAGGGTCTGAGAGTGGGAGAGCAGACATAAAAGTTGATAGGTGGGTAAGACTTTCAGTTTCATGAGAGGAAAAAGTTCTATTCTGCTGTGCAGAAACATACATGTAGTTAACCTTTAAAATCTGGTAGATTCCATATTCAATGCTTTTTAATATAATACAAAATTGGGAAGAAAAAATTCCCTGGAGATTTAAACAGGAGCATGACTCCACTGACACTGTAATTTCAGACACTGATGCTCAAAAGATGTAGAAGAATAAATTTCTGCTGTTTTATAACTCAAGTTTTAATTATTTGTTACAACCACTCTACCACGGCTTCTCATTCTAAGGATGCAAGCATAAAGACAAAAAAATAAGATCGGTAATGATATAATGATTCCCCAAAGAAGTATAAGGAAGCAAAAAAAATGCAAAAATACATTCAAATGAAGGAAAATAAAATGTTTTCTCATGCATAAAGATATACAAGAAATAATAAAATCTTAAGACAGGGGGCAATGCAGGGGTGCTTTCAGTCCTAAACCCAGAGGTAAGATCACCACTTTCGCTCCAATAACTGTCCAAAGACGGACCCAACAGAAGCACACAGGGCACAGGAAGAGCAGAGAAGATGGGGACAGGACTTTCTGATCTCCATTTGTGCTCCAGAGTTAAGGCTGTCCCACAGCCCCCCACACCCAAATCGCCTGCCCCAAAGAGAGAACTCATCTCCCTAGGAGTGTTAATACGTCTAAGAGCACAGGGTCACAGGCTGAAAGGAGGGACAAGTACCAGTCAGAGACAGCAAAACCAGCTAACACCAGAGGTAACCAGATTGAGAGAGGCAAACACAAGAATAAAAGCAACAGAAACCTAGGCTACTTGGTTCATCAGAACCCAGTTCTCCCACCATAGCAAGTCGTGGATACCCCAACACAGTGGAAATGCAAGATGCAGATTAAAAATCACATCTCATGATGATGGTAGAGGACTGTAAGAAGGATGTTAATAACACCCTTAAAGAAATATAGACCACAGGTAAACAGGTAGAAACCCATAAAGAGGGAACACAAAAATCCCTTAAAAATTTACAGAAAAGCACAACCACACAGGCGAAGGTATTGACAATGGAGCTAAAACCATTCAGTGGAAAAAGGACAGCATTTTCAACAAATGGTGCTGGTTCAACTGGAAGTCAGCATGCAGAAGACCACAAATTAATCCATTCTTAATTCCTTGAACAAAGCTCAAGTCCAAGTGGATCAAGGACCTCTACATGAAACCAGACATACTGAAACTAAGAGAAGAGAAGGTGGGGGAGAGCCTTGAACACATGGGCACAGGAAAAATTCCTGAACAGAACACCAATGGCTTATGCTCTAAGATCAAGAATCTACAAATGGTACCTCATAAATTTGTAAAGCAAAGGACATTGTCAATAGGACAAAAGGGCAAGCAACAAATTGGAAAAAGTTCTTTATCAACCCTATATCCAATAGAGTGTTTATATCTAATATATATAAAGAACTCAAGAAGTTAGACTTGAGAGAACCAAAGAACCCTATTAAAAATGGAGTACAGAACTAAACAAAATGTTCTCAACTGAGGAAACTCGAATTCTTGAGAAGCACCTAAAGAAATATTCAACATCCTTAGTCATCAGGGAACTGCAAATCAAAACAAGCCTGAGATTCCACCTCACACCCATCAGAATGGCTAAGATCAAAAACTCAGGTGACAGCAGATGCTGGCAAGGATGTGGAGAAAAAGGAACACTCTTCCATTGCTGGTGGGATTTCAAGCTGGTTCAGTTACTCTGGAAATCAGTCTGTCAGTTCTTCAGAAAACTGGACATAGTACTACTTGAGGACCCAGCTATACCACTCCTGGGCATATACCCAGAAGATGCTCCAACATATAATAAGGACACATGCTCCACTATGTTCACAACAGCCATATTTACAATAGCCAGAAGCTGGAAACAGCCAGGATGTTATTCAATGGATAACAGAATGGATACAGAAAATGTGGTATATTTGCATAATGGAATACTACTCAGCTATTAAAAACAACAAATCCATGAAATTCTTAGGCAAATAGATGGAACTGGAAAATATCATCCTGAGTGAGGAACCCAGTCACAAAAGAACACACATGGTATGTACTCACTGATAAGTGGATATTAGGACAAATGCTCAGAATACCAAAGATACAATTCACAGATCCATAAAGCTCAAGAAAAAGGAAGACCAAAGTGTTTATGCTTCAGTCCTTCCTAGAAGGGGGAACAAAATACTCAAGGGAGGAAATACGGAGACAAAGTGTGGAGCAGAGACTGAAGGAAAGCCATCCAGAATCTGCCCCACCTGAGAATACATCCCATATTCAGACACCAAACCCAGACACTATTGAATATGTCAAGAAGTGCTTACTGACAGGAGCCTGATATAGCTCTCTCCTGAGAGGCCTGACAAATACAGAGTTAGATGCTCGCAGTCATCCTTTGGTCTGAGCCTGGGGTCCCCAATGGGGGAGTTAGAGAAAGGACTGAAGGAGCTGAAGGGGTTTGCAACCCCATAGGAAGAACAACAATATCAACCAACCAGATCATCCAGAGTTCCCAGGGATTAAACCACCAACCAAATAGTACATATGGAGGGACTCATGGCTCCAGTCACATATGTAGCAGAGGACAGCCTTGTTGGACATCAGTGGGAGAAGAAGCCCTTGGTACTGTGAAGGCATGATGCCCCAGGGTAGGGGAATGCCAGGGAGGGGAGTTGGTAGTGGGTGGGTGGATGGGGTAGCACCCTCATAGAAACAGTGAGAGGGAAGATTGAATAGGGAGGTTTCTGAGGGGGGTGAGTGAAGGAACCCGGGAAAAGCTATAACATTTGAAATGCAAATAAATAAAATATTCAATTTCAAAATAAAGAAAGAAATGCAACTAGATATAGTAGAGAATGTCATCCTAGAATTCAAGACAACTGGTATTTTAAGAAACAGAGAATAAAATGAGAAACTGCTAGAGCTAGAAATCCTATGTGCAATGACAGAAACCAAGACTAAAATATAGAGATAACTAAAAATCCCAAGCACTTTCATATAGGAACTCAGGAAAAGAAAATATATGAAAGGTAATCACAAAGCCAGTAAGATAAAAACAACTTGCCAGACATGGGCTTCAGAGTACAAAGACATGAGAACACTAATTAGTCAAGAGGACAATATTTAGACCATATGAATTCAGGTACCTCATGTCTGAGGTACTCAAGATAAATGAGTTTTAAACTCTTACCTGTAGACTTGATGTAAGATACATCACATTGCTAAGAGAACATTCTATGGAATGTCTTTGTTTTCTGAAACGCAAGAAAAACATCAGTTCATAATTCATTCCTGGTTCTGAGCCAATGTTTGTGGCATATGAAAGTAGAAGTGCCCATTTTAAAAGCCTATGGTGTAATTGGAGTTTACTAGGCTCAGTGACATGTGTGTTTCTCCAAAGTTCATCCTGTTTGACTTAGTCTTGGACTGGGATAAGTTAAAGCTTGCATTCCTGCCAAATCAGAGGGGGAAAATCCATAAGGAAGCATCTTGAGATTTTTTTTTTAATTGCAGATAAAACACACAAAATGCTTTAAAAATCTCATGTAGTCATCTGTTTCAATAAATATTATTGGAAATGTTGACATTTATGTGAAAAATTATTGGTCACAAAATGGAGTGGAATGTTCTCTTAGCACTGTGATGTATCTTGCATTAAAAAGTCTCTTATCAGATAGCAAAAATAAAAAATAAACTAAAGAGATTGGTCAATTTTTAAAATTAAAATAGTATTAACCTGAGATGAGAAATATCAATCTTGTATGAATGAGCCAGACTGGCATTTGGTGAGGTACAATGCCTCTTGGGAAGTAAACAGTTCCTAGGATTATTTTATTAATCAACTCTTAAGAGAGGGGTTTAGACAAAAACCATTTAAGATAGTAAATGAAACATATTTAATTTTGTGTCTCATTCCATGTCAGCTTATTGTTAAAGAAATTCATATCAAGACTTAGAAAAAACAGTTTTCAATCAATAATTATTTGACAGTTATGATGCTACCGGGTACGCCTTTCAATTTTGTAATTTGGGAAACACAGCAGATGAGACAAATAGATCAATAACACAGTCAATTTTTCTATTATGGAAATAAATTGATATTTCCACTGCAAAAAAACACTTCTTCCAATGTCTCTGAACAATACTATTTCCAGAAAGAAGGCAACTAAGTGTAGGTTTAAATGTTAGACAAATTACAGTAGTACTTACCAATTTCTTTAATTCTCTGGATGATGTCAGGCTTGCTTAGCAATGCTCTCAAAGGGGCTATCTTCTCAAATTTCTTCATTGGCTTAGAAGAAGCAGGTCTGATTCTTTACTCCTCCAAATTCAACACTACTGACAATGGCATTAGTAGACACAACAGAGAAAGCATAGATTTAGAAACAAAACAGAACTGGGTATTAATCTTGGCTTTGAATTTGTAAGCACTCTTAACTAATCCTGAAACTTCAGCTCTCTCAACTACAAATTTGAATCAGCTCTATTTAGATTCAAGTCCTTTAACCTCATGGTGGTTTGAATTAGAAATACTGCTCATAGTCACAAGCATATAACAGTCACTTGTTCTCTATTCACTAGCACTATTGGTGCAGTTTTTGGTGGTACAGCCTTGCTGGAGAAAATATGTTACCAAAGGTGGGCTTTGTAGGAGAAAAGGCTTGCACAATTTACCTTTCATCTCTCTGCTTTGTCATTTGTTTCTATGCCTCCATTCTGTCATCATGTGCACCAAAACAAATTCTTTCTTCTGTAAGTTACTTTGGCTACGGTGTTTTATCACAGCAAAAGAAAGGTGACTAATACTTGGTAGGTTTACTCTGGCCACCTCTCCTTGAATAGCTCTGCATTCCTTGGTGAACTATCACATGAGTGCAGTGATTTGGTGCATGTAAATATTAAAGCACTGGACCTGCGCCGCCAAGAGAGTGCAGAGTGCACTCTGCCATCTTTGCTCCAGTGTCCAGGTAGTTGGGACCGCCAGGCTCAGAGATAGACAGGCATTATATCGCTTTGGTCTCAGGCAGCTTGTGTGTAACCTGCTCCAAGAGCTGGGCAGAGCTGCAGTAACCAGCGCACCAGCTCTGCTGTGGGACTTCTGCCTTGCAGAGGGACCCCCCCACCCCACCCCGCACTAGGCGGGAACCTACCAGCTTCCCTTTGGCCACCTCTGTTCCGGGATCGACTGCACTGAGGAGACAAGTACCCAGGTTCTCCCCAATATAACATCGCTTGGGACACGGCCTGTTGGGGCTTCCATCTGCTCCCAAGAGCAGGACAGCACTGCGGGCATCTGGGTGCCAGCTCTGCTGTGGGCCATCTCCCCTGCAGGGTGACCTGAGCCACCTAGAGAGTGCAGAGTGCACGCCACCATCTTTGCTCGAGCACCAGGGCAGCTGGGACCGCCAGGCTCAGAGACAGACAGGCATAAGATCGCTTGGGTCTCAGGCAGCTTGTGTGTACCCTGCTCCCGAGAACTGGGAAGGTCTGAAGTAATCAGCGCGCCAGCCCTGCTATGGGACTTCTGCCCTGCAGAGGGACGCTCCCTCCCCCCCCCCCACTATGGGAGAGATCACACACCCCTGCACAGGGCGGGAGCCTACCAGCCTCCCTTTGGCGACCTCTGCTCTGGGAATCCACTACGCTGAGCCTTTGGATGTGCAGGGACTACCCAATATAACATCACATGGGGCAAGGCACATTAGGGCTCCAAAGTCACTCAGGAGCAGGATAGGCCCCAGAAATTGGTGCCAGGGGAATCTTGGTAATCCAGGGGGGCCAGAAATAGCTTTGCAGGCTCACGGGAGGTCCAACGAACAGGCAGTGACAGCAGGACCAACTAACACCAGAGGTAACCAGATGGCAAAAGGCAAACGTAGGAACGTTACTATCAGAAATCAAAGTAATATGGCACCATCCGAACCCAACTCTCCAACAGCAGCAAGTTCTGGATACCCCACCACACCCGAAAGACAAGATCTGGATTTAAAATTACTTCTGATGATGCTATTAGAGGATCACAAGAAAGACACAAATAAATCTAATAAAGAATTACAGGAGACCATGAATCAACGGTTAGAAGCCCTTACAAAGGAAACACAAAAATCGCTTAGAGAAATGCAGGAGAACATGGATCAACAGATGGAGGCCTACAAGGAGACAACAAAAAAATCGCTTAAAGAAATGAATCAACGGGTAGATGCACTTTCAAAGGAATCACAAAAATTGCATAAAGAAATGCAGAAGAATATGGGTCAACAGATGAATGCCCATAGGGAGGCAACACAAAAATTGCTTAAAGAAATGAATCAACGGATAGATGCCCTTACAAAGGAAACACGAGAACTGCTTAAATAAATGCAGGAGACGATGGATCAACAGATGGAATCCCATGAGGAGGAAGCACAAAAATCTCTTAGAGAAATGTAGGAGAACTTGGGTCAACAGGCAGAAATCCTGAAAGAGGAAATGCAAAAATACCTTAAAGAAATACAGGAAAATACAAACAAACAAGTGAAGGATCTCAGCAAATCCATCCAGGATCTAAAAAAGGAAGTAGAAACAACTAAGAAATCACAAAGGGAGACAACTTTGGAGATAGAAAACCTTGGGAAGAAATCAGGAGTCATAGATGCAAACATAAACAATAGAATACAAGAGATGTAAGAAAGAATCTCAGGTGCTGAAGATACCATAGAAAGCATCGACTCTACAGTCAAAGAAAATGCAAAATGCAAAAAATGTGTAACCCAAAACATCCAGGAAATCCAGGACACAATGAGAAGACCAAACCTAAGGATTATAGGTATAGATGAGAGTGAAGATTTGCAACTTAAAGGGCCAGTAAACATCTTCAACAAAATTATGGAGGAAAACTTCCCTGACCTAAAGAGAGAGATGCCGATGAACGTACAAGAAGCCTACAGAACACCAAACAGGCTGGACCAGAACAGAAATACCTCCCATCACATAATAATCAACACACCAAATGTACTAAACAAAGAAAGAATATTAAAAGCAGTAAGAGAAAAGGGCCAAGTAACATACAAAGGAAGACCTATCCGAATCACGTCAGACTTCTCACCAGAGACTATGAAAGCCAGAAGATCCTGGGCAAATCTCATGCAGACACTAAGACAGCACAAATGCCAGCCTAGACTACTATACCCAGCAAAACTCTCAATCACCATAGACGGAGAGACCAAGATATTCCATGATAAAACCAAATTTTCACAATATCTTTCCACAAACCCAGCCCTGCAAAGGATAATAGGTGGAAACCGCCAATACAAGGAGAGAAACAACACCCTGGAAAAAATGAGATAGTAACCTTCTTGCATCAAACCCAAAAGTAGATAACCACTCAAACATAAAGATAGCGTCAAGAATGGCAGATGGCAATAATCACTATTCTTTAATCTCTCTTAATATCAATGGTCTCAATTCCCCAATAAAAAGACATAGACTAACAGACTGGATACGTAAACAGGACCCAGCATTTTGCTGCATGCAGGAAACGCACCTCAGTGTCAAAGACAAACATTACCTCAGAGTAAAAGGCTGGAAAACAATTTTACAAGCAAATGGTCCCAAGAAACGAGCCAGAGTAGCCATCCTAATATCAGATAAAATTGACTTTCAACCTAAAGTCATCAAAAAAGACACAGAAGGACACTACATACTGATCAAGGGAAAAATCCAGCAACAAGAACTCTCAATTCTGAATATCTATGCTCCAAATGCAAGGGCACCCTCATTCATAAAAGAAACTTTACTAAAGCTCAAAGCACACATCGCACCTCACACAATAATAGTGGGTGACTTCAACACCCCGCTCTCTGAAATGGATCGTTCAGGAAAGCAGAAACTAAACAGGGACACAGTGAATCTAATTGAAACCTTGGACCAAATGGAACTAACAGATATATATATAGAACATTTCATCCTAGAGCAAAAGAATACACCTTCTTCTCAGCACCTCATGGTACCTTCTCCAAAATCAATCATATAATTGGTCACAAATCAGACCTCAACAGATATAAGAAGATAGAACTAATCCCATGCCTCCTATCATATCACTAGGGAATAAGGGTGGTCTTCAATGGCAACAAAAACAACAGAAAACCCACATACACATGGAGGCTGAACAATGCTCTACTCAATGATAATTTGGTAAAGGTAGAAATAAAGAAACAAATCAAAGACTTTTTGAAATTTAATGAAAATGAAGGCACAACATACCCTACTTTATGGGACACAATGAAAGCAGTGCTAAGAGGAAAATTCATAGCCCTAAGTGCTGCCAAAAAGAAACGGGAGACAGCATACACTAACAGCTTAATGGCACACCTGAAAGCCCTGGAACAAAAAGAAGCAAATACACCAAAGAGGAGTAGAAGGCAGGAAATCATCAAACTCAGGGCTGAAATCAATCAAGTAGAAACAAATAAAACCATACAAAGAATCAACAAAACGAGGAGTTGGTTCTTTGAGAAAATCAACAAGATAGATACGACCTTAGCCAGACTAACCAGAGGGCACAGAGACAATATCCAAATTAATAAAATCAGAAACGAAAAGGGAGAGATAACAACAGAAACTGAGGAAATTCAAAAAATCATCAGATCCAACTACAAAAGCCTATATTCAACACAACTAGAAAATCTCGAGGAAATGGAAAATTTCCTTGACAGATACCAAATACCAAAATTAAATCATGATCAAATAGACCATCTAAACCGTCCTATAACCCCTGAAGAAATAGAAGTCGTCATTGGAAGTCTTCCAACCAAAAAAAGCACAGGTCCAGATGGTTTTAGTGCAGAATTCTATCAGACCTTCAAAGAAGACCTAACACCAATACTCTTCAAACTGTTCCACAAAATAGAAACAGAAGGAACACTACCCAACTCGTTCTATGAAGCCACAATTACGCTAATACCAAAAGCACACAAAGATCTGACAAAGAAAGAGACTCTCGGGCCAATCTCTCTTATGAATATCGATGCAAAAATACTCAATAAAATTCTTGCCAACCAAATCCAAGAACACATCAAAACGATCATTCACCACAATCAAGTAGCCTTCATCCCAGGGATGCAGGGATGGTTCAATATAAGGAAATCCATCAATGTAATCCACTATATAAACAATCTCAAAGAAAAAAAACCACATGATCATCTCATTAGATGCTGAGAAAGCATTTGACAAAATTCAGCATCCTTTCATGCTAAAGGTCTTGGAAAGATCAGGAATTCAAGGCCCATATCTAAACATAGTAAAAGCAATTTACAGCAAACGGTAGCCAACATCAATCTGAATGGAGAGAAACTTGAAGCAATCTCACTGAAATCAGGGACTAGACAAGGCTGCCCTCTTTCTCCATATCTTTTCAATATAGTACTTTAAGTTCTAGCTAGAGCAATTAGACAACAAAAGGAGGTGAAAGGGATACAAATTGGAAAGGAAGAAGTCAAACTATCACTATTTGCAGACGATATGATAGTATACTTAAGCGACCCAAAGAACTCCACCAGAGAACTCCAACAGCTGATAACAACTTCAGCAAAGTGGCCGGATATAAAATCAACTCAAGCAAGTCAGTAGCCTTCCTATACTCAAACGATAAGCAGGCTGAGAAAGAAGTAAGAGAAATGATACCCTTCATGATAGCCACAAACCATATAAAGTATCTTGGTGGGACTCTAACCAAACAAGTGAAAGATCTGTATGACAAGAACTTCAAGTCTCAAGAAAGAAACCGAAGAAGACCTCAGAAGATGGAAAAATCTGCCATGCTCATGGATTGGCAGGATTAATATAGTAAAAATGACCATCTTGCCAAAAGCAATATACAAATTCAATGCAATCCCCATCAAAATCCCAACTCAATTCTTCATAGAGTTAGAAAGAGCAATTCAAAAATTCATCTGGAATAACAGAAAACCCAGGATAGCTAAAACTATTCTCAAGAGTAAAAGAACCTCTGGGGGAATCAGTATCCTGGACCTCAAGCTGTACTGCAGAGCAATAGTGTTAAAAACCACATGGTATTGGTACAGTGACAGACATGTAGATCAATGGAACAGAATTGAAGACCCAGAAATGAATCCACACTCCTATGGTCACTTGATCTTTGACAAAGGAGCTAAAACCATCCAGTGGAAAAAAGATAGCCTTTTCAACAAATGGTGCTGGCTCAACTGGAGGTCAACATGCAGAAGAATACAAATTGATCCATTCTTATCTCCTTGCACTAAGCTCAATTCCAAGTGGATCAAGGATCTCCACATAAAACCATACACACTGAAACTAATAGAAAGGAAACTAGGGAAGAACCTTGAACATATGGGCACAGGGGAGAATTTCCTGAATAGAACTCCAATAGCTCATGCTCTAAGATCAAGAAATGACAAATGGGACCTCATTAAATTACAAAGTTTTTGCAAGGCAAAATACACTGTCAAAAAGACAAAGCGGCAACCAACTAACTGGGAAATGTTCTTTACCAACCCTACATCTGACAGAGGACTAATATCCAATATATACAAAGAACTCAAGAAGTTAAACTCCAGAGAGGCAAGTAACCCTAT
Organism: Tokudaia tokunoshimensis; assembly: GCA_036184795.1. Taxonomy (NCBI): domain Eukaryota; kingdom Metazoa; phylum Chordata; class Mammalia; order Rodentia; family Muridae; genus Tokudaia; species Tokudaia tokunoshimensis. The sequence continues at coordinate 911,779 of BTHU01000020.1, read as the reverse complement.
TAAAAAATGGGGTACGGAGCTAAACAAAGAGTTCTCACCTGAAGAATATCTAATGGCTGAGAAGCACCTAAAGAGATGTTCATCATCCTTAGTCATTAGGGAAATGCAAATCAAAACAACCCTGAGATTCCATCTCACACCAGTCAGAATGGCTAAGATCAAAAACACAGGAGACAGCAGTTGTTGGTGAGGATGTGGAGAAAGAGGAACACTCCTCCACTGCTGGTGGGATTGCAAACTGGTACAGCCACTCTGGAAAGCAGTCTGGCGGTTCCTCAGAAAACTGGGCATGACACTCCCAGAGGATCCGGCTATACCACTCCTGGGCATATACCCTGAGGCTTTACCTGCATGCAATAAGGACACATGCTCCACTATGTTCATAGCAGCCTTATTTATAATAGCCAGAAGCTGGAAAGAACCCAGATGTCCCTCAACGGAGGAATGGATTCAGAAGATGTGGTATATTTACACAATGGAATACTACTCTGCAATTAAAAACAATGAATTCACGAAATTTTCAGGCAAATGGTCGAACTTGAAACTATCATCCTTATTGAGGTAACCCAATCACAAAAGAACACTCATGGTATGCAGTCACTGATAAAGGGATTTTAGCCCAGAAACTCAGAATACCCTAGACACAATTCACATATCAATAGATTTCCAAGATGATGGAAGGAGAGACCCCTGGTCCTGGAAAGACTGGATGTAGGGGAATGCCAGGATAGAGAAGCGAGAGGGGTTTGAATGGGGAAAAGAGGGAGGGAAAGGGGCTTATGGGACTTTCAGGGAGGGAGGAAATGGGAAAGGGGAAATGATTTTGAATGTAAATAAAAAAACTTAGAAAATAAAGTAAAATTAAAAAGACTATTATCACAATGGAAAAAAATATTAAAGCACTAAGTGCATACTTTACAATTTCAATTGTTTTCTTTTTCCTCCTGCCCTTCATGTGATAACTTTCACGGGGAATGTAGAAACATTGCATCAGACTAGAAAGTCGACATCCACTCATGAAATAGTCAATCCTTTGTATCTCATCTTTATTCTAAGAAAGTAATTCTGCCAAAATAGCAGCTTCATTCATCAATTGCTTATGGAATCTATATAATCAAATCAATCTCAAATTTGTTGAAATGAGTTTTGTCCAAATAATGTGAGGAAATGATAATGGCTGTTATGATTGCCTGGTTACAAAAGTTTAATACCTACTGGAATGTTTCTACCAAATCACAATTGTTATGAGCATTATGCTACTGTCTCCCAAGGTTAAGGAGGACACAGACCTTCGGGATCTCATAAATTCTCTATAATTCCCAACCTCTGCTGAAATATCCCAGAAAACATTGTATGTGACTAGAGTTCTTGAACGTTGAGGGGTTAGGAGTTGTTCAGTCCTGGTTTATTTAATGATAAGCTTGTTATTTCCACCTGAACATACCAACTGTAGATGCTATCTGTTTCCTTTAGTATAGCCATTTGATTTTTTTAAAAAATGCTTAAAAGCACAATAAAATTTGGCTATTTTTTTTTAGGACCCAGCCTGTGGAAATTATCTCAAGATAGTGAAGATGAGCAGTAAAACTAGAGAACAGAAGCAGAGATTGTAAAGTATGACAAAAAGCTGTAAATTTTGTCTACCTATGTGGGTTAGATCAAAGTTAGCAAAGACAATACTACAAAACTTTCTGTTCTTCGTCTCCAATGTGATATTGGTGTTCCTCCACCTACTGGAAACATCTTTGTAGCAAGACTGACTTCAACCTCATGTCCTCCTACCTCAGCTACCCACAACTGCAATTTGATTGGGCACATGGTCCCACACCAGCCAGTAGGTTGGATTAAAGTTTTTCCCCTCAAGATAATATTAGGATTTGCTTTAGTTATCAGAATCAACAGGATCAATGGTAACTTTCACTACTAGTTTACAAAAGGTCAAACGTGCATTCTTGCTTGGCTTTGGAAAGTTTTTATTGCGGCACTTTTTAAAATGACCATCATACTGTAAGAGGATTCTACCATAGGGAATGGCACTTATAAATAGTTGATTATTAGGCCCAGCTATATCACCTAGGCCCACAAAAAATATGTAGGTGAAAGAACCTTCACATAATTTCAGATCCTACATTTCTAAGTCTTAATAGACTGCTTGAGTGACCTCAAGTAAAGCCCTAGGAATTATAGAACAAAGACCTCTACCTCCATTCCCTGACTGGATTTCTACTCACACACTATATATAACCTGTGAGCTTAACAAAGTAGTGGTTTTGAATGTAAATAAAAAAAAAACTTAGAAAATAAAATTTAAAAAAAAAAAAAAACAAAGTAGTGGTTAACCGGGCAGTGGTGGCGCTTGGGAGGCAGAGGCAGGTGGATTTCTGAGTTCAAGGCCAGCCTGGTCTACAGAGTGAGTTCCAGAACAGCCAGGGCTACACAGAGAAACCCTGTCTTGAAAAAAAAAAGAGAAAGAGAGAAGCCTGTAAGCTCTGATCACTTCTGCTCCCTTCTGCATGAGCAGTAGATTGTAATCTTGGACACAGTTGCATTGTTGCTAGTTAAAGCCCCAGTCACACTATTTAGAATTAGTAAGAGCCTCCACAGTAATCATATTCAGCCCAAACAAAGTAGTGATTAGATTTTACTACTCAATATGGTGGTTTGTTATAATGCAGCACTAGTATCTGGGATATATACCATAGGTTAGACACATTAGCATATACAAAGACAGTACACACACACACACACACACACACACACGTGCGCACATTCAGTCTCACTGTGGTAGAGAGTCAGGGAAGGTTGTAAAAGAAAGGTAGGTCTCTGATATTCTATGCCCCAATCTCTCTGGCTATCAGGGGTTAGGGAAGTGGAAGGATATGCTTGGTTCCCAAAGTCCTCCCAGCTCTGATGTTCTGTCCTCCTTTCTCTTTAAGTAAAGCCAAGACTGAAGTCTTTCATTTTTTCAGACTTATAAACATCATTGATGACTTCTCAAAACTACTTGCATTTTAGACAGAGCCTTTGATGCAGAATTTCAGACCTGTGGATTATCTCTCTTTCTTTTTTCCTTTCTCTCTCTCTCTCTCTCTCTCTCTCTCTCTCTCTCTCTCTCTCTCTCTCTCTCTTTGTTTTTTCTTTCTTTTTCATGGGGCAGGGAAAAAGAGTGGTTCTATAAGTCTTGAAGTTAAAAGTATCAGTGAATCCTGATTATAAATTCTGAGTTCTGTTGCATACAGTAATTGTTGCTTTACACAGAGCATTGTTGTACATTAATACTCTTCTGTGTTAACATAGTTTCCTTGAATATTAAGAAATTAATATAGTCAGGGTTTTTTTCAGGATAATGCCATGCATGATTCAGAGTACAAAAAGTGTTCCCTGGAGTGAGTTGTGAATGTTAATGTGTAACAGAGAAGTCTTGTACCACTTTTGATGGGGATTTCTTTAAGTGAAGATTAAACAGATTTTCAGTTTTTGCCCCATATGTTGTTTTCAAAATTACTGTTTCATATTGCAGGATGACTAAGTCAAAGGAAAAACAAGCACTGGAAATATTATGCAACCATGGATGACCAGAATAATTTGCCCTCATTGCTGAGTGACCTTGGACAAGTCACCTAACTCTTCTAATCTGATCTCTTAGATAGGAAGGCAATTAAAGATTCAGGTGCTTTTATTTGTTTGTTTGTTTGTTTTGTTTTGTTTTGCTTTTTGTTTGGGTTTTTTTATTAAAGGGGATTATATACTTAGCACAATGCCTAATGTGTAAATCACTGATAAATATTTGCTGCCTTTATTAATAGCCCATTTCTATATCATTGTAGGCAAGTTCAAGACAGAATATAATTTTCCAGGTGATTTTAATGTACTAGCTGAAGTCTTAGGAGGAAAAAGAAAGTTGTATGTACACATTCATAGACATCTGAGGTTTGCAGATGAGGTAATGTCTCATAATAACATTTCCAGATTAGCTGTTTAACTTTCCATTTTTCCTTTTTAATGTAAAAGTATTGTAGTGAAAAGTGATAAAGTTATCAAGAAAAGTAGGAGACCAAAAATGAATTCTAATCCTGAGTAAGTTACTTATCTTCTTTGAAACTTGATGCATACACATATAAAGTGCTCAATAAATATTTGCAGGACACAATTCTAAAAATGATTATATGAATATTTACCTTTTTCTCTGAAGGGATTGAATAAGGTATGAAGTGAAAGTGTCTAGCTCATAATTATCATTTGGCAAATGTTAGTTTTCTTTACCCATGTACATCTTAAAGGGCCAGACATCTTTTATTAAGATATTCCAAATTTGATCAGTTCTTTTCATTTTAATAGAGCTTAATTCCTCTGTTCATCACAAGGGTAAGCATAGCTTTAGCTCCTGAGCCAGCTTTACTAAATCTTCTTCACTCTCTCTTAGGGACATTCTGAAAACACAATTACCAACACTATTTTAGTGGCTTTCTGAGGATAGCTTATCAACAACCATAGGACTAGCAATGGTGCTTCTTGCTGGGAATGAAGAACATAGACAGAAACTAACTCTGTGCTCAATGATAAAATTGAGAAATGCACTTTTTAAAATTAACTTAGAAAGTAGCTGTTTGCTTTTCTTATTCAGAGAGAGAGAGAAAGAGAGAGAGAGAGGTGAGGCAAGGGGAGGGGAGAGGAGAGAACCAGAGGAAAGAGGTAGGAGCACATACACAATACAGTATGTCCTTATAACCTTCAATTCTGAGATGGTCAAGGGCTACCTCATCTGATGCCCTTGTACTAGAGGTAAATTTAGATATCCAGGCCTTCCTGAAAGAAATCCATTTGTTAAATATTTAAAATTAAGGAATAGGGGCTGAGAGTTCAGCATTCCTTTTTTTTTTAATCCTTAATAGTTTCTCCTCTTCCACTTAGAAGCGACAAAATTTACAGCACACAATTCACCTTCCTGCCATAAATCTGGTGATCAATCTAAAAGCCTTGCTGTCTTCAGGCCATTTCCTAGGTAACCAATCCCGAATGACCTTAATGGATAGCTCATAACAGACAGAAATAAACAATAGAAAGGAAAGAGGGAAAACACATAACTCTCACTTTGTACTTTTTTCCTCAATATGTTTAAATAATTTAAAACTCCATCAAGAAACTAATCCATAGACATAGCGACATGTAAAGTATGAAAGCATTTACTCAGGGCTTTGCTTCTCCTAGAAGAAATATCTTCAGTCTTTGCCATGAAGTTAGTTCTTAGGCCATAACTTGTTGAGTGAGGAAATTCAAATAGGCCTGAGCATAAGAGAGGACCTCTAAGTTTCCTTCTGATAGGGAAATATCAAGAAATATCTCTTTGAAGGACACATAACAGATGATGTTTAGTCATACAAGAAACTATGGTGGTTCAAGCATTCATCTGAAAACTCAGCAATTGGTGAAGCCTAGGAATAACACGTAACAATGTATGATGTTTGGGGAAAGATAAACAAGTGTTCTGAGTTCCTATATATTGAACTGCCAAATGAGGATAGTAAAAATTAGTAGTATCTAATGACGAATAGATTGGGTAAGGCAGATAAAGCATAACAGTGGCCACAGAGTATCACCAAAGGTTATAAATAAAAGAAAAAATAAGTTATTCATATGTACTACTTATTGTCACTCATCAGGCCAAGATATTTATGCACATTAAAAATACTGTAGCAGGGGCTAGAGATCGTTCAGTGTTCAAGACCACTGGCTGTTCTTCCAGAAAATCTTGGTACTATTTACACATAAATGGCAGTTCAAAATCATCTATAACTTTAGTCCCAGAGATCCAATGTTCTCTTCTGGCTTCTGAAGGCCCTTCAGAACACAGACACACATAATGGAACACAGATATACATTCAGGCAAAATACTCATAAACATAAAATAAAGGTAAAAATTTTAAATTTTAAATATTATAGCAAGACTAGTGTGATGGTTTGAATAGGAATGGTCCCCATAGACTCATATATTGGAATGCTTGCACATAGGGAGTGACATTAGTGGCCTTGGTGAAGTAGGTCTTTGTGGGTGGAAGCTCAAGCCATATCCAACTCTTCTGCTGCCTACTGATCTAAATGTAGAAATTTCAGATCCTTCTCCAGAACCATGTCTGCCTGCACACTCCCATACTTCCCACCATGGTGATAATGAACTTAACCTCTGAAACCTTAACCTCTGAAGCCAGCTCCAATGAAATATTTTCCTTTGGAAGAGTCACCATGGTCTGGGACCTACCTGGAGCACACAGGACACAGGAAGAGTGGTACAGGCAGGGTCAAGATCCTTCCAGTTTTCATGTGTGCCCCAGAGCTAACCCAGTACCACAGCTATCCACAACCTAATCCTTCCCAGAGAGAGGTGGTTACACCTAAGATCAGAGGCTCACAGGAGGGACAAGCTTCAGTCAGAGACAGCAAGACCAGCTAACACCAGAGATAACCAGATGGCAAGAGGCAAGTACAAGAACATTAGCAACAGAAACCAAAGCTACTTGGGGTCATCAGAACCAAGTTCTCCCACCACAGTGAGCCCTGGATACCTCAAAACATCAGAAAAGCAAGACTCTGATTTAAAATCACATCTCATGATGATGATAGGGGACTTTAAGAAGGATATAAATAACTCACTTAAAGAAAGACAGGAGAGCCGGGCGGTGGTGGCGCATGCCTTTAATCCCAGCACTTGGGAGGCAGAGGCAGGAGGATTTCTGAGTTCGAGGCCAGCCTGGTCTACAGAGTGAGTTCCAGGACAGCCAGGACTACACAGAGAAACCCTGTCTCAAAAAACCAAAAAAGAAAAAAGAAAGACAGGAGAACACAGGTAAACAGGTAGAAGCCTCTAAAGAGGAAACACAAAAATCTCTTAAAGATTTACAGGAAAATATAACCAAACAGGTGAAGGAATTGAACAAAACCATCCAGGATCTAAAAATTGAAATAGAAACAATAAAGGAATCACAAAATGAGATAATCATGGAGATTGAAAACCTAAGAAAGAGATCAGGAATCATAGATGAAAGTATCATCAACAGAATACAAGAAACAGAAGAGAGAATCTCAGGTACAGAAGATACCAGAAAAACCTTGGTGGGTAGGAGAAGATGGAAAGCTCTCCCATATTCATGGATTAGCAGGATTAATATAGTAAAAAATAGCCATCTTGCCAAAAAGCAATCTACAGAATCCATGCAGTCCCCATCAAAATTCCAACTCAATTCTTCATAGAATGCAACAGTCAAAGAAAATGCAAAATGCAAAAAGTTCCTAACCCAAAACATTCAGGAAATCTAGGGCACAATGAGAAGACCAAACCTAAGGATAATAGATATAGAGGAGAGCAAGATTACCAACTTAAAAGACCATTCATTCTATAAAGTCACAGTTATTATGATACCTAGCCCACACAAAGACCCAATTAAGAAAGAGGACTTCAAACCAATTTCTCTTATGAATATCTATGGAAAAATATTCAATAAAACTCTCACAAACCTAAACCAAGAACACATCAAAATAATCATTCACCACGATCAAGTAGGCTTCATCCCAGGAATGCAGGGATGGTGCAATATATGGAAATCCATTAACGTAATTCACTACATAAACAAACTCAAAGGAAAAAAAAAACATGCCCCCTGCCACCACCGTCTGTCCTTCTGTAGGGGCAGAACCTTGCCAGCTCTGCTATGGTGAAGATTCCATCTCCTGATACTTCCTAGAGAACTAGCCTCTCAGGGAAGTTGGTAAGAATCCCCCCCCACACCCCACATACACACCAACCTCTGGAGGCCCAGAGCTGCCACCAGAGATCCAGCAGGACTCACACCCAGCAACCACCAAAAGCCCTGCCCTTCCAAATAGCAATCCGTTTCAAGCCTTGTCCCCCTGTCACCACTGTCAGCTGTGCTGCAGTGAAGATTCCATCTCCTGATGCTTCCTAGAGAACCAGCCACCCAGGGCAGTTGAGAACCAGCCACTCAGGGCAGTTGCAAACCAGCCACTCAGGACAGTTGAAACTTGCCATCTCTGCTGGAGTGAAGACACCTCTCCTGATACTTCCTAGAGAACCAGCTGTACACAGGGCATTTGCTTTTTCTGCTCTGGCAGAATCTCACAAGGTCTGCCACAGGGAAGACACCATTTCCTGATACTTCCTAGAGAACTAGCCACACTTAGGTCATTTGGAGTACAGAGAGGTCTGGGAGCACAGGACAGCAGGTATCCCAGGAGAGCCTACATACCTGTGTGCACAGAGAGAATGGGAATCCCAGGAGTACATATATACAGGCTTACAAGAGAGACAAGCCAAAATCAGAGACAGCAAGACCAGCTAATACCAGAGAAAACTAGATGGTAAAAGGCAAATACAAGATCAATACCAACAGAAACCAAGGCAACATGGCATCATCAGAACCCAGTTCTCCCACAAGAACAAATCCTGGATACCCTAATACACTGGAAAAGCAAAACCTGGATTTCAAAATCACATCTCATGAGGTTTATGGAAGACTTCAAGGACATAAATAACTCCCTTAAAGAAATGCAAGAGAACATGGATCAAAAGGTAGAAGCCCTTAAAGAGGAATCACAAAAATCCCTTAAAGAAATACAGGACAACATGGGTCAACAAGTAGAAGTTCTTAAAGAGGAAACACAAAAATCCCTTAGGGAATTACAGGAGAGCATGGGTCAACAGGTAGAAGCCCTTAAAGAGGAAACATAAAAATACTTTAAAGAAACATAGGAGAACATGGGTCAACAGATAGAAACCCTTAAAATGGAAACAAAAAAAATCACTTAAAGAAACACATGCTCCACTATGTTCATAGCGGCCTTATTTATAATAGCCAGAAGTTGGAAAGAACCCAGATGTCCCTCAATGGAGGAATGGATTCAGAAGATGTGGTATATGTACACAATGCAATACTACTCTGCAATTAAAAACAATGAATTCACGAAATTCCTAGGCAAATGGTCAGAACTGGAAAATATCATCCTTAGTGAGGTATTCCAAGCACAAAAGAACACACATGTTATACAGTCACTGATAAGGGGATATTAACCCAGAATCTCAGAATACCCAAGACACAATTCACATATCAATAGATTTCCAAGAAGATGGAAGGAGAGACCCCTGGTACTGGAAAGACTGAATGTAGGGGAATGCCAGGACAGAGAAGAAAGGGGGTTGAATGGGGAAAAGAGGGAGGGAAGGGGGCTTATGGGACTTTCGGGGAGGGAGGAAGTGGGAAAGGGGAAATCATTTGGAATGTAAATAAAAAAACCTTAGGGGGGGAAAAAACACAGGAGAGCATGGTTAACAAGTAGAAGCCCTTAAAATGGAAACACAAAAATCCCTTAAAGAATTTCAGGAAAACACAAACAAACAAGTGAAGGATCTGAACAAAACTATCCAGGATCTACAAATGAAAGTAGAAACAATAAAGAAATCACAAAGTGAGACATCTCTGGAGATAGAAAACCTTGGAAAGAATTAAGGAGTCACAGATGCAAGCATCAACAACAGAATACAAGAGATAGAAGAAAGAATTTCAGGTGCTGAAGATACCATAGAAATCATTGACTCAACAGTCAAAGGAAATGTGAAATGCAAAAACTTGTAACCCAAAACATCCAGGAAATCGAGGACACAATGAGAAGACCAAACCTAAGGATCATAGGTATAGAAGAGAGTGAGGATTTCCAACATAAAGGGCCAGTAAATATCTTCAACAAAATTATGGAAGAAAACTTCCCTAACCTAAAGAAAGAGATGCCCATGAACATACAAGAAACCTACAGAACTCCAAACAGACTGAACCAGAACAGAAAGTCCTCCTGACACATAATAATCAAAACAACAAATGCACTAAACAAAGAAAGAATATTAAAAAGCAGTAAGGGAAAAAGGTAAAGTAACATATAAAGGCAGACCTATCAGAATTCCACCAGAATTCTCACCTGAAACTATGAAGGCTAGAAGATCCTGGGCAGATGTCATACAGACCCTAAGAGAATATAAATGTCAGGCCAGGTTACTATACCCAGTAAAACTCTCAATTACCATAGATGGAGAAAACAAGATATTCCTTGACAGAACCAAATTCACACAATATCTTTCTACAAACCAGTGCTTCACAGGTAATGGGTGGAAAATACCAACACAAGTCGGAAAGCTACACCCTAGAAAAAGCAGTAAAGTAATCTTCTTTCAACAAACCCAAAAGAAGCTAGCCACGCAAACATAATTCTGCCTTTAACAATGAAAATAACAGGAAGCAGCAATCACTATTCCTTAATATCTCTTAACATCCAGACTGCTTTCCAGAGTGGTTGTACCAGCCTGCAATTCCACCAGCAGTGGAGGAGTGTTCCTCTTTCTCCACATCCTCGCCAACAACTGCTGTCTCCTGTGTTTTTGATCTTAGCCATCCTGACCGGTGTGAGTGGAATCTCAGGGTTGTTTTGATTTGCATTTCCCTAATGACTAAGGATGATGAACATCTCTTTAGGTGCTTCTCAGCCATTAGATATTCTTCAGGTGAGAACTCTTTGTGTAGCTCTGTACCCCATTTTTTAATAGGGTTACTTGCCTCTCTGGAGTTTAACTTCTTGAGTTCTTTGTATATCTTGGATATTAGCCCTCTGTCGGATGTAAGGTTGGTAAAGATCATTTCCCAGTTAGTTGGTTGCTGCTTTGTCTTTTTGACAGTGTATTTTGCCTTGCAAAAACTTTGTAATTTAATGAGGTCCCATTTGTCTATTCTTGATCTTAGAGCATAAGCTATTGGAGTTCTGTTCAGGAAATTCTCCCCTGTGCCCATGACACTCCCGGAGGATCCGGCTATACCACTCCTGGGAATATACCCAGAGACTTTACCTGCATGCAATAAGGACACATGCTCCACTATATTCATAGCGGCCTTATTTATAATAGCCAGAAGCTGGAAAGAACCCAGATGTCCCTCAACGGAGGAATGGATTCAGAAGATGTGGTATATCTACACAATGGAATACTACTCTCCAATTAAAAACAATGAATTCACGAAATTCCTAGGCAAATGGTCAGAACTTGAAAATATCATCCTTAGTGAGGTAACCCAATCACAAAAGAACACACATGGTATGCAGTCACTGATAAGGGGATATTGACCCAGAATCTCGGAATACCCTAGACACAATCCGCATATCAATAGATTTCTAAAAAGATGGAAGGAGAGACCCCTGGTCCTGGAAAGACTGGATGTAGGGGAACGCCAGGACAGAGTAACGAGAGGGGGTTGAATGGAGAAAAGAGGGAGGGAAGGGGGCTTATGGGACTTTCGGGGAGGGAGGAAACGGGAAAGGGGAAGTGATTTGGAATGTAAATTAAAAAAATAAAAAAAAATATCTCTTAACATCAATGGACTCAATTCCCCAATAAAAAGACATAGACTAACAGACTAGATATGTAAAAAGGATTCAGCATTTTGCTGCATACAGGAAACTCACCTCAGTGACAAAGACACTCATTACCTCAGAGTCAAAGGCTGGAAAACTATTTTCCAAGCAAATGGTCCCAAGAAACAAGCTGGAGTGGCCATACTTATATCGGATAAAATCGACTTTCGACCAAAACTTATCAAAAAAGATAAGACAGGACACTTCATACTTATATCAAAGGAAAAATGTATCAAGATGAAATCTCAATTCTGAACATATATGCTCCATATGCAAGGGCACCCACATTCATAAAGGAAACCTTACCAAAACCCAAAGCACACATTGCAACCTACACAATTATAGTGGCAGACTTCAACACCCCACTCTCAACAATGGACAAATCATGGAAACAGAAACTAAGCAGAGACACAGAGAAACTAACTAAAGTTATGGACCAAATAGACATAACAGATATTTATAGAACATTCCATCCTCAAGCAAAAGAATACACCTTCTTCTCAGTACCTCATGGTACCTTCTCCCAAACTGACAATATAATTGGTCACAAAACAGACCTCAACAGATACAGGAATGTTGAAATAATTCCATGCACCCTATCAGATCACCATGGCCTAAGGCTGGTCTTGAGTTCAAACAAAAACAATGGAAAACACACATGCACATGGACTTTGAACAATGCTCTTCTCAATGATAGCTTGGTCAAGGAAGAAATAAAGAAATTAAAGACTTTGTAGACCTTAATGAAAGTGAGGACACATCATACCAAAACTTATGGGACACATTGAAAGCAGTATTAAGAGGAAAACTCATAGCTCCAAAAAGTGCCTCCAAAAAGAAATTGGAAAGGGCTTACACTAGCAGCTTGACAACACACCTGAAAGCTCTAGAACAAAAAGAGAGAGAGAGAGAGAGAGAGAGAGAGAGAGAGAGAGAGAGAGAGAGAGAATGCACCCAAGAGGAGTAGATGGCAAGAAATAATTAAACTCAGGGCTGAAATCAACCAAATAGAAACAAAAAGAACTGTACAAAGAATAAACAAAACCAGGAGCTGGTTCTTTGAGAAAATCAACAAGATATGTAAACACTTAGCCAGACTAACCAGAGGGCACAGAGGCACTACCCAGATTAATATAATCAGAAAGAAAAGGGAAACATAACAACAGAAACTGTGGAAATTCAAAAAATAATCAGATCCTACTACAAGAGCTTATACTCAACAAAATTGGAAAATCTGGACGAAACGGACAATTTTCTAGATACATACCAGGTGCCAATGTTAAAACAGGCTCAGATAAACCATCTAAATAGTCTCATAAGTCCTGAGGAAATAGAAGCAGTTGTTAATAGTCCCCCCCCCTAAAAATAAAGGATAGAGGGCTAATATCCAATGTATACAAAGAACTCAAGAAGTTAGACTCCAGAGTGTCAAATAACCCTATTAAAAATGGGGTACAGGGCTAAACAGGGAATTTTCAGCTGAGGAAACTCGAATGGCTCTGAAGCACCTAAAGAAATGTTCAGTGTCCTTATTTGTTAGGGAAATGAGATTCCACCTCACACCAGTCAGAATGGCTAAGATGAAAAACTCAGGGGACAGCAGATGCTGGAGAGGATGTGGAGAAAGAGAAACACTTCTCCATTGCTGGTGGGATTGCAAGCTAGTAAAACCACTCTGGAAATCAGTATGGCTGTTCCTCAGAAAATTGGACATAGTACTACCTGAGGATCCAGCTATACCACTCCTGGTCATATACCCAGAAGATGCTCCAACATACAATAAGGACATATGCTCCACTACGTTCATAGCAGCCTTTTTTATGATAGCCAGAGGCTGGAAAAAACCCAGATGTCCTTCAATTGAGGAATGGGATACAGTAATTGTGGTATATATGCACAATGGAGTACTATTCAGCTATTAAAAATAATGAATTCATGAAATTCTTAGGCAAATGGATGGAACTAGAAAGTATCATCCTGAGTGAATTAACCCAATTACAAAAGATCACACACAGAATGCACTCACTGATAAGTGGATATTAGCCCAAAAGCTCAAAATAAACATGTTACAATTCACAGACCATAGAAAGATCACGAAGTAGGTAGACCAAAGTGGGGGTGATTTGGTTCTTCTGAGAAAGGGAACAAAATAATTGCAGGAACAACTATGGAGACAAAGAGTGGAGCAGAGACTGAAGGAAAGGCCACCCAGAGACTGTCCTACCTGGGGATTCATCCTACAAACAGTCACCAAACCCTGAAACTACTATGAATTACAAGAAGTGCGTACCAAAAGGAGCCATTTATGGTTGTCTTTTGGAGGGGCCCTGCCAGAGCCTTACAGATACAGAGGTAAATACTAGCAACCAACCATTGTTCTGAGAGGAGTTGGAGGGCAAGCTGGAGGAGCTGGAGGCAGGGTTTGCAGCCCCATGGGAAGAACAACAATGTTGGCCAACCAGACGCCCCAGGGCTCCCAGGGACTAAGCCATCAACCAAGGGGTACATGTGGTTCCAGCCAAAATATTGGCAGTGGAATGCCTTGTTGGACATCAATGGGAGGAGAGGTCTTTTGTCCTGTGAAGGCTCAATAGAGGCCCCAGCGTGGGGAAATCGACTGGGAGTCATGGGGGTGGGTTGGGTGGAGGAGCATATTCTTGGAGGCAGGAAGTGAGAGGATGGGTTGGGGGTTTTCAGGGAAAGGCGAAATAGGGAAGGGAATATATTTATTGAAATATAAATGAAGAATATATTCAATAAAAAAAGAAAAAAAACATATGGTCATTTCATTAAATGCTGAAAAAGCATTTGACAAAATTCAACATCCCTTCATGTTAGAAGTCTTAGAAAGGTCAGGAATTGATGGTCCATACCTAAACCTAGTAAAAGCAATATGCAGCAAATCAGTAGCCAACATCATACTAAATGGAGATAAACTTGAAGCAATTCCTCTAAAATCAAGGACAATACAAGGCTGCCCGCTCTCTCCTTATCTATTCAATATAGTACTCAAATTTCTAGCCAGAGCAATTAAACAACAAAAGGAGGTCAAAGGGATACAAATTGGAAAGGAAGAAGTCAATATCACTATTTGCAGATGATGTGATAGCATACTTAAGTGACCCAAAAAAATCCACCAGAGAACTCCTACAGCTGATAAACAACTTCAGCAAAGTAGCTGGGTACAAAATTAGCTTAAATAAATCAGTAACCTTCCTATACTCAAAGGATAAACAGGCAGAGAAAGAAATTAGGAAAATGACACCCTTCACAATTATCACAAACAATATAAAATATCTTGGTGTGACTCTAAACAAAAAAATGAAAGATCTGTACGACAATAACTTCAAGTCTCTAAAGAAAGAAATTGAAGAAGACCTCAGAAGATGGAAAGATCTACCAAGGCTCATGGATTGGCAGGATTAATATAGTAAAAATGACCATCTTGCCTAAAGCAATCTACAGATTCAATGCAATCCCTATCAAAATTCCAACTCAGTTCTTCATAGAGTTAGAAAGAGCAATTTGCAAATTCAACTGGAATAACAAAAAACTCAGGATATCAAAAACTATTCTCAATAATAAAAGAACTTCTGGGGGAATAGCCATCTCTGACTTCAAGCTATACTACAGAGCAATAGTGACAAAACTGCATGGTATTGGTGCAATGACAGGCAGGTAGATTGATGGAATAGAATTGAAGACCCAGAAATGAACCCACAGACCTATGGTCAGTATACCTCTGACAAAGGAGCTAACAGAACACCAGTACTTATGCTCTAAGATCAACAGTAGTCAAGTGAGACCTCATAAAATTGCAAAGCTTCTGTAAGGAAAAGGACACTGTCAATAGGACAAAACAGCAACCAACAGATTGGAAAAGATCATTACCAATCCTATATCCAATAGAAGACTAATATCCAATATATACAAAGAACTCAAGAAATTAAATTCCAGAGAACCAAATAATCCTATTAAAAATGGGGTACAGAGCTAAACAAAGAGTTCTCAACTGAGGATTCTTGAATGTCCTAGAAGCACCTAAACAAATGTTCAACATCCTTAGTCATCAGATAAATGCAAATCAAAACAACTCTGAGATTCTAACTCACACCAGTCAGAATGGCTAAGATTAAAAGCTCAGGTCACAGCAGCAGCTGGTGAGGATGTAGAGAAAGAGGAACACTCCCCCAGCTGGTGGGATTGCAGGCTAGTACAACCACTCTGGAAATTAGTCTGGTGGTTCCTCAGAAAATTGGACATAGTACTACTTGAGCACCCAGCTATACCATTCCTGGGCCCTGAAGAAGCTCCAACATGTAATAAGGACACATACATGCTCTACTATGTTCATAGCAGCCATATTTATAATAGCCAGAAGCTGGAAACCACCCAGATGTCCCTCAACAGATGAATGGATACAGAAAATGTGGTACATTTACACAAGGAAGTACTACTCAGCTATTAAATACAATGTCTTCATGAAATTCTTAGGCAAATGAATGGAACTTGAAAATATCATCCTGAGTGAGGTAACCCAGTCACAAAAGAACACACATGGTATGTTCACTGTTAAGTGGATATTAGGTAAAAAGCTTGGAAAACCCACGATACAATTCACAAACCATATGAAGCTCAATATGAAGGAAGACCAAATTATGGATGCTTCAGTCCTATTTAGAAGGAGGAATAAAATAATCATGGGAGGTAGAGGGTGAGAGAGACTTTGGAGGAAGAGAGGAGGGGGTGGGAAAAGGAGGGCAGGATCAGGTATGGAAGGAGACAGGGAAAAATACAGAGGGTCAGGAAATGGAACAGAGGTGTGTAGCAATGGGGGATGGGGAACTGGTGGTAGCCTCCAGAAAGTCCCAGAAGCTAGGAAAGCAAGAAGTTCCCAGGACCCCATGGGGAGAACATTACCTGAAATACCTAACAAAGTGGAGAAAGAACCTGTTGAGACCATATACAGAATGTAGGTACAGCCCCTGGTTGAGGAAGGGGGTCACCCACCCATCTCAAATATGTTAACCCAGAATTGCTCCTGTCTAAAGAAAATACAAGGACAAAGAGTAGAGCAGAGGCTGAAGGAAAGGCCATCCAGAGATTGCCCCACCTGGCAATTCATCCCATATGCAACTGCCAAACCCAGACACTATTGCTGATGCCAAGAAGTACTTGCTGACAGGAGCCTGATATAGCAGTCTCCTGAGAGTCTCTACCAGAGCCTGACCAATACAGATGTGAATGCTTGCAGTGAAGCATTGGCCTGAGCATGGGGTCCCCAATGGGGGAGTTAGAGGAAGGACTGATGGAGCTGAAGGGGTTTACCAACCCCATAGGAAGAACAACAACATCTACCAACCAGAACCCCAGAGCTCCCAGGGTCTAAACCACCAACTAAAGAGTACACATGGAGGAACCCATGCTCCAGCTGCATATATAGCAGAGAAAGGCCTTGTCAGGCATCAATGGAACAGGAGGCCCTTGGTCCTGTGAAAACTCAAATATCCCAGTGTAGGGGAATGCTAGGGCAGTAAGGCAGGAGTGAGGGGGGGAGCACCCTCATAGAAGCAGGGGGAGGGGTATGGGATAGGGTGTTTGTGGAGGGGAAACCAGAAAAGGGATAACATTTGAAATGTTAATAGATAAAATATCCAATAAAAAAATACATTAAAAAAAAAAGAGTTGTCATGGTCCTGGTATCTCTCCGTGGCAATAGAAACCCTAAGAAAGATAGAAGTTATACTTCAGCTCATAAAGTATTTGCTTTGCAATCATGAGGGCCCGAGTTCATTGTACTACTCATGTTTTAAAAAGAAATCTCACATGGTAGCCCTTGTTTGCAATTCCAGTACTGAAGCGGCAGAGGCAAGTAGTCATACCTGGAACTAGCTGGCCAGTCAACCATCCGGCTAATCAATTACAAGCCAATGAAACAGCCTGTCCTATAACAAAGTTGGACTGTATCTGAGGAATAACATACAAGGTCATCCTCTTACTACCACATACATTTATATTCATGTGCACATACACACATACACACACACACACAGGGACTACATACAGCCATGAAGTGTTGAACACTCCTGAACTGAAAGGAAAGCATTAGGTCAGAAATGTCAGTGCAATGTCACAAAAAGCCAACACACTGAGCACTCTATGCAAAGCAGAAAGGGGGAGAGGAGGACATGGCCTCTGCAGTGAGACAAAAATACAGTCAAGCTCTGCTTTTCCCTTATTACCTGTGCAACCTAGAAAAGGGAAAAAACAAACAAAAAGCAAACAAACAAACAAAAAACTCTTTTATTTAACACAGGAAAGTCCTTAAGGCTGAGGTTTGCATTCAAAGAAAGGACTTAGCAAATTGAACTACAATAGCATTTCATTAGAAGGACTGGGGACACTTACATAGTCAATTAGGTACTGAAAGAAAAGGTTGGAAACAGTTCAGGGTTTGGGAAGACTTGTAAAGATAGAAGTAACCTCAGAATGGTGACACAGCAGCAATAAAGGTTATCAGAGCTGCTCGTACGAACATGACCAGCAACTGGTTAGCTCCAAACTCAGCAGCTTTGTATCATTGGGTCACTAGTGTAAGAGTCAAAGTCCTTCAATATGACTGTGATGTCTCTTATGCACAGTTGTCATCTATACAGATCTCTTCAGCTATGAGCACTGGATGTGCTGTGAACACATGTATGAGTAATTGGGGACTAGGAATGTGGCTCTGTGGTAGAATACAAACTTGCCTTTACGAAGGACCCAAGTTCAACTCTCAATACTACAAAATAGGAGGAGGAGCAGGAGGAGGAGGAATAGGTGGAACTCCTGTCCTGCTCTCTAGCTTCGCTCTCCTCTCCAGACAAAATGAGCTTCACCACCTGCTCTACCACCTCCTCCATCAACTACCAGTCCCTGGGCTCTGTGCAGACTCCCAGACAGTGGGTCCTGCCTGCCAGCAGTATAGCCAGCATCAATGCAGGTGCTGGGGACTCCGGATCCCAGATATCCTTGTCCTGTTCTGTCTGGGGTGGCTCTGTGGGGTCTGCAAGCCTGGTGGGAAAGGGTAGAATCCAGAATGAGAAGGAGACCATACAAGACCTGAACGACTGCCTGGCCATCTGCCTAGATGAGGTGAAGAGCCTGGAGACTGAGAACAGGAGACTGGAGAACAAAATCCAGGAACATCTGGAGAAGAAGGGGCCCCAGGGTGTCAGAAACAGGAGTCACAACTTTAAGACCATCAAAGACCTGAGGGCTCAGATCTTTGCAAATTCTGTGGACAATGCCCGCATAGTCCTGGAGATCAACAATGCACGTCTTGCCATTGATGACTTTAGAGTCAAGTATGAGACAGAACTGGCCATGCACCTGTCTGTGGAGAGAGACATCCATGGACTCCACAAGGAGGTAGATGACACCAATATCACAAGGCTACAGCTGGAAACAGAAATCGAAGTGCTCAAGGAGGAACTGTTGGTCATTAAGAAGAATCATGAGGAGGAAGTCCAAGCCTAGACCGCCAGTTCTAGTGTGACTGTGAAAGTGGATGCTCCCATATCTCAGAACCTCACCAAGATTGTGGTGGACATCCACACCCAGTAAGAAGAGCTGGCTTAGAAGAACCGCAAGGAACTGGACAAATATTGACTGGTCTCAGCAGATTAAAGAAAGTATCACAGTTGTCATCACCAAGTCTGCTGAAATCAGAGACGCTGAGACCACACTCACGGACCTTGGAGTTTGACCTGGACTCCATGTTAAACAAGAAAAGGAACTTGGAGAACAGCCTTGGGAACATGAAGGCCTGATACAAGGCACAGATGGAGCAGCACAATGGGGTCCTTCTGCACCTAGAGTCAGAGCTGGCACAAATTCAGGCAGAGGGGCAGTGTCAGACCCAGGAATATGAAACCCTGTTGAACGTCTAGGTCAAGCTTGAGGTGGAGACTGCCACCTACCGCTGCTTGCTGGAGATGGGGAAGATTTCAGTCTCATCAGTGAGTGCCCTGGACTCCAGCAACTCCATGCAAAGCTGAGAAGGAGGGAACCTCTGGAGACTGAGGGACCAATAAAAGTTAAAAGCTCAAAATTAATTAATAAATAATAAAAATAATATAATAATAATAATAATAATAACAACAACAACAACAATTTCTCCTGTCAGGTAATTGTATAACAACTGCTTGTTCACATGGCAAAAATAAGAACAAAGAAAAAAAGTTCTTCAAATGTAAATTGCAATGCCTAGCATATTGCTGATACTCAAAATTAGGAGCTCCTAGTATTTGTTCAAGATATTATCTCTGGAACTGAACAAAGTTCCTTTGGCTACTCTTCTATGCCTGGTTCTACACTAAGCTGAGGAATGACTAATGATGATATAGGCTAATGTGTTATTACATCTGCTCATAATGATATTACAGTGTAATGGAAGAGGCAGAGAAGGAAAGAATGATAATAATTTGAAATAGCTGAAAAAAAAAGGACATTATGATCTAGACTCAGAGAAGGAACAATTTATTGCATCTTAAATGGGATAGAAATAGAAAAAGGAATTTCTCAATAAAGTGATAACATCTGTCCTTATTCATCCATTCTTTAAGGTACCAATTGCTTCCCAATTTACAATGCAGGTAGCAGTATTTGAAGAGAGAGGAATAAAACTCTGCAGGTGGGCAAGAGATTGCCAAGTAGAAGAATTCTTGTTCATTTCTTTATTCATTGTTTCCCGTTTCCATCCCTTTCTCAAGCCAAAATGAGTTCCTTCTAGCCAAAAATTAATGGTTTCCTACAAAGGAAAGTTATTATTTTCATTTACAAACTTCTTATTTCAAAAGATGTATGAGTATTTATTGAAAAGGTGGCTTGGGTTTAGTTCCTGGGATCTAACAGATAAGGACATCTTGCTAAGTGATCTAGTGGAAGCTCTTAACCCCATGGAAACCAGGAAAGAGCCTAGTAAATTTGACCACAGATTTCATGTGATATCATACAAATAGCTGAGAAATGTGTTCTGGTGTTGGCCATATTATTACTCAAAGTGTCATGTGAGAGAAAGTGCCCTCTACTGTCAAGGAAAGTAAACTGGAAAGTTGTCAAAGATTGGCAGACACAACAAGGAAACAGAAAACTCAAGAAGAGTTTAACAGTATCAAGGAAAGTTTTCTGATTCTTTCATGATTGGCCAGTTGTTTTATTGTTTCATCAGAACCTGTAACTGTATGGGCACCAAGAATGAGTTCTATAAATATGAACTTCAAAATAGCAATTCTTAAAATTAGCTTGACTTTGGAATCAGGTGAGTGTATTGAAAATCTAATGTCTAGTTCTCATCCTGACAATATCCCATCACTTTGTTGCTATGGACTATGGTCTTCACACTTGGATTTTCTATGCTTTCAGGAAGTTAAAGTGTTACAATTAGTTCTCCAAAGTGTCACTTTAGTCTGGGCGAGTTTTCAGCTCTGAATGGTGTGACAAGATAGCATTACAAGACAACTAACTTCACTAAAAACATACAATGAATGGGGAAAATTGTTGTGTCAGCCATGGTGGATGGTTTATTGTGGCAAGAGGCATAGACTCAATATTGACTATATCTGCCTTGAACTATAGTCAAATCTCATTACTAAAGGATATAGTACTAATCAACTTACATTGGTGGCTTCCAAATTCAAGGAATATGGCAGGTATAGTGGCACAGGCCTGTCATCATAGGACTTAGAGGATGGGATCAGAAGGATCTGGAGTTCAAGGTTATTCTTGGATACAAAATAAGTTCATTCTGTAGATCAAATGGATTTGGTAGCCTGATTTTGCAAATAAAGTTTTATTAGAACATTGTCCCACTCATCCCTTCATTATCTATGGCTATTTTCACACTACTTCATTGTATTGAGTAGCTACAACAAAGAGCTTATGACCTATAAAAACTGAAATCCTCTGTCTATATAGAAAAAATATTCTCTATGGTCTATTTACCAATTACATATATTGTATGCAATGTTTATGACAATGAAGACCTACTAATTTTTGCTAGTCTTTTCCCCATACTTAGGTTTTATGGTTCCTTGTAGCTGGACCCCACCCTCCTGAAGTTCTTTTTTTAATATACACTATTTCACATTTTCTTTCTACTTTTCAAAGAACTTGGATGTATCATTTCCCAGACTCCAGTACAATGTTGAACAAAGAGAAGACACTCAAAAGACATTTGATTCACTGATTGCATTGTCTGATTTATTTCAAGTTCTACGCAGTTGGGCCACTGGTTATTTTTGTAGCTGAGGTGAGAGGTCATGAAGATCATCACAAATCCTTGTATCAAATGGGAACAAACTATTTCAAACCAATGTACAAAATGGCTTTTTTAATAAACACTTCTGGTTGTCACTGGTTTCCATCCAAATCCTTTATGTGAGCATTATGTGAGCTTTGCCCCAAAGACAGTACAGTTGATGTTGAAAAGAATATTTAGAGTAAGTTCTGAGTTAAAACTCCAGCTTGGGTACTTCCTAGCTTTGAGGTTTGGCTATATGGTGACTATTTCAGAATCATTTAGAATCTAGACAAGCTAGAAACACATTCTTTCCCCCAGTCTTACTTTCTACCTATCAGCAACACAGAAACAATGGTTTAGAGTCTACTCAATTTCCCATTCCTGGAAATGACATTGTATGAATCATCTCTTAGAGTGGTAGACGAGGATATGGTCCAGTCTAGAGTCAGATAAGTTTGTTAAGAAAAATACAATTACATGAAGCAAATGTTGAAGACAGAAAATTAGAGCTTCTGAGGAGACACATGAAGATCTGTGAAGGTCTGGAGTGTCATGACATTTCTTGTCATTGTTCTGACCTCTTTAGAGCTCTTGTGCATAACAAATAAATGGCAATGCTTTCAATATTGTTACATATTTCATTTAAGTCCAATGTACAATTAATATTAATAATGCTTTCCATTTATTTTGTGCTTATCATTTGAACCAGGGCTTTGTCTTTTCTGTTCAGTAACTGAGTTGATCAGGGAGATTTCATTACAAACTCAAGCTGAACAAGCTCTGACTACTTAATGTTGTGACTAACAGTAAACTGATGTTGAGATTTTTAAGTGGGAGATTTCTCTCTACCATTAGTTTGTATGAATTCTATCTTAATTCCAGAGATCAGACACTTCTCTGTTGGACCCTTACTTTGTGCTATACTTTGGTTTTAAAAAATGTGGTCAATTTATAGAAGAGTCTGTTACAGGAATTATTTAGTTGGAAAAGACAACCAAGAGTGAAATCAAAGAAAAGTGGCTCCTAGTGACATGGCAAGCTGGAATGGTCACTTACAATTCTGAACATGTTTTAGACAATCAAAGACATGAGTTATTTGTCATATGTTCAGTAGCAAAATGAATTTTTATGTTTGTATTTGAATATGATTCTCATACTTTAAAAATTCACTTCAAATTTAACAATGGATAAGGACACTTATATTTGGACACTCTACTATGGTTTTTTGTTTGTTTGTTTGTTTGTATGTTTTCTTTGATAGAGAGTCTTACCTTATAGAGCAGACAGGCCTTAAATTCATGATCCTTCTACCTCAGTTTCCCAAATGCTTAGGTTATAGGTATGTATGATCACACCTGGTTTGGACATTCTTCAGAATTTCAAAAATAAAATGGCTGGCTGATGGATAACAATACTCTGCAAACAGCATTTGTCACATTCGATTATCACACTGATTCTATAAAGCACACATGGAAGATGTTAACATTTATATCTAATAGATAAATAAAATAAACTTCAGGTGAAGCAAATGTTGTTCCCATACCTCCAACAGACTGGGACACCTTTGTATGAGCCATATTATTCTTTTTGGAAAAAGAGTGCTCCAGTTTACTTTCTGTTTCTATGATAAAACACTAGCCAAAAACAACTGAGAGGAGGAAAGGGTTCATTTAAGTTTACACCCAGGTCAAAGTCAGTCAGCGAAGGCAATCATGTCAGAAAACACACGGCAAGAACTTGGAGGTGTGAACTAAGACAGAGAACTGTGTTCAGGATCATGCATTGGCTCATGCTCTGCTACACTCTCTAACACAACCAGGACCACCAGCCCAAGGATGTTGTCACCCATAGTGGGTTAGTCCTTACTACATAAATCAATTGGGATAATCAGCTAGACATAACGAAAAGACAAATCTGATCTGAGAAATCACTTGATTGAGACTCCCTCAGATGACTCTAGGCTATGCCAAGTTGACAGTGGGAGCTATCTGACACAACTGCATGCCAGGTCATAGCAGTTTTCCGCTGTGCTTCCCTACTCCAGAGTCTATCCAGATTATGAATTTTCCCTTCTTTGTAATATTTAGTTCAAATCTGCCCTGCCCTAGTTCAAATCTCTACCTCCAAGCTCTTGAAGAATATTTTAAAGTTAACTTCCTTTTTTTGTTCTGGCTTCTGCTGCTATGAGGATTTATGCTCAGACATATCTAATTTGTGATTAAATCCAAGTATATTCCTCTACACTCTTGTCAGATGCTGCTTGCTCTAAGAGTGTATATTGCCTAGTAAAGAATCTATGAATTCCATTCACTTAGAAAGATTCTATTTAGAGCTTAGTGATAGACTCTAGACTTCTTGCATAAGGGCTCATACAGGAGAGCTGTATAAAGACTATGAAGTTGAGTTATTTATCTGGTTGGTTAGGGGAGTTTTTGGGTATCAATGACTTCAGCACTATTGAAACAAGACTGAAAGGTTTTTTTCATCAAAAACTTTTGAGACAAAGCAAAACCAAAGTTGCTTCACTTCATGACACAATCATTCATTCAACAAATTATATATATATATATATATATATATATATATATATGTTTTATGATGTCAATTTTTTTTTGATTTTTTTTTATTTTCTAAGTTTTTTTTTATTTACATTCAAAATCATTTCCCCTTTCCCGTTTCCTCCCTCCCCGAAAGTCCCATAAGCCCCCTTCCCTCCCTCTTTTCCTCATTCAACCCCCTCTCGCTTCTCTGTCCTGGCATTCACCTACATTCAGTCTTTCCAGGACCAGGGGTCTCTCCTTCCATCTTCTTGGAAATCTATTGATATGCAAATTGTGTCTAGGGTATTCCAAGATTCTGGGTTAATAGCCCCTTATCAGTGACTGCATACCATGTGTGTTCTTTTGTGATTGGGTTACCTCATTAAGGATGATATTTTCAAGTTCTGACCATTTGCCTAGGAATTTCGTGAATTCATTGTTTTTAATTGCAGAGTAGTATTCCATTGTGTAAATATACCACATCTTCTGAATCCATTCCTCCGTTGAGGGACATCTAACAAATATATTAAATAAGAATGATAATGCTGTTAGTCTTCAGGGAAATGCAAATCAAAACAACCCTGAGATTCCACCTCATATCAGTCAGAATAGCTAAGATCAAAATCTCAGAATGACAGCAGATGCTGGCAAGAATGTGGAGAAGGAGGAACACTCTCCTCCATTGCTGGTGGGATTGCAAGCTGGTACAACCACTCTGGAAATTAGTCTGGTGGTTCCTCAGAAAATTGAACAGAGTACTACCTGAGGACCCAGCTATACTACTTCTGGGCATATACTCAGAAGATGCTCCAACTTGTAATAAGGACACATGCTTTACTATATTCATAGCAGCCATATTTATAATAGCCAGAAGCTGGAAACAACCTAGATGTCCCTCAACAGATACAGAAAATGTGGTACATTTGTTTACACAATGGAGTACTACTCAGCTATTAAAAACAATGACTTCACAAAATTCACAGGCAAATGGATGGATCAAGCCAATATCATCCTGAGTGAAGTAACTCAGTCACAAAAGAACATACATGGTATGCACTCACTGATAAGTGGATATTAGGCAAAGAGCATGGAATACCCATGATACAACTCATAGACCACATGAAGCTCAAGAGGAAGACAGACCAAAGAGTGGATGTTTCAGTCCTACTTAGAAGGAAGAAAAATATAATCAAGGGAAGTAGAGAGTGGGAGGGACTTGGGAGGAGTAGAGGAGGGGGAGGGGGAAAGAGGGCCAGAATCAGGTATGGGAAGAGATGGATGAGATGTACAGAGTGTCAAGAAATTGAACAGAGGTGTGTAGGAATGGAGGATGGGGAACTGGAGGTAGCCTCCATAAAGTCCCAGATGCCAGAAAAGCAACACCTCCCAGGATCCCATGGGGATGACATTAGCTGAAATATGCAACAAAGGGGAGGGAGAACCTGTGGAGACCATATACAGAGGTTAGGCATGTGCCCCATCCCCACCCCCGGTTGAGGAATGGGGCCACTCACCCATCTCAAACATTTTAACCCAGAATTGCTCCTGTCTAAAGGAAATACAGGGACAAAGAATGGAACAGAGACTGCAGGAAAGGTCATCTAGTGACTGTCACACCTGGGGATCCATCCCTCATGCAGATACCAAACCCAGACACTATTGCTGATGCCAAGAAGTGCTTGCTGACAAGAGCCTGACACAGCTGTCTCCTGAGAGATAGGTCCTGACTAATATAGATGCAGATGCTCGCAGCCAAGCATTGGCCTGAGCACAGGGACCCCAATGGAGAAGTTAGGGGAAGGACTGAAGGAGTTGAAGGGGCCTTATTGACATGTATGGGAGGGGAGGCCCTTGGTCCTGTGAAGGCTTGATGCCCCAGTGTAGAGGAATGCTAGGGAGGTGAGGCAGGAGTAGATGGGTGGGGGATCACCCTCATAGAAGGAGGGTAAGGGGGGATTGCATAGGGGGTTTGCAGAGGGGAAACTGGGAAAGGGGATAACATTTGATATGTAAACAAATAAAATATCCAATTTAAAAAAGTTACAAATCTAATTGTTAGGGACCCTCTCTCATGGCCCCATCTATTCTCAATTCTTGGAGGTGCCATCTCCAAATATGATTTTATTGGTATCTAAGATTGTAGAATGGGGAATTATTTGGGGATTTAAGAGGGATATAATGCATTACCAAAGAAAAAGAGTAAATCTCATAACTTAGGAAAGTATTTTTACTTATGAAGGAAAAACCTCTCTGCATTTATTTTTAACTAATATGTAGCGCCCTGCAAATATTCATTCTTCTTTTCTGTTTCTTAGGGTTTCTGTAATAGAAATTCATACAGCATTCTAAAATCAAATTTGACAGTTTGTGATACAGAAAAAAATTTTAATTGATTGCAGTTTTAATTCATTTTAATTAATGCATGAATCTGCAGAAAGCATTTTTCCATTATTTTTGACCCATTTTACTTAGGAAATATTTCTGAAATTTGTTTAAAATTATATTTCTTTATTCTAAGGTACAGAATAAATCCGATATTTATGAAATGGTTAAAAAATGATAATGCTGGATTCTATGGATACTGAAGAATCATCAGGAAGTGAAACAGAAAAAAAAATCCTTCCCTCAAACAGCTGACATTCTAGTGAGAGATGCAAATGCTACACTATGAATAAAAATATGTGTGCCTGACTAATGAGCAATACTTGCTTGTCATTTATATTTCTACATAGTTGGTTATTTTATATTGGCAATGTTTTATAAATTTCTGCATATATATGTTGACTTTGGTTATATTAAATTGTGTTTTTAAAGATATAAATAAAATTTTAGACCTTTATTTCCAAGTGTTTGCTAATATTTGCCATATTGACCTAAAACCTTGCATTCATATTAAACTTACTGAATAGTTTTGATATCTGTTTATTCAGTTCCCTTTGTTTTTGTATGTCGATGATCATGTCATCTCCAAAGAAAGACAATTTTGCTTCTTCCCTTCATCTTATTATGCCTTTTATGTATTTATCTTGCCTTATTGCAAAGGCTACTATTGTATGATACAATATTTTAGAAAGTGATGACAATAGGTTCCCTTGCCTTATGATTTTGTGAGAAAAAAGTATTCAAATATCAGTGTTAATTATAGTGTGAATAATGCATTCCCTTTAACAGTTTAAAAGTTTTTTCTTTGTTTTCAGAGGAAAAATACTCAACAATAAAAAAAAATACAAAACAAAAAAAAACATGTTTTGGCTAGATATATTGTCTAGCAAAGAATTTGCGCATTCTATTTATTTTCCCAAATGTATTTAGTTGTGAAACATGGCATATCCATCCTTTTCTTCTGTTATAACAACATTAGTGAGAATTTTTTTAAGGTTTATTTATTTATTTATTTATTTATTTATTTATTTATTTGTTTTTGTGAGACAGGGTTTCTCTGTGTAGCCCTGGCTGTCCTGGAACTCACTCTGTAGACCAGGCTGGCCTCGAACTCAGAAATCCACCTGCCTCTGCCTCCCAAGTGCTGGGATTAAAGGTGTGCACCACCACCACCCGGCTTAGTGAGAAATTTATAAGCCATAGAAATTTATGTCCCATTATGGAGATGTGAGGAGGCATAATGTCCAGGCCAAGTTCAAGATGTTGGCAGAATTGTTGTCTGCTAAGGCTCATTCTTTGCATACACGATGGTGTGTGGATATTGCATTCTTTAGAAGGATGACGCAGTTTTCTCATGGCAGATTGAGAGAGAAGTTAAACAAACATCCCCTTCAACATTTGGCACTTTAATAAAATAGCAAATCACATTTATTGGACTAGAAAGATGGCTCAGAAGAAAAAAAGGCACTTTCCACTGAGTCTGACAACAACCCCTAGAATCTGCATGGTCAATGGAAAAAACTGACTCCTGTAGGCTTAGATTTTTCAAATCCCACTTTTAATAAGGGTTCTTAAATGCTTTAACCTCCCTTCTAGCCCACTACCCACCAGAGGTAGTGGAAAAGAAAGGTTATTAGAAGAAATTAAATATTTTCTAAAATTGAATCATTTCTAAGAAGCAAGTTCAAAGCACTAAATGTCTACATAAAAAGAAAAAATAGAGATACACAAGTAACTTAAGAGCATGCCTGAAAGCTCTAAGTAAATAAAATTATATCCAAAAGGATTAAAAGCCAAGAAATAATCAAGTTTAAGACTGAAATCAACAAAATAGAATAATACAAATAATCAATGAAATGAGGTTTCATTATTTATTACCAAGAAAATCAGTAAGATTGACAACATTGTGCAAATTAATAAAAGATGTGGAGAAAACATTCAAATTAATAAAATTAGAATTGAAGGGGGATATCACAACAGATACCAAGGAAATCCAGAGAATCATAAGGACATGACTTAACGACCTGTACTCCACCAAATTGGAAAATCATTTGCCAAAGCTAATCAATTTAAACAGACCTACATACAACCTCTATGAAATAGAAGCAGTTATTAGAAGTCTTCCAACCAAAAAAAACACTGAGAGCCATGTGGTTTTAGTGCAGAATTCTACAGACATTTAAAGAAGATATAATGTTGATACTCTCCAAATTTATTCCACAAATTAGGAATAGGATCATTGTCCAATTCATTTTAGGAGACCAAAGTCACCCTGATACCCAAACTATATAATGAAGTATAAATTTCTTATTTCCTTGGAGACTCAGTTGCGTAATGTGATGATCTGAAAGATATTTGCTGAGAGGAAGTTTTACTGAAGTAGACACATGAAAGGATGTTTTACTGAGGTAGACACTTGATAAGACATGTGGTATTTGGAAAGAGTATAAGTAGAACTCAAATGACAGCAAATGATGGTCTTGCATTGGATCACCTTGTAAAGATTTTGTTGGTCTTCATTAATCTTTGCTTGTCATGACTTCATAGAGAGAAATAACTGAAGTACCTTTCATGGTATTCTGACTGTTTCTTGCCACTTTGTTTTCTCGTGGTTTCTTCTGGATCAAGCCACTGCTACTGATTCATGTTTGCTGTTTGCAGATTGGACTAGACGGCTGTTACTGATTTTTAATTGATGTTTTAGACTGGACTGCTGATATCCTAACAATGAAGATTGGAATCACCTAAAAAACTACTTCTAATCAGATCCACATCCCCCTTGTCCTATTAACCATTTTTCCCCCCTACTATTGGTCAGTGAGCTAGAAGTAAGGTTGAAGTGTTTAAGAATCCTTATTAAAGCAGGGTTTGAAAAATATAACCCTACAACATAAAACTCCAACATGGAAAGGGAATTTCAGACCAATTATCTTTATGAACATAGATACAAGAATTCTCAATAAAACACTTGAGAACCAAATCTAAGAATATGTTAAAAGACCATCCATCCATCATGATCTATTTGGCTTTATTAGAGAGATGCAGGAATGGTTGAACATATGCAAATAAATAAATGTAATCCACCATATAAACAAACTGGTCATGGTCACACCCAGAACCCCAGGTAAGCATCCCACCTATAGACCAAAAACACTCTCTCAATGTCTGCTAAGTCTACACTCATCCTACTCACTCCTCCTAACAATATCTTAGCCCACAACTCTGGCAGAAGCCCCATACTCTACCAGAGGCCATACTGGCAGCCAGAAACCCAAGTAGGCTCATTGCTCACAAACTGCCCCCAACTTTCTTAGTGCCTGCCCATCCACCCCCAACCAGCTCCCTCTTTAATCAAAATGTCCTGGCCCCAAAACTGGACCAGAGAACATGCCATCAACCAGAACCATAGGTAACCTAGCACTGTACCTACACAGTGCCCAGTGCCTGTCCAGCTTACCTTCAATTACCCCACCCCTCCTCATCACCATATTCTGCCCTGAACTATGAAAAACCTTCTTCTGGACCAAAGGCTGTGCTGGCAGCTTGAATGGAGACACCCTACTCAACCACAAGCTAGTCCAGCCAGAAGACCAGGGAGAAAATAGAAATTAAGGAGGAAACTCCATCCCACAAAGACAAACTCAGAAATCAAAATGTAGACCTATAATTATTCAACCCCAGATGTCTAGGTGCCAGTGTAAGGACACAACCAACAGTCAGGGGAATATGTCACTGCCAGACCCAGCTATCATAATACAACAATTCCTGAGTATTTCAACACAGCTGAAGCACAAGAAAATGACCTTAAGACAAACTTTATGAAGATGATAGTGGTTTTTGTTCAGGAAATGAATAAAGTCTTTAAGTAAATTCAAGAAAAGACAAAGAAAAATGTGAAGGAAATAAATAAATCCATTAAGGAAAGTCAAGGAAAACAAACAATTGAAGGAAATGACTAAAACTGTTTAAGACCTGAAAATGGAAATAGAAGCAATAAAGAAAAGACAACCTAAGGGAATTCTAGAAAAAGAAAATCTAGGTGAGTGAACAGTAATTACAGATACAAGCATTGCCAACAAAATACAAGAGATAGATGAGAAAATCTCAGACATTGAAGATTCAATAGAAGAAATAGGTTCATCAGTCAAAGAAAATGTTAAATCTAAGAAATTCCTGACAAAAAAAAATATCCAGGAAATTTGGGATGTTATGAAAAGACCAAACCTAAGAATAATAAAAATAGAAGGAGAAGGTCCAGAAAATATTTTTAGCAAAATTATAGAAGAAAAAATTTTAGCCTAAAGAAGGATATGCCTATAAACAAACCAAATATACTGGAGCAGAGAAGAAAGTCCACTCCTACATAATAATTAGAACAATAAAAATACAGAACAAAGAAAGAATAATAAAATCTGAAAGGGAAAAAGGCCAAGTATGAAAGCAGACATATTAGAATTACACTGAAATTCTCAACAAAGACCCTTAATGCTAGAAGTGTTCTAAAAACTATGAGACCACAGATGTCAGCCTAGACTACTATATCCAGCAAAACACTTAATCATCATAGATGGGGAAAATAAGATATTCCAAAATAAAGTCAAACTTTAAAAATATCTACCCAGAAATCTACAGAAGATACAAGAAGGAAAACTCCAACCTAAGGAGGTTGACTACGCTAACGAAAACACAGGAAATAATCTTACACCAGCAAGACCAAAAAAAGGGAAACACACACAGAATTAGCACCACCAACAACAAACTAATAGGAATTAGCAATCATTGGTCATTGCTATCTCTCAGGATTAATGGACTCAATTCCCCAATAAAAAGACACAGAGTAACAGAACAAATACAAAAACAGGATCCATCCTTCTGCTGCATACAAGAAATATACATCAACAAAAATGAAAGGCATCAACCTCAGAGTAAAGGGTGGAAAAAACATTTTCCAAGCAAATGGACCTAAGAAACAAGCCACTGCAGCCATTATAATATCTACCAAAATAGACTTCAAATCAAAATTAATCAAAAGAGATGGGGAAGGACACTTCATACTTTGCTTATCAAAGGAAAAGTCCACCAAGATGACTGTTTCTTTTTCTCTTTTATTGGATATTTTTTTATTTACATTTCAAATATCACCCCCTTTCCAGGTCTCCCCTCTAGAAACACCCTATCCTTTCCCCCTCCCCCTGCCTCTTTGAGGGTGCTCTCACACCTACGCACACACTCCCACCTTCCCACCCTGGCATTGCCCTACATTGGGGCATCAAAACTCCTCTTGTCGTAGGGCCGAGCCTCCCACTGATGTCCAACAAGGCTATCCTCTGCTACATATGTGGCCAGAGCCCTGGGTCCCTCCATGTGTATTCTTTGGTTGAAGGTCCAATCCCCGGGAGCTCCAGGGGGTCTGGCCTGTTGACACAGTTGATCCCCTATGGGGCTGCAAACGCCCTCAGCTCCTTCACTCCCTTCTCCAACTTCTCCATTGGGAAAGTGCACTCATTCCAATGGTTGGCTGAAAGTATTCACCTCTATACTCGTCAGGCTCTAGCAGAGCCTCTAAGAAGACAGTTATATCAGGTTACTGTCAGGTAGGACTTCCCGGCATCCACAATAGGGTCCAGGTTCAGTAACTGTATATGAGATGGATCTCTAGGTGGGGCAGTCTCTGGAAGGCCTTTTCTTCAGTCTTTGCTCCACACTGCATCTCCATATTTCCTCCTCTTAGTATTTAGCTCCCCCTTCTAAGAAGCACAGAAGCATCCTCACTTTGGTCTTCCTTCTTCTCGAGTTTCATGTGGTCTGTGAATTGTATCTTGGGTTCTGAAATTTTGGGTTAATATCCATGTATCAGTGAGTATAAACCATGTGTGTTCTTTTGTGACTAGGTTAACTCACTTATGATATTTTCAAGTTCTAACCATTTGCCTAAGAATTTCATGAAGCCATTGTTTTTAATAGCTGAGTAGTACTTGTAAATGTATTTGTGGAAATGTATCACCTTTTTCTGTATCCATTTCTTTGTTGAGGGACATCTGGGTGGTTTCTAGTTTCAGGCAATTATAAATAAGGCTGCTATGAACATAATGGAGCATGTGTCCTTATTATATGTTGGAGCATCTTCTGGGTACATGCCACAAAGTGCTATAGCTGGGTCCTCAAGTAATGCTATGTCCAATTTTCTGAGGAACCACTAGACTGATTTCCAGATTTGGTGTTCCAGCTTGCAATCCCACCAGCACTGGAGAAGTGTTCCTCTTTCTTTACATCCTCGCCAGCTTCTACTGTCACCTGAGTTTTTGATCTTAGTCATTCTGACTGGTGTGAGGTGGAATCTCAGGCTTGTTTTGATTTGCATTTCCCTGATGACTAAGGATGTTGAACATTTCTTTAGATGCTTCTCAGTCCTTTGAGATTCCTTAGCTGAGAATTCTCTGTTTAGATCTGTTCCTCATTTTTTGTAGGGCTATTTGGTTCTCAGGAATCTACCTTATTGAGTTCTTTGTATAGCTTGGATATTAACCCTCTATTGGATGTAGGATTGGTAAAGATCTTTCCCTAATCTGTTGGTTGCAGTTTTGTCTTATTGACAGTGTCCTTTGCCTTACAGAAGCTTTGCAGTTTTTTGAGGTCTCATTTGTCTATTGTTGATTTTAGAGCATAAGCCATGGGTGCTCTGTTCAGGAAACTTTCTCCTGTGGCCATGTGTTCCAGGCTTTTCCTACTTTCTCTTCTATTAGATTCACTGTATCTGGTTTTATGTGGAGTTCTTGATCCACTTGGATTTAAGAATTGTACAGGGAGAAAAGAATGGATCAATTTGCATTCTTCTACATGCTAACTGCCAGTTGAACCAGCACCATTTGTTGAAAATGCTGACTCTTTTCCACTGAATAGTTTTAGATCCTTTGTCAAATATCAAGTAAGCATAGGTGTGAGGGTTCATTTCTGGGTCTTCAGTTCTATTCAATTAATCTACCTGCCTGTCTTTTTTTGTTTGTTTGTTTTGGTTTTGGTTTTTTGGTTTTTTGAGACAGGGTTTCACCGTGTAGCCCTGGCTGTCCTGGAACTCACTCTATAGACCAGACTGGCCTCAAACTCAGAAATCCGCCTGCCTCTGCCTCCCAAGTGCTGGTATTACAGGTGTGCCCCACCACTGCCTGGTGACCTGCCTGTCACTGTACCAATACTATGCAGTTTTTATCAGTAATGCTCTGTAGTACACTTTGAGGTCAGGGAAAGTGATTCCCCCAGAATTTATTTTTGAGAATAGTTTTCACTATCCTGGGTTTTTTTTTTTTTTTGTTATTCAAGATGAATTTGAGAATGGCTCTTTCTAGCTGTATGACAAATTGAGTTGGAATTTTGATGGGGATTGCATTGAATATGTAGATTGCTTTTAGCAAGATGGGCATTTTTATTATATTAATCCTGCCAATCCACAAGCATGGGAGAACTTTCCATCTTCTGAGGTTCACCTTGATTTCTTTCTTCAGAGACATGAAATTCTTGTTGTACAGGTCTTTCACTTGCTTGGTTAGAGTCACACAAAGATATTTTATTTTATTTGTGACTATTGTGAAGGGTGTCATTTCCCTAATTTCTTTCTCTGCCTGTTTATCTTTTGAGCATAGGAAGGCTACTGATTTGTTTGAGTTAATTTTATATTCAGCCACTTTACTGAAGTTGTATATCAGTTGGAGGGGTTCTCTGGTGGAGTTTTTGAGGATGTTTAAGTATACGATCTTATCATCTACAAATAGTGGTATTTTTACTTCTTCCTTTTCCAATTTGTGTCCCTTTGCCCTCCTTTGTGGTCTAATTGCTCTAGCTAGAACTTCAAATACTATATTGAATAGAGAGAAAGTATGCACCCTTGTCTAGTCCCTGATTTTAGTGGGATTGCTTCAAGTTTTTCTCCATTTAGTCAAGTACTATATTGAATAGATAGGGAGAGAGTACGTAGCCTTGTCTGGTCCCCGATTTTAGTGGGATTGCTTCAAGTTTCTCTTCATTTAGTATGATGTGGGTTATTGGTTTGCTGTATATTGTTTTTACTATGTTTAGGTATGGGCCTTTAATTCCTGATCTTTCCAAGACTTATAACATGAAAGGATGTTGAATTTTGTCAAATGCTTTTTCAGCATCTAATGAAAAGACCATGTGGTTTTTTTCTTTGAGTTTGTTTATGTAGTGAATTACGTGAATGGATTTCCATATATTGAACCAACCCTGCATCCTTGAGATCAAGCCAGCTTTATCATGATAGATGATCATTTTTATATGTTCTTGGTTTAGGTTTGTGAGAATTTATTGAGTATTTTTGCATTGATATTCATAAGGGAAATTGATCTGAAGTTCTCTTTCTTTGTTGGGTCTTGGTGAGATTTTATCAGATTAACTGTGGCTTCATAGAACTAATTGGGCATTTGTTCCCTCTGTTTCTAATTTGTGGAACAGTTTGAAGAGTATTGATATTAGGTCTTCTTTGAAGGTCTGATAGAATTCTGCACTAAACCAATCTGGTCCTGAGTTTTTTGTTGTTGGGAGACTTTTAATGACTGCTTCTATTTCTTTAGGGGTTATTGGACTGTTTAGATGGTTTATTTGATCCTGACTTAACTTTGGTACCTGGGATCTGTCTAGAAAATTGTCCATTTCATCCAGATTTCCCAGTTTTATTAGTATAGTCTTCTATAGTAGAATCTGTTGATTTTTTTTGAATTTCCTCAGTTTCTGTTGTTATAGCTCTCTTTTCATTTCTGATTCAATTAATTTGGATACTGTCTCTGTGCCCTTTGGTTAGTCTGGCTAAGTGTTGATATATTCTGTTGATTTTCTCAAACAACCAGTTCCTGGTTTTGTTGGTTCTTTGTACAATTCTTTTTGCTTCTACTTGGTTGATTTCAGCACTGAGTTTATTTCCTGCCATCTACTCCTCTTGAGTGTATTTGCTCCTTTTTGTTCTAGAGCTTTCAGGTGTGTTGTTAAGTTGCTAGTGTATGCTCTCTCCAGTTTCTTTTTGGAGGCACTAAGAGCTATGAGTTTTCCTCTTAGCACTGCTTCCATTGTGTCCCATTAGATTGTGTATATTGTGCCTTCATTTTTATTAAATTCTAACAGATCTTAAATTTTTTTCTTTATTTATTCCTTGGCCAAGTTATCATTGATTAGATCATTGTTCAGCTGCCATGTGTATGTGGGTTTTCTATTGGATTTTTGTTACTAAATCAGTGTTAGTCCCTGGTGATCTAATAGGATACATGGAATTATTTTAATCTTCTTTATCTGTTGTGACCTGTTTTGTGACTGATTATATGGTCAATTTTGGAGAAGGAAAAATAAGGTAATGAGAATAAGGTATGTTGCTTTGTTTTAGGATGAAATGTTCTATAGATATTTGTTAAATCCATTTGGTTCTTAACTTCTGTTAGTTTGGCCCTGTCTCTGTTTAGTTTGTGTTTCCAGGATGTGCCCATTGATGAGAGTAGGTTATTGAAGTCTCCCACTATTATTTTCTGAGGTGTAATATGTGCTTTGAGCTTTAGTAAAGTTTCTTTTATGAATGTGGGTGCCCTTGCATTTGGAGTACAGATGTTCAGAATTGAGAATACTTCTTGGCAGATTTTTCCTTTGATGAGTATGAAGTGTCCTTTATATTTGTTGATAACTTTTCATTGAAAGTCATTTGCATTCAATATTAGAATGGCTACTCGAGCTAGTTTCTTGGGACCTTTTGCTTGGAAAATTGTTTTCCAACCCTTTACTCTGAGGTAGTGTCTGTCTTAGTCACTGTGGTGTGTTTCCTGTTCGTAGCAAAATGTGTCCTGTTTACATTTCCAGTCTGTTAGTCTATGTCTTTTTATTGGGGAATTGAGTCCATTGATATTAAGAGATATTAAGGAATAATAATTGTTGCTTCCTGTTATCTTTGTTTTTATAGATGGAATTACGTTTGTGTTGCTATCTTCTTTTGGATTTGTTGAAAAATTACTTTCTTGCATTGTTAGGGTATAGTTTCCCTCCTTGTGTTGGAATTTTCCATCTATTATCCTTTGTAGGTCTGGATTTGCAGAAAGATATTGTTTTAATTTTGTTTTGTCATGGAATATCTTGGTTTCTCCATCTATGGTAATTGAGAGTTTTGCTGGGTATAGTATTCTGGATTGGCACTCGTGTTCTCTGAGGGTCTGCATGACATCTGCCCAGGATCTTCTAGCTTTCATAGTCTGATGAGAAGTCTGGTGTAATTCTCATAGTTCTGTCTTTATATGATACTTGACATTTTGCTTACAGCTTTTAATATTCTTTCTTTGTTTTGTTCATTTGATATTTTGACTATTATGTGATGGGAGGAATTTCTTTTCTGGTCCAATCTATTAGGAGTTCTGTAGGCTTCTTATATGTTTATGGGCATCTCATTCTTTAGGTTAGGGAAGTTTTCTTCTATAATTTTGCTAAAGACATTTACTGGCCCTTTAAATTGGGAATCTTCTATACCAATTAGCCTTAGGTTTGGTCTTCTCATTGTGTCCTGTATTTCCCTGGATGTTTTGAGTTAAAAACTTTTTGCATTTTACATTTTCTTTGCCTGTTGTGTCATTGTTTCCTTTTCTTCATTTTTTTAAATTTCTTTATTAGATATTTTCTTTGTTTACATTTCAAATGTTATCCCCTTTCCTGGTTTCTTCTCCAAAACCTCCTATTCCATCTCTTCTCTTCCTGCTTCTATGAAGGTGTTCTCCCACCCACCAATGTTTTATGGTATCTTCTGCACCTGAGTTTCTCTCTTCTGTCTCTTATATTCTGTTGATGATACTTTCATCTATGATTCCTGATCTCTTCCCTAGGTTTTCTATCTCCAGAGTTGTCTCCCTTTGTGATTTCTTTATTGTTTCTATTTCCATTTCTAGATCCTTGATGGATTTGTTCAATTCTGTCACCTGTTTGGTTGTTTTTTCCTCCAATTCCTTAAGGGATTTTTGTGTTTCCTCTTTAAGGACTTTGGTTTCTGTTGCTTATATTCTTGACCTTGCCTCTCGCCATCTGGTTATCTCTGGCGTTAACTGGTCTTGCTGTCTCTGTCTGTGGCTTGTTCCTCCCACAAGCCTGTGTGTCAGTATTCCTGGTAGACTGAATCTCTCTGGGAGGAATTTGGGTATGGAGAGCTGTAGCACAGGATCAGCTCTGGGTACTGTGGTAGAGCATCAGCTATGGGTGCAGACAGAAACTGGAAGGATCTTGTCCCCAGCTGCTCCTTGATTCCTGTGTCCTGAAGCCTCCAGGTGGGTCCCTTTGAGCAGAAGTGGTGGTCTTACTTGTGATCATAGGCATGTCAGCACTCCTGGGAATCCTGCTCTCTTCTGGTGGTATTTGGGTATGGAGAACTGTAGCACAGGATTATCTCTGGGCACTTTAACACAGGATCTGCTCCAGGCACAAACAAAAACCGGAAGGCAAGATGATCATTTCTTAATATATATGCCCAAACATAAGGGCCCTGACATTTGTAAACACATATATCACACATGGATCCTCCCATGTTGATAATGGAAAGTTTAATATTCCACTTTCACCAATGAACAGGTAATCTAGACAAAAACTAAACAGAGAAATAACGGAGCTAACAGATGTTATAAACCTAAGCGATATCTACAGAACATTTCGCAAAAACTCAAAGAATGTACTTCTTATCAGAAGCTCATAATGTTTTCCAAAAATGACCACATACTTGATCACAGGGAGCCTGTAGGGGTCTGACCTAGGTCCTCTACATTTATATTATGGTTGTGCAGATTGGTGTTTTTGTTATTACTAACAATGGGAACAGGTACTGTCTCTGAATCTTTTGCCTGCTTTTGGGAAACTTTTACCTCCTACTGGGTTGCCTTGTCCAACCTTAATATAAGGGGATGTGTGTGGTCTTATCATAACTTGATGTGCCATATTTGGTTGATATCCCTGGGAGGCCTACCCTTTTCTGAAGGTAAAGAAGATCTGGAGGAGAGGGGAGATAGGGGTGCAGAAAGGGAGAAAAGGAGGGAGTGGAAACTGTGGTGGGGATGTAATATATGAGTAAAGGATAAGGGGAGGGAACACCCTGTATGTTGCCAGACCACTGGGGATTAAAGTTGGATTTCAACAACAACCACAGAAGCAACAGAAAGCCTACAAACTCATGCCAAAAGAACAATTCTCTACTGAATGACTGTTGGGCAAAAATCAGGAATGAAAAGGGAGATACAGCAATGACACAGAGGACATCAAAGGATCATTAGGTCATACTTTAAAAACTTGGTCTCCACAAAATTGGAAAAGCTAAAATAAACAAAAAAAAAAATGTGTACCACTTACCAAAGTTATACCAAGAACAGATAAACAATTTAAATACACCCATAACCCATAAGAAAATAGAAACAGTCGTTAAAAGTATCCCAAACAAACAAACAAAAAACAAAAAAGAAAAACCCAGGGCCAGATGATTTTAGTGTAGAAATTTTACCAGATTTTCAAAGAAGAAGTAACACCAATATTCAACAAATTATTCCAGAAAACGGAAACAGAAGGAACATTGCCAAATTCATTTTATGAGACCATAGTCACCCTGATACCCAAACCACAGAAGGATTCAACCAAAAAAGAGAATTACAGACCAATCTCCCCACTGAAGATAGTTGTAATAGTACTACATAAAATACTCTCAAACCAAATCAAAGAAGTATCATCCATTATTATCAGAGAAAGTTCTGCATACAAAAAGCAGTCAATGTTATCCACCATATAAATAAACTGAAAGAAAAAAACACACACAATCACCTCATTAGATGCTGAGAAAAGCTTTGACAAAATCTAACATAGCTTCATGATAAAAGTCTTGGGGAGATAAATGATAAAACAGACTTACCTAGACGTAATAAAAGCAATTTACAGCAAGCCTATAGTCAACATCAAAATAAATGGAGCAAAACTCAAAGTAATTACACTAAAATAAGAAATAAGACAAGGATGTCCACTCTCTCCATATCTATTTAATATGGTAATTGAAGTTCTAGCTGGAGCAATAAGACAACTAAAGGAGATACAAATTGAAAGGGAGAAAGTCAAGCATCACTATTTGCAGATGGTGATTATATATATATATATATCCCCAAAATTTCTTCCAGGAAACTCCTACAGCTGATGAACACCTTTAGTGAAGTATCTGGATACATGAATAACTAACAAAAAAAATGTAACCTTCTCATACACAAATGACAAATGGGCTGAGAAAGAAACCAGAGAAATAACTCTCT
The DNA here is from genome assembly GCA_036184795.1 of Tokudaia tokunoshimensis. Lineage (NCBI taxonomy): Eukaryota > Metazoa > Chordata > Mammalia > Rodentia > Muridae > Tokudaia > Tokudaia tokunoshimensis. The sequence continues at coordinate 871,823 of BTHU01000020.1, read as the reverse complement.
TCACTACAGCCACAAATAATATAAAATATCTTGGGGTAACTCTATTAATAAAGAGAAAAGAAAAATGACAAAAACTTCAAGTCTTTGAAGAAAGAAATTGGAGAAGATAACAGAAGATGGAAACATCTTTCAGGCTTATGAATTGGCAGGATTAACATAATAAAAATGTCTATCATACCAAAAGCAAGCTACACACTCAAGACAGTACCCATCAAAATTCCAACACAAATCCTCATTGACCTTGAAAAGACAACACTAAATTTCATAGAAAAAAAAATCCAGGACAGCTAGAACAACCCAATATGTTAAAATAACATTGGGAAGTATCACCATACCTGATTTTAAGCTGTACTACATAACTATATTAATAAAAACCACATAGTGTTTGCAAGAAAAACCAGACAGGTTAGTCACTGGAATCAAATCAAAGACCCACATGTAAATCCACACACATATGGAGACCTGACTTTTTTCATAAAGAATCCAGAAGTACACAATGGAAAAAGAAAGCATCTTCTTTTTATATCTACATGTCTTCTCTCTCAAAATAAATTGGTTTGTGATGTAAAAACATGAAATACAAGGAATCTGATGAATAAAATAAAATGGTGCTGGTCTAACTCGATGTCAGTATGTAGAAGAATGCAAACTGATTCATATGTATTACCCTGCACAAACTCAATTCCAAGGGATAAAAGACCTTAACATAAAACTATATACACTGAACCTAATAAAAGAGAAAGTGGGGAATAGTCTTGAACACATTGTCACAGAGCACAACTTCTTAAACAGAACACCAATAGCACAGGCCCTAAGAAAAACAATTAATGCATGAGACCTTATGAAACTGAAAAGCTTCTGTAAATCAAAGAACACTGTCCAAGGGACAAAATAGCAGCCTATAGAATGAGAAAATATCTTCACCAACAGCACATATGACAGAGGGGTGGTATCCAAAATACATAAAGAACTCAAACTAGACATCAACAAACCAAATAATCCCATTTTAAAATGACGTACAACCACAAACAAAGAATTCCTAACAGAGAAATCTCAAATAGCACTAAATGCTTAATATCCTTAGCCATTAAGGAATGCAAATCAAAATGACTCTGAGATTCCATCTTATACATGTAAAATGGCTGAGATCAAAGTCACCTCATGCTGGTAAGAATGGGAGCAAAGGGAACGCTCCTTCAATGCTCTTGGGAGTGCAAACTTGTATAGCTATTATGCAAATCAATATGGTGGTTCCTCAATAAATTTTGAATCAATCTCTCTCAAGATCCAGCTATACTACTCAGGCATATACCAAAAGGACACTCCATCTACCACAAGAACACTTGCTCAACTATGTTCATAGCAGGTTTATTCATAATAGCCAGAAACTGGAACAGCACACATGTCCCTCAACTGACGAATGGATAAAAAATATGTGGTAAATTTATACCATGGAGTATCACTCAGCTATTAAAACAATGACATTTGCAGGCAAAAGGATTGAACTAGAAAATATTCTGAGTGAGGTAACCTAGACCCAGAAAAACAAATACTGCATATACTCACTTATAAGTGGACATTAGATATTAAGCAACAATGAGGGCTCAGGAGTAAGGATGGAAGTGGGGGTACAGACACATGGATCTCCCTGAGAAGGGGAAATAGAATAATTTTTCTAAGTAGACTGTGGGCCAGTGAGGATGGTAACAGATGGAATCAGGCTAGGGTTGGTATGGAGGCAAGGAGAGATTACTTAAAAAGACAACTAGAATGTAGGGTCATTTGGGAGGTGATATAGAAACTAGTATACTGTAAACTTCCAAACAAGAAAGACCTTAACAAAATGGAGGATATGGACTCCAAATTGGCCATCTTCTATAATGAGGCAAGGTTCTCAGTCAATAAAATCCTTTGTGAACTGTACTGCCTACCAGAAATGCTGGTGTAATGGCAGTGAAGAACATGTGGGAGTAGCCAATCAATGGCCGGTCCAACTTGAGGTCCACACCACAAGAGGGAGCCCATGCTGGACACTGCCCAGATGCCCAGTGAGCAGAAGCAGGATAACCCAGAGACTCAGAATAGAACCAAATATGATTTTTTTAAAAGTCAATGAAATATTCATAGATTAGTGCCTAGCCACATTATCAACTGATGGGACAAGATGCTGTGACCCATAGCCATGGGAAGCAGGCAGAAGAAGGGGAGGGAGGATTGTAGGAGACAGAGGGATCAAGAACATCAGGAGAATAAGCCACACTCATAGGGCCTCAAAGAGGCTGAGGTGATGAACACAGTCTCTGAATGGGAATGTACTAGATCTTCTGTAAATGTTGTGGTTGTGTGACTTGATGTTCTGTGGGAATCCCAACAGTGGAAATTGGAGATGTCTCTAACTCTTTTGCCTAGCCTTGATACCCTTCTTCTCCTATTGGATTGCCTTATTCAGCCTTGATATGATGGTTTCTGCCTAGTCTTATTGTAACTTGTTATGTAGTCTGTGGTAGTTTGAATATGCCCGGCCCATGACAAGTGGCACAATTAAGAGGTAGAGCTTTGTTGGAATAGGTATGGCCTTGGTGAAGGAAGTATGTCACTGTGAAGGTGGGCTTTGAGGTCTCCTAGTGCTCAAGCTCCACCCAGTGCAGAAGAGAGCCTCCTCTAGCTGCCTGCAGAAAGGGAATCTCTTTCTTGCTCCCTTTGGATCAAGATGTAGAACTTTTGGGTCTTCCTGTACCATGTCTGCCTGCATGCTGCTATGCTTCTCACTATGATGATAATGGACTCAACCTCTAAAATTGTAAGCTAGCCCTGATTAAATGTTTACCTTGGTCATGGTGTCTCTTCACAGCAAATAAACTCATACTAAGACACTGCCTCTGGTGACTATTCTTGGGAAAGCTGCTTTTTCCATGGGGGGGGCAGGATGATAGAGGAATTGATCTGGGGGGGGGAGCAGGGAGGGAAGTGAGGATGAGAGGGCCTGGGAAAAGTTCAGGGAGGAGAAACTGGCCAGGATGTAATATATGAGAGAACAATTCAAAAAAGAAGAACTATCTACCTACCTATATAGATATAAATATTTCAGTATATTCATTTATGTATAGATACATGACATGAACACATATCCACATGTACAATACTTTTATAAATATTTATGTATGTTGTGTCTCAAAATAAATGTATTCATAAGTTTAGTAGAACACAAATGATAAAGCATGTAAAATAAAATGTTAGCTATAATTTTATTTTCATGTCATCTGGAATTCAATTTCAAATACTTTATTGGGAATAACACCAGGGAGATTAGTCTATAATTTTCTTTTCTGTTTTTGTTGTGTTCTTATCTGGTTTGGGTATCAGGATTAGACTTGTTTCATGAAAAGAGTTTATAAGCACTTCTTCCTTTTCTATTTCATAGAATAATTTGAGAAGCATTGGTTTTAGTTTGGTTTGGTAGTATTGTGTTGTGAATCCATCTGGTATTGGGCTTTTTTAGTTAAGTGATTTTTTTAAAAAAAATTACTTCTAGCTGCAATCTCATTTCTGGTTACAGATCTTCTAAAGTTATTTATTTCATCTTGGTTTAATTTTGGTAGATTTCTCACCTGAAGAATATCTAATGGCTGAGAAGCACCTAAAGAGATGTTCATCATCCTTAGTCATTAGGGAAATGCAAATCAAAACAACCCTGAGATTCCATCTCACACCAGTCAGAATGGCTAAGATCAAAAACACAGGAGACAGCAGTTGTTGGCGAGGATGTGGAGGAAGAGGAACACTCCTCCACTGCTGGTGGGATTGCAAGCTGGTACAACCACTCTGGAAAGCAGTCTGGCGGTTCCTCAGAAAACTGGGCATGACACTCCCGGAGGATCCGGCTATACCACTCCTGGGCATATACCCAGAGGCTTTACCTGCATGCAATAAGGACACATGCTCCACTATGTTCATAGCAGCCTTATTTATAATAGCCAGAAGCTGGAAAGAACCCAGATGTCCCTCAACTGAGGAATGGATTCAGAAGATGTGGTATATTTACACAATGGAATACTACTCTGCAATTAAAAACAATGAATTCACGAAATTCCTAGGCAAATGGTCAGAACTTGAAAATATCATCCTTAGTGAGGTAACCCAATCACAAAAGAACACACATGGTATGCAGTCACTGATAAGGGGATATTAACCCAGAATCTCGGAATACCCTAGACACAATTCGCATATCAATAGATTTCCAAGAAGATGGAAGGAGAGACCCCTGGTCCTGGAAAGACTGGATGTAGGGGAATGCCAGGACAGAGAAGCGAGAGGGGGTTGAATGGGGAAAAGAGGGAGGGAAGGGGGCTTATGGGACTTTCGGGGAGGGAGGAAATGGGAAAGGGGAAATGATTTTGAATGTAAATAAAAAAAACTTAGAAAATAAAATAAAATTAAAAAAAAAAGAAAAGAAAATATCTAAGACTAAACCAAACCAAGATAGCACAGAATCTCTACAATGAAACCTCTGAAGAAAGAGATAGAGATAGAGAAAGACACTAGAAAATGGAAAGATATCTCATCCTCACATATTGGGAGATATTAAAATTAACATTCTTCAAACAGCTATTTACAGATTTGATGCACTCCTTTTTTTGTTTTCATTTTTTTTATTTTCTATATTTTTTCTATTTACACTCCAAATGATTTCCCCTTTCCCATTTCCTCCCTCCCCGAAAGTCCCATAAGCCCCCTTCCCTCACCCTGTTCCCCATTCAACCCCCTCTCACTTCTCTGTCCTGGTATTCCCCTACATCAGTATCCACATCTCATTTCTTGCACAAATAAAAAGATCTACGCTAAAATTCACATGGAACCACAAAAGACTCCAGATAAGCAAAACAATCCTGTGAAAAAGAATAGTGCTAGAGATATTAAAATTCCAGATCATAAGATACATTACAGAAACAGTAATAAAAAACAATAACACACTGGCTTAAACCAAACACATAGATCAAATAAATAAAATTGAAGACCCAAACATGAGCACATGTAATTTCAGTCACTTAATATTTGACAAAGACACCAAAACCATATGATGAGAAGTATCTTCAATAAATGGTACTAGTAAAAAAGTGAAATAAATAATGCAGAAGGATAAAATTAGACCTGTATCTATCACCCTGCACAAAAATTTACTCCAAATGGATCAAGACCTAAAACCTGAAACCTGAAATGCTGATACTTCTAGAAAACAAAAAATAATTAAAAAAAATAACATAAACAATACCATCCATGATATAGGTGTAGGAAAAGACTCCCCGAATTTGCTCAAAAACTAAGGCCATCAAGTGACAAGTAGAATCTCATGAAAATAAAAAGGTTTGGCACAGCTAAGTAAACAATCAACCAGGTAGAAAGGGAGCACACACTTGACAGAGGATCAACAACAACAACAAAAAAATTGGTAGATTATATGCATCTAGGAATTCATTTCTTTTAGAGTTTTCCAATTTAGTGGAATATAGGTTTTTAATTTATGTTCTTGGGATTTTCTAATTTTTTTTCTATTTCAAAGGAAGCCAAGAAATTACATATGCCTGGGATAAGAAATAAAGTCTAGATACAACTAATTTAGTTTTGTGTAGATATCATAGGTGTTGAAGTTAAGTTCCAGTTCTTCTTCCTATCTCCATGTTTCCAGAAATGAGACTCAAACTCAAACTATATTTACAAATCCTTGGTCATATAGCTAGACTGTACTCTGACTAGATCATAACTAAAGATACCCATCAATTTTAACTTGCATTTTGTCATGTGGCTTTTTCCCTGCTCTCAGGTACCATGTGTCGATGTGTCCGTCTCCTCATCTCTTATCCAGTCCTTCTCCCTGCCTCCTTCTCTCCAAGAATTCGTTCTCCTCCTGATGTCCCACCTCTATTCCCTGCCTAAGTCATAGGCCATAGGCTTTTTAATTGATCGGTGAGGCATTCATACAATACTCAAGATGGCCTCTCTACATATTTCTTGGTGTATATAGAGATGAAAATGAGTCATAGAAAGGGTGATGAAGGAAGGTAACTTACGGGAAGTAACTAAAGGAACAGCAGTCTTCCCTGTGGGTCAAAACAAAGTGCAGGACCCAGCAACTAGATGTAGGCCTGTCCCGGTATTCCATTGTCTCAGCAGAGGAGGCAGAGAAAAGTTGGCAGAAAAATCAGAAAGAAGTCATATGTGGCTGTTCTTTGTTATCATGTTATAAAGACACTTTGCTTTTAGTGGAGACAATTAAAACAGGGGAATCTAAAACTATAGCTTGTCTAGTGCTTGCCTAATGCTTGCCTAGTGCCTGCCTAGCATGCATAAAACTCTGGGTTAAATTTCCAGCACCAAATAAATGAGTTATAGTGACATGTGTATGTAAACACAGCACTAGGGACATAAAAGGAGGAAATCAGAATTCAAGGTCATTTTCAGCCATGTAATGAAGTAGAAACTTAAGGGTTCATTAGAAAGTCACTTGGATGGTGTTTTGCTAGGGCAAACACATGAAGGAATGTTTAGCTGAACAAGTAAAAAGATGTTTTGCTAAAGCAAGCCTGTGAAAGGACACAATATGAAGAATTCTTCCTTATCAACAAGCATGTATTGGTCTGTCTTACATTGTGTAGTTGAGCATTTGTGGGGACTCCACAGAGAGAAACACACCAAAAAACTTTTGGTGTTGTGCTGCAGATTTTTGCTTCTTCTATAGACTCAGGCTGAATGGCAGAGTGATGTCAGCTGAGACAGATGCATGTGCTGAGGCAAGACACTTGGAAGACATGTGATGTTTGGAGGGTATAAATGGGACTCAACAGACAGATAGTGATGAGGGCTGAGCTACCCATACAGAGTTAGCTGTGCAATGCTTGTGAGTTTTTAGTCTTCGCTGATCTTCACTTCCCTGAGAAAGACACAGCCAAGATTTTCTTTTGGTGCCTCCGGGTCCCTCTTGCTGATTAATGCCAAGGCTGAGGCCTGGCTGTCTCTACTATGTAGTACCACTGACTGCTGCTGATTCATGCTTGCTATTCTGACTCTACTGAACTGGACTGCTGAACTGCTGATATATCTGTGAAGTGTCTTTGAGTGGATCAAGCTGCCACTGCTAACCTGTGAACTGAACTGCCAATTTCCAGACAATACAGACAGAAGTTGTGTCCACTTTCCCTGTATTCTTTCTTTCCCACTACCTCTGGTGGATGGTGGGCAAAAGGGGAGGTTAAAGTGCTTAAGAACAATCATTAAAAATAGGTTTTGAAAAATTAAATGTAGTTACAATGTAGTGAGTTTGAGGCTACCTTAGGTGACATGAGACCCTTACCTCCAAACAAAAACCACAGCAAAATAACAGAAGGCAGGGGTTTTGCTTTTGTAAAAGACCATGAGAAGCTGTGACTAAATTTAGTTTTGTGTCTTCCTTCTTGTTTTGAGTCAAGATCATGGTTTTACAACTACTGACTCACTGGCTCATGGGTTAAGACCCATAAGAATGAAGACTTAGAAGGTAACCCACTAGCTTTGGGAAGGCAAAAAGAGGTTCTAGTAGAGGACTAAATCAGTGAAGGAAGGGAGGACACATAAAAAAGATTATAGCTGTAGGATCTGTATGGGAGACAGGAGACAAAGTGCAAAGGACTTGTGTAAGGTATGTAAGTTGGCCAAGTTAGAAAATAAATATTACCATTCTGGGAAGGATCTAGAAGAACGTACCTGGCCAGAGAGGCTTGAGAGTATGCTAGTGACTAACACAAACAGAGGAGGAAGACATAATATAATATAGTAGGTGATATTTTCTTTTTAGTCCTGCCTGGAGTGAGTAGAGTAGAGGATCTCTCAGTCTCTTCTAGCCTGGATACTATATTTGGTTTTATGCCTTCCCTCCTGTATTGAGAGTCAAGATCATTGTCTTACATCTCATGACTCACTGAGTCATGGATTAACACCCATAAGAATGGACACTTAATGGGACTAAATTCTACTAAATACTGCCTACAATAAGATTTAAGACAATTCAGAGTTCAGTTTTGCTACTTCAAAGTTAGAATAGGTACCAAGTATAAGCAATCTTTATGGAGAATTGTATGAAGTATGCTATTCTGTATGTAATATATTATTTATTCTTTACAGCATACTTCATAAAACAGATATTTGTCTTACCTCCTTGTGCAAATATCAACAATGATAATATATAGTGTTTAGTACATGTCTGTAGATGATCTATACAATTCTGATCATATTAATTAATCTAATCACCTAACAATCCTTAATTGTACATATTAGCATTTATGCCCCTTTGTCCTGATAACAAAATAGAGCGGTAAGTAGTACATTTACTTAATACTAGAGGTTATACTCTGACTGGCTTCAGAAACCATAGGCTTAAATGATAAATATTATTGCCTATCCAAATTTCTCTGTACAAAATAATGAGCACATCAATGTATCAAATGATCTATATTGATCTTGTTTAGAGATCAGTCATTGGTTTTAGTATGTATTATTCTGAAATTTCAGTCCAAAAGATATCAACCTGCAAAAAGGGGTAGAATAACAATAAATAGTAAAGAGAGCTTATAAATGAATGGATACAAATGAAATCTTGATAGGAAAAATAATCCCTCAAGATTTTCAAAGTATCATTTCAAAGCCTGGCACTCCTTGTGGGATCTGATCCCCAGGCCTCTCTCACAGCAAGTAGTTCAAGTATAGATTTCCCATTTGGTCATTAACACTCATTATCTCACTCCACCTCCATACTTGCCAATTTTACTTTTAACTGTTCTCAGCACAAAAACAGGAGGGGGCAGGATAATGAGTCTCCACAATGTATAATTATTATAAATGAGCAGAGGTAAACTACACCTGTCAAAATACATGAACAGCATCCTAAATCACTGATTTCTCTACTCTTTTGTAAACTTGAGTTATTCACCTTCTTACTAATGTCTCCCACTGCTATTCTCAGAGGTGGTTGAGTTTTTATTTCCTTACTATCCCTCTCCCTCACCCTCTCCTTCTTCCTCTTTCTCTCCCTTTCCTAACTCCCTCCCCTCACTCTGAACTGTACTCCTAGAATTAACTCAGAAGGTACCTGTCACCTCCAAATCCTTCAAAGTCTGAAAGAAAAAGCTAGAAGCAAGTTATTCCCATAAAAAAATTAATTACTAAATACCTAAACTTCCATGAAGGATGTCCACATGGGCTGTCTCACTGTGGCTGAGTCTATCAATTTTCAACCCTTCTATAATACCTCTTTTTGTTCTTTTTCTAAGGTTCTGGTGCCAGCTGACAGAGACAAAATGACAATATAACACAGAAGTCAAGCTAATCTGGAGTGTAACTAGGTTTAAGGAATGTTCAACCAACAATGTTTGGGGTACAGGAATACTATGTCCCTGGTTTCTGAAGTTCAAGGCCAACAAACCATACTTCTGAGTCTACATCCAAGTAAAATACAGTGTGTTGACTCTTTAATAAGAGTACATGGGTGTGAAGCTCTTTTTTTAAAGCCATAACATAGCCATTGCCATTTTTAAACCAGAGCAACGGTGATTATCCATAAAAGAAATAACATTGGGCCCATGAAATGGAAATTAGTCCCTTTAAATTGCCTACACTTCTGTAAGTAATCATAACCAAACTAATTGATTCACTAAGCTATATTTGGCTGAATTATTTCTTTGCTCTGTTGCTGGAAACCTATATTGATTGAACAGATATTTGTTGGTGTCTTCCCAGGATAAGTTAATGCAACCCTTGGTGTTCAAATTAATAATGTGCTAAGATCAAAAACTCACATGCTGGCAAGGATGTGGAACAAGAGGAACACTCTTCCTTGGGAATAGTTCTACATCAAGACCCAGAAATATCATTTCTGAGCATATACCAGAAAATGCTTTACCATATCACAAGAACACTTGCTCTACTATGTTCATAATAGCTTTATTCCCAATAGCTAGATGCTGGAAATAACCTAGATGTCCCTCAACTGAATATTGGATAAAGAAAATGTGGTTCATTTACAGAATGGAATACTGCTTAGCTATTAACAACAAGGACATCATGAGTTTTGCAGGCAAATGGATATAACTAGAAAACATCATCCTGAGTGAGGTAACTCAGATCCAAAAGTACATGCATGGTATGTACTCACTTATAAGTGGATATTAGCCATAAAATACAGGATAATCACTCTATAATCCACAGACCCAAAGAAGCCAAATAACAAGGAGGACCCAAGAGCAGATGCTTGAACCTTACTCAGAAGGGGAAATAAAATAGACATCAGAAGTGGATGGAGGGAGGGAACTGGGTGAGAGAGAGAGGATGGGCAGAAGTACAGGGAGGGGAGATCAGGTGTAGGGAGATTGGGAGAAAGAACAAAAATGGGCAAGTGAGGGCATTTCTAGGACATATAAGAGACCTGGGATGGAGGGGAATCCCCAGAGAGTCTACAGGGATGACTTTAGCTAAGGCTGCTAGCAGTGGGAGATATGGAGCCTGTAGTGGTCACTTCCTGTAGCCAGGAAGGACTCCCAATGGAGGGATAAAGACATCAACCCACACACAAAATTTTAACCCAAAATGTGTCCTGCCTACAAGATGTGCAGGGACAAAGATGAAGTAGAGCAGAGGGAATGGCCAACCTGTGACAGTCCAAATTGAGACCTATCCCATGGACAGAATCACTCCATGACACTATTAGTGAGACTCTGTTATGATTGCAGACAGAAGCCTGGCATAACTGTTCTCTGAGAACTCCACCAAGTAGCCAATGGAAACAGATGCAGAGAACTACAGCTAAACATTAAACAGAGCTTGGGATGTTACATGGAAGAGTTGGGGGAAGGATTTAGGAACCCAGAGGAGATAGGAACTCCACAAGAAGACCAACAGGGTCAAATAACCTGGACCCTTCTTGAGGACTCCCAGAGACTGACCTACCAAACAAAGAGCAAGCATGGACTGGACTTAGCGCCCTGCCATACACACATATATAGCAGATATGAAGTTTGGTTTTCATGTGGGTCCCCCACCAACTGACATGGGGGATGACTCTGAATCTGTTGCCTGCCTATGGATCCTGTTCCCCTAACTGGGCTATCTTGCCTGGCCTCTGTGAGAAAGGATGAACTAGTCCTGCAGTGAGTTGATGTGCCATAGTGAAGTGAAGGGGCTGTGTAAAGGGGGACTTGGAAGACAGGGACCTGTGATTATGATGTCAAGTGAATACATAAATAAATTAATGGAATAAAAAAGAATGTGGCAGAATAAAAGATGAGTTTGGAAGGAACAGTTTTATTGTCCCATTAGTAGATGATAAGACATGCATCTAAGGCTCCTGTGTCTGAAGGTAGAAAGTCTTTGGATAGAATCTGTTACTGGGGAAATTGAGATTCCCTTTTAGGGTTCTGGTCTTATTAATACAAGAATTTAGAAATTATATCAAAAAGAAGTTTTAGGACAAAATTTTTTAGAGTTTAACAGAGATAAGTATAGAGGTTAGGTGAAAATCTCAGTAGCTACCAGGAAGAAATAGAGAAAAATGCCAAGCCTTTCAAGTTAAACATGGAAATAGAACAAACAACATATTAAGAAAGGAAAAAGAGCCCAGAGATATAATTCAATGGTTAAATGTCTGTGCTGATCTTTCAGAGGACCTGAGTTCAGTTCCCAGTGCTCATGTTACAGGGAAGGGGCTCACAACTACCTGTAACTCTAGATCCAGGGGATCGAATACACTTTTTTTCTTAGCCTCAACAGGCACCTGTACTCAACATGAATGTTCCCACATGTGTACATATACATATTTTAAAAATACAACAAATTAAGAAAACTTTAGCCAAGATGTTTTCTGGACTTTGGAATTTAATATCCAGTTCTCTACTTGAAGTGTTTTAGTGAGGAGTCAAATTTGTCTATGGCTATACCACCCTAAACTAAGCAAGGTCAGGCCTGGTTCATACTTGAATTGTGAAGAAAGGGGAAAGCCTTTGGGTTAATGAACATCTGGCCCCATTGTATGTGGTCTGTTATAGCTCCTACATGCTCTGTTTCTTAGATGATGTGTAGAAAAGAAGGGATTTCAGAACTTTGAAAACAGACTTATTTTACCTGTTAATCTGGATTTATCTTTAGTTTCTATTTTCATATCACACCAGGGAGGCTGTCTTTCTCTGTATGAATAAGAATGGTGTGTCTCTTCGATGAATGGATTCCACCACATGAGCAAGAGGGAAGCCCCCCCCAAAAGCAAACAAATAAACAAACAAATTACCTAACAGACTAGAAAATGAGTTTTAAACCCTAAAACAAGATTGTGAACAGGAATCCATTCCGGAATCCCTGTTCTAAGTCCTAGACACACAGTTGAGGCTGAGCTATTTGCCCAGAAAAAAATACCCAGAAAAAAAAAAAGAGAAATTACAATAAGAGAAATGATATGTAGATAATATCTTCTTCCCCATCCCTTGAACTGTCAGGGAAAAAAGTGGAAAATAATTAGGTAGAAGCACCAAATTATCTTTTTTTTTTTGTCTTCTGGATTGGTGGATCAGGTAAAGAATACAAATTAGTTCCATGCTGAATAGCCCCTTCTGGGTCTGAAAAACTCAAAACCCAAGGGAAAACAAGGTACCAAGGCAGAGGTAGAAAGCAAGGTAGAGTTGAAAGACGCTATCCCTCAAGTCCAGCTTCCAGTACAGAGGAAGGACAAATCTATGATTTAGTATGCAGTCAGGGGCTTTCACAGCGGCCCAGTATGGGAAATAGTGTTCAATAGGGAATACTTAGTATCTGAGCTGCTTGAATGGAAACTTTTAAACAAGTCATGAGAAAGTTCCTAATAGTCACTCAGTGGAGATGCACAGCATCCCTGCAGCAGTACCCCTGGGTGAGAAAACAAAGGAGCTCATAGAGAATGATACTGGATTATAGAATGCTAAGTAGTGTCTTTGCTCCCCACCACCTTCAGCATTGCTCTCCTGAGAAAACAACTGGGACAAGTAAGAGATCTTTCCATGCTTTATTGGATCTTACTAATGTTTTATTAGTAATTTCTTAATTACTGAACTCTGAGACCAACTCATCTGGAATGGACAACTGTTCACTTGTAGAGTAGCCTCTCATGTTCTACTATTTGTCTTGGGATAATGGCCTAGGACTTACGTTATGTTGTTATGTTATGTTATCCTGCCCACCTTCTGTGAAAAGTTTTCATTACATAGATGATACAATGCTAACCTTTAAGTGTCTCATAAACTCAGAAAAGCAACTGAAAGTCATAAAAGGGCAACCAAAAGAGTGAGATTTAGAATCAATGTGCACAAGGTACAAGGACTACGAACAGCAGCTGTAAAATAGTTGGATATATTATGGTTTGGAAAGAGGCATGTGATACCTGGAAACGTTATTAGACAAAGTCTACAATTGTCTGTGCCTATATGAACATAGATCAGTTGCAGGTGTTTGAAGGATTCTAGGATACCAGTGCATTTTCATAATCAACCTTTTGAAGCTGCCTACCATTCATCGAACTTAATACTTGATAAAACGAAACAAAACAACCTAAATCCACATAGGCCTGGGACCAAAAGGCTAAGGTAGGTTTTGAATAAAATTATGTCTTTGTAGAACAAACTAAACAGGTCCGTGCCCTGCTACTCAAGTGCACTTTAGTGTTGTAAGTAACTAGAATCTCAGAGGGTTACTACTAGGGGTGTAGTAGAAATGACATTAAAAAACAGTCCCCAAAAGTGTTTAGTCTCATTATAGAAACTCAGTATACAACAATAGAACAGCAATTGTTAGCATTGCAGTGGGTGGACTCCATTACCAGTTCCACTTAAGTGACAAAGAAAATGACTTTTCCAATTAAGGGTTGAACTGAAGACCTTTGGGCCAAGCCTCTTTCTATAGTGGCATAGAATTCAACTCTGGAAAAGTGGCATGCATATTTACAGCAATGAGGTACAGTGTCCATGGACTCAGTCTTTAATACCACACAGGAACTACTGTGAACAGTGTCATGTAAAGCAACCGACTCTCTTCCAGTAAGAAAGTGAGAACTGTCAGGTGCTAACTGAGCATCTATGGAAAAAATAAATGTAAAAGAAATCTGTAATAAAATTTAGCATAAGTCAGAATCTCTGGTAGTTTTCCACATGGCAACCCATAGCCTACTGAATTCTGTTATCTTTCTTCAGGTACTATTTGGGGATTTTCACTGGGTTTATATAGAGTCTAGCCCCAGGTGGGCTGATGTATGCTAGAAACCAGCTAAGGTTGCCAGTATTCCCTTGAACTGGTATCTTACATGCTGTCAAATATCTGATGATTGTTCTCAATTACAGCTGTTTATAAACATTTCTATGCAGGTGAGCAACACCCAAAGCTATAGGTGAATATCACCTAGAGCATAACTTTCTGGAACATTCTAAAGATTTATGCTTAAGTGCATTAAGTCCTTCATTTGCACCTGTTGCTCAGGTTGGGTAGTTGAACCAGTCCTATTCTTGATATTTAGTCTCCTGTAAATTAAGGTCCTAGTATAGATACTAGATCCATCTTTTGCCTCTTATAACTAGGCTCTATTCAAATAATCTTCCTAGATCTTACTCTCATCCTCTGACTAGACATAGGTTATTCTGTATCATTTTCTCTGCCATTTATTCATGAGTCTGTTAATAAAACACTTCCTGTGGATTTAAAATGAATTTAACACAATCCTGTAACCTTGGGGAAGTAACATTCTTGTATTTGAGGCACACCTTGTTCCAGGCCAACATGCTTATTGGCCTTTTTCAAAGCAATATTCTGTTTGGACATATGGGTATTGCTATGTGTAAAATTCTTAAAAATGTAGGCAAATCAGGAAAGAAAGAGTAGAAAGATTGTAAAAGCCAGATGTTGAGGAGGAATGCTGTAAAAATCTGAGTTATAGGCAGAGCAGGGTTGTTGCACTCACAAACTCACAGCAGTCCTGGGATCTTATGTAGTACCCACACAAGATCAAGCCAATCAATGTTCCAGCAAGGATATGTGAGAGATTCGTGAAATCCCATTAGGCCAATAGCTGTGACTTATTGGCATTTAGTGGCTGCAGGGGAGGGAGATTCAGTTTTATCCAGGGATTTGTCTAGTCTTAGGTTGCCCATGCTCAGATGGACAGCCCCACATGCATTCATATACAATCAGTTCTACTTGAACTAAGTGCCTCGTAAAGACAAATGTCGTGGGGGGGGGCATGCAATTAGAAATGAGATGCATGGGATTTTTGAAAGAAGCTGATAAGTTAGGTAGGTGGATATGATAAAAACATATTTTAATATAAATAAAATATTTAATGAAAACAAAGTTCCTGGAGTTGAACTTAACCTATTTCCTGGGTAATATAAGTTGTTGGTCATCAGAGTGGAGTACTTGAATGCTTTCTTTTCTTGCTGAGTTATGTTACATTCCTCTACCTGGGATTATTTTAGCCCTTGTCTTAGGGTTTCACTGCTGTGAAAAGACACTATGACAAGGCAACTCCTATAAAGGACAACATTTAATTAGGGCAGACTTATAGGTTTAGAGGTTCAGTCCATTAGCATCAAGGTGGGAACACCGCAGCATCCAGGCATGCATGGTGTAGAAGGAGCTGAGAGTTCTGCATCTTGTTCTGAAGGTAAACAGGAAAAGACTGGCTTCTAGGCAGCTAGGATGAGAATCTTAAAGTCCAGGTCCAGAGTGATGCACTTCTTCCAACAAGGTGACACCTATTCCAATGAGGCCATACCTCCAAATAGTGCCACTCCCTGAGCCAAGCATATTCAAACCACCACAGCCCTCATGCCTATCCCACCTTCCCTGTTTCTACTAAGTAAACAAATCCATCTTCCTGGTCTTTCACTACAGCATTCTTACTTTTCTCCTAAATCCTGGTCTATAATCCTGGGTTTTCTCCATTCTTTGGCAATGTTAAAACAAAGGACTCTATAACTGTATTCAATGTGAAGATTCATCTCCCCCTCCCCCAAAGTCTTCGGTTTTATTCATCTGAACTCTAAAAACTCAGTCACAGCTAGTCTGGCACTCTCCTTGTCTCCATGCAGTATATTACATTTCAATCTGGTCACAATATTTCTAGCTTCCAACCCCATTACCTCTTTTCCAGTTAATGATTTTGATTTATTTTTTTTAATTTTATTTTATTTTCTAAGTTTTTTTTATTTACATTCAAAATCATTTCCCCTTTCCCGTTTCCTCCCTCCCCGAAAGTCCCATAAGCCCCCTTCCCTCCCTCTTTTCCCCATTTAACCCCCTCTCGCTTCTCTGTCCTGTCATTCCCCTACATCCAGTCTTTCCAGGGATTTTGATTTATTTTGAAGACCCCCAACTTTAATCTCTCCTTTGTGGATTTGATGTGAAATATCTCCTGTGTTGGCTAGTTTTATGTCAATGTGACACAAGTTAGAGTCATTTGGGAAGAGGAGACCTCAATTGAGAATATACCCCCATCAGACTGGATGGTGGGAGTTCCATTCCTAAGCAGGTGGCCCTGGGGTACATGAGAAAGCAGGCTGAAAAAGCCATAAGGAACAATTCAGTAAGCAGAGTTCTTCCATGGCTTCTGCCTCCAGGTTCCTGCCTCAAGTTTCTGCCCTGTCTTTCTTAATCTCACAACTGTAATATGAAATAGACCTTTTCCTCCCCAAGTTGCTTTTGGTCATGGTGTTTTATTAAAAAAGTGGAAACCTTAACTAAACTCATCATATACTTGTATGTTTGACCACTTGATCCTGGTGTTGCTGTTTGCGAAGGTTATGGAATATTCAGGAAGTAGATCCTCACTGGAAGAAGTGGGTAAATGAAGATGGGTTTCCAGGTCTCATAATTCTGTGAACTTGCTGTTTACTTCCTAACAGTTGGTGTCATGTGACCAACAAGCTCATCCTTCGGGACCATGGTGCCCTATAGCTCATTGAACTGCAAACTCAAATATCTTCTGTTAAGTTGTATTTAAACACAGTAGTAAGAAACAAGTACATTTTCTTTAAAAGTTATGGCATTCAGAAACCCTCTTCTTGGATCTCTGGGTACATAGCTTTTCCAGTTGTGAAAAACAGTGAAAGATAAAAGAGATAGCCAATCATAGAATGTTTAAAATATGCTAACATTTATCGCTCATAAAGATCAGCAAAAACAAGAATCTGTATGCTGTAGTGTCTTTGTTTCTATCTAGGGATGCATAAAATTTACCATGGAGGGGCACAAAAACCCCCCATTTAAACAGAAATCTGATTTGCTGCTGAAGTGGTGAATGTGGAAGTTATGTGGATTTTGTGGATTCTCTTAGTTTTGCAGCAGAACCTCCTAACTATCTCTTCTTGGTCCAGTTCTCGGTTGTTAGAGTCACTCTACAAAGGGTACTCATTACTTTTGGCTGCTTGGTATGATGCAAATAATTAGCTGGCAATTGACGTAAGAGATAAATGAGTTTTGAAAAACAGGTTTTATTTTCCCAATTCACCCATGTCAAAAATTCTGGAACCACTTTTCCAGAACATGATGGGAATAATGAAGGAGGGTAAAGAAACCAAGAAAAACTGATATCTATGGAGAGACTTAATGAAAATGTTGCACTTTGTACCTAATTTTGGGCAAGTAAATGAGTTGAGAAGACTTTTAATAGAGACAATTCTTAGGCAGGCTTGGTGTCATCACTGGTGTTTAAAGTAAAAACAGTTTTGTTGCTGATTTGTTCTTTTGAAAATGCAAAAGGTATATACCTTAGTTTTACTGTGAAAATTATATTGTAGTAAGAATTCAGGTCTCTGAATTCTGCACCTGATCCTATCCTGAAGATATCATGTGATGTAGACTACATATTCACTCATTTATTCATTCACAAATATTTTTGAGTACTTATGTGCAAGGAACTAGACAGAGCACCAAGAACATTTAAAAAGATAGATTATATAGCACTCTTGCTGTTGAGAGATTCTGTGAAATGAGAAAGCACCCAGCAAGATGGAGGTCATTGTTGACTTTAGCAAGAGAAGTTTTTCAGGAAGCAATGGCATCAGAAGATTTACTCAAGTGGGTTGAAGAGCGACTGGCAGGAGAAGAATTGGAAATAACAAGAGTTCATGAGTGTCACTAAAGTTCTCAAGAAAGGCAACACATCTGAATTGCTCACTCAGTGAAGTGCTGGATTTTCTGTTCAAAAGGTGAAGTGGTGTATATAGGTCAAGCCTTCCTCTTCAGATATAGTGAACAGATAGTGCTCACATTAACCAATTAAACAGAGTTGAAACATTCTTCCATTGGAGTTTACATTTCACTGGTGTTTTTTGCTTCTGATACAGAATGATGGCCATCTTGGTAAGTCTCACTGAAGAATTTCTCTTCTCTGTCCATAAGTTTGCGCTGTGATAACACTGATTCTTTGTTATGGTCTTCCAAGTTGAAACTGAGTTCAGAATAAGGGCTGGGCTTTAAGAAGGCATTTTTGCTTGAAATAGTTGATGCACAATCTGTAGATTGACATATTCAATGTCTGTATGTATGTGAATATGAGTAGGTCCATGCCATACCAGACATGTAGAGATCAGAAGACAATCTCAGTTGGCCTTCTACTTTGTTTGAGATAGTCTCTTCTTGTTTGTTGATGCTTAAACCAGGTTACCTGGCACATGAGCTTCCAGAGATTCTCTGGTTTCCAATGTCCATTTTACTATTGGAGGGCTGCGATTAAGATTCTCATTCTCCCATAGCTATCTCTTCCTTGCCATAATGGACTATGAGACAAAATAGATCCTTCCTTCCTTAAGTCGCTTTTGTCACAGAAATTTTCATAGCAACAGGAATGAGTAAAATAATTAAGGAATCTGCAAAATCTTAAAGTCCAGAGGGTGTTATCCACCTTGTAGAGGACTCAAGTTTGCTTCCCAACATGCACATCAGTCAACTCTACCTGTTATGCCAATACCAGGATTCAATGCCCTCTTCTGGCCTCTGGGCACACTTATATTCTCTTATGTATACTCACACACAAACACAAGTAATTTTTTTTAAAAAAAATGTTAAATAGTTTTTTACAGTAAAAAAAAATCAGATTTCTACTTGAAAGCATTCTGACCTAACATGACTTCAGAGCTGATTAATTCGGGACTCAAGATCCCACATTGATTTTTAATTCTGATTCCCTGTGGGAACATGACCTACCAGAATAGGGAATGAGAGTCAATGGAGTCATGTGAAGAATCCTGGGAAATCGGATTCTGGAGACCAGCATCACAGTATAGATCAGAGTTTACTCCCCATCACATAAGTTTTTATACAGTGTTCGACTAAATCCCAAGCCCCTAAATCCTCAGTCAATCATATTCTTGCCACGCTGTCACTGTGCCCCAACGAAAGGTAACTTAGAAGGAGCGTGGTTCAAGGGAGCATCATCACCTGTGAGGACTTCTGTGAAGATGGGTTTGCTGTCTCACCAGTCTTCTGGAAGCCATCTTAGATCTAATGCCATGTAGCCATGTAGGGCAGATCAGGACACTTCAAGGAGTTGCAGGAACCTGTGGTACCTCACTCTTCATCCCTCTTTTTCATTCATATGGTTGACTTCCACATCCCCCAGTGTTGGCTTTGTCAATTTTGTTCTTGGTAAAATAAATCATCACCAGGATGGTTGCTGTCATTTCAAGCATTTCAAGCTATGTGTACACACACAATACAATGTCCAAACTCTTATCTCTCTTTGTCTGTAATGAAGCCCAAATCTCAAACCTTAGGGTACTTCTCCCGTCTTGCTGGACAGTACTGCATTAATTTTCATTTCTAAATGGATTTCTAGTAATGTGTCTTAAGGGTAGATCTAGACTAACTAGAATAAACTCTGGAGCAGAATAATGTAGTGGAATTACTGCACCACCAGCATGTGAGCAGTTTACAGATGAGTTATTTTGCTTTAGAGAAAAGAGAACAACCATATTCCTGGATTTTGTTCAATGAAAAGATTCATAGACCAGGCTAGGAGTATTTAAAAAAAAAATCACAAAGACCTGTTGTTCTTGGCTAGGTATGATAAGGAAATGTTACTGTAGGTTACTTTCTATTGGGCACACATTTATGGAAACTGACTAAATTTTTTTTCATCCCCCAAAGACTCTACTAATTCCTCTTAAGACACCCTTGTCAAAAGAACCAATTGCAAAATTTTAAAGGTTACATTTATTTACAAAACATTTGAAAATAAACCACCAATAAATGAAATGACAACAAAAACAGCTGTTAGATAAATCAGCTAAGAAGGAGTTAAGTGTAAAGGAAGAGGGGAGAAATAGTAAAGATGTTCATAAAACGAAAGAAAGTCTAGAAGAGAATATTTTAGCAGTACAGAGTCACAGCTAAAAATTTGCATCTTGCCCTTTAAAACCCATGAGAAAAAGCTTTCCCTCTGGAGGAGACTCTTTATGTTTGGCAATTACAGCCTACCTTTTGCAACTAGACTATAGCTTTTTTGGGGGGAGGTGAAAGAGAAAAAGAGAGGCTTTTGTATTAGGTACCTGGCTCAGCAGAAACCATCATTTATCTTCCACTTTTACTGATGTGGTATTTTTTTTCTCCCCTTTTAATTGACAGATAATAATTGTATCAATTTATGAGGCACAGTATGAGTATCATACCAATATATAATGTATGATAATCAAAGCAGGATAATTAGCATTTTACTTCCTTAAACATTTATCTTTGCTTTGTGTTTGGAGCTATTAAGTTCCTCTTCTAGATCTTTATAAATTGTATGATAAATTATCATAAACTTGAGTCACCCTACTGCTGCAGAATATATTTCTTCTACATAACATTATTTTGGTACCCATTATCCAACCTCCTTCTGTTTCTACTCCCCTTCAACATCCTTCTTGGGCCCTAGTGATCATTTTACTACTTCATCTTTCTATGTGATTTACAATTTGCATTTCTACAAATGAATGAAAGCATGTGTTTTCTTTCAGGTGTTTTATCACATAGTGTCCTCCAGTTCCATCCATGTAACTATAAATCACAGAACTTAATTATTCTTATGCCTGAATTATACACTACAATTTCAGTTGTCCTTTTGACACTGTGGTAAAATGCCTGAACAAAAATAATCAAGAGAGGAGGAATTTGTTCTGTGGTTTCATTTCATTGTGTGGGAAAGATCTGGTGGAATCTGAGTGTTAAACTTGTGGCTGCCAAAAAGCTGAGAGATGATAGAAAAAAAATCCAGGGCAAAATAATCTCTTTGCACATATCCACTCAGTGACTTACCTCTTCTACACAGACCTCATCTTCTACAATTCCACCATGTCCAAAGGGTAAGTCTTTTCACCATTGACTCCACCAACAGAATAAACCATTAAGTACATCTCTGAAAATGACCCAGCAGACACCTATAAAAGTGTGGCTTACTAGTTTCCTTGGTAGTTTAAAATCCAATCAAGAGGACAGTAACGATTAAGCATCATGCTGAATCATGCATATGCATGAATACATCATGCATATGTATGCATGCTACACTTCCTTTATCCCTTTCTCTGTGGGTGGACACCAAGGTTCTATATATTGGTTACTATCCTACTCATTCTTCTGTTGCTTTGATTAAACACTTTGACCAAACTTAAGGGATAAGAGGATTTATTTCAGCTTTATTTCCAGGCCACAGTTCATCACTGAGAGAAGTTGGGGATGGAGTTCAAGCAGGAACTGAAACAGAAATCTTGAAAAAGAACTGCTTGCTGACTTGCTCACTGACTAATGTTCAAATACTTTCTAACACAGCCCAGGAACATCTGCCTAAGAAATGATGCTGCCCATAGTGGACTAGACCCTTCTACATCATCTAGATATCAATGATAGTCCCCAATAGATATATCCACAGGCCAATATGATCAAGGTAATTAATTCTTCAATTGAGCACCCCTCTTCCCAGGTGACTATAAGTTATGACAAATTCACAGTAAAAACTAGCCAGGATAGCCACTATGCATAGTGCAGTGAACATGGAAGTGTAGGTATGTCAGGATTTACTGATTTTATTTTAAAGCAAAGAGTCTTTATATAATATGACCCATCAATTTTTTTTTAGGTTTTATAAATAAATTAACCAACTAAGCATATAGCCTCAACAAAGAAAATTTAAAAAAATGTCACTCTAAAACAATATTAAACAAACTATTAGCCATACATGGCAGGATATATCTGTCATCACAGAATTTAGGAGGCTGAGGCAGGAAGATTGCAAGTTTGTAGCCAGATGTGTAAAAGACAAAAACAAAACAAAACAAAATTCTCTGCCATATTAAAAAAAGTTATCAGTCTTTAAGGTTTTAATCAAAATGGACTTTTAGGATTTTAAGTCAAATTTCTGGATATTAAGTCAAAGGCAGATCATTTTATGCCATCTTTTCAAAATAAAATATGGAAAACATTTCTAGGTATTTCTGGTTAGTTCTCAAACCTCCAATTTGTCAGCATCATAGAGAAGAACAAGTCAGCTTCTTCATAGGGACATTTAGAATGATTAAGTAGTTGGAGGGATCATTCCAGAACAGATTAAAAATTAATATATTTGATAGAAAGGGACTTAGATTAATAAATAGTAAAAATTATCACTCAATACCATTTACAGTCATCTTTTGTGTAACAAGTACTAGGCTGTGAACATTTCTATTGGGAAAGTTTGAACTTACGAGGAATAGAAGCCCTTTCTGGTTATACTGGTCACAACAAGACATGCTGGCAAGGAAATGCTGTCAGGAAGTAGAGGGTTCTGGGTAGCTGAGAATGAAGGACAGCACGTACACCCCTGCTGATCTGATTAACAAAACAATTGCTCCTGTTCTGCTAGCTGAGAACACAGGCCAGTAATATACCCCTGCTGGTCTTATTAGCAATACAATTGCTACTACTGCCTTCCTGGGACTCAGCAGCTTCTAATTGGTCCACCTTAATGAAACTGCCAAGTCTCAGCTGCCAGAAAAAGAAAACATCTGCCCCTTGTCAACTTCACTGGGACTATGTCCCACCCAGGCCTTTTACAGTATAGAATTGTGCCACTCCAGGGAAGATGGTCAGATGGTAGACAGACTAAATAAAGTAGTGAAATAAATGGTCTCAATGTCTGTTCTTTGGGCACCCAGTTACTTCATGTTTAAAGGAAGTGTGAGGCTGGGAGATGGCTCAGCAGTAGTTTCAAGAGCACTTGCTGCACCCAGAGAGCACCCAGGTTTGGTTCTCATGATTCACACCATGAAGCTCAAAACCTGCTGTTACTTCAGCTACAAGTGACCCAATATCCTTTCCTGGCCTCTGCAGGCATATGCATGTGTATGTGTACATGTGTGCGCACACACACAAACACACACACACACACACACACCTTCTTTTAAAAATCTTTTAAAGTTGGTCCCTATGAATATAATAGCCTTTCAATTTTTTTGTTGTTTTTCAAACATTTTTAAAATGTATCCCCCCCCCAACACACACACAAGTGTGCCACATCATGTATTTGGCTGTGAGGGAGCAGCTCTCAGGAATTGATTCTCTTCTTCAACAACATATCCTTAGGACTGAACTCAAATCATCAGGCTTGGCAGTTAGCTCCTTTACTATCTGAGTCATCTTCTCCTCCCCCATCCACTTTAATTATTTCTTTTACCACTGAGAGTGGGCTGTCAAATGTTCTGCTCAAAACAGTGTCCATAGTAGGATTGTCCCTCGAAATATCTCTCAGAACAGGTTGTGAGAGTTGCCCAGGTCCTGTACTGGCAATGCCCTTCACTGTACAGTGAAGACTCATGTACACCTATAAGATCCCGACTCTCGGTCAGTGGTACTTACTTTGAGACACCCCTGAGTGACACACATAGACACAGATCGATGCAAAAGCAAGAGGTTTCTTTTCTGACATATCGGGGTCTACCTTCAATTAGTCCTTCGAGGCAAGTGACTAGAAGGCAACCCCAAATGGTGATTACAAGCAGTTCTTATACTTTTTATGTACATGGGTTACATCAGCAAGGTTACAGTTCAAAGTAATTGTCTAAGCATATTGACCTTTAAATCTATTGGCTAGCAAGCATAACATGCATTTGAATTCTGCCTGGGACTTTCCAGAGGGTCAGGTGACTATCAGTCAGTACATTCTGTGGTTTTTCTGAGAATATTTTACTCAAGAATGTTCCTGTGGGTAGAAAATGGAACTTGGCCTAGCCAAGGCCAAGGTGGGAGGGGGAAGCTGTGAGGAGGTTGTGGGACTAGGGTCCCTCACACCAATCACAAGTAGTTTACTCCTTTTACTAGAAGAGCCCATGAAGTCTTAAATAAGGAGCAGGGCTGAGGGGTCAAGCTAGAATGACTAAGTCTCCTTTGATTTTGAATAGTGTAGAGGCAGTTTGTCTGTGCTTTCATGAATTCTGGGGTCAGTCTTCATGAGAATGTGTTGTAAGACTCTGCAGAGCCTTAACTTACCAGAGACCCCTGAGTGAACAACATAGAGACAGGAAACGAAAAAAGCAAGAGGAATTGTATTTAATCCAGCATGCTGGGGTCACCCTGCACATGGAGAGAGAACGACCACATACAGGCCACACAGTGGGTCTTTATACAGTCCTCAGAGCAGCCGCCATTAGGCACAATGTGACTGACAAAACAGTACCTTTAAACTAATTGGTTGTTAGGGAATGAGGTAGGAGGCCAATGGTCTCAGAATAACTCTGGGCCTCTCCTAACCATAGGGACCTCCCTGTGGTCTGAGGAATGTAATTTAGCCTCTCCTTTCTGGGAGGGGCAAGTGTTCCATGACCTTTCCAAAGTTCCTGAGCTAAACCTTTCATTCTTCCCTTTTCTTTGTGCATGCTTCAATCCTGAAGCAATTGCTGGTATTCTCATAGCTCATACTCCTGGTCATCTGTATCTAGTTCTTTGTATCTCTGCTTTAAGATCATTAGCTGTACTGTACCTATGTATTTCTTAACAATAGTGACCAAGCAGTCCAAAATGTAGAGGCCAAAGGTCAGCAATAGCAGGAGAACAATTAATGGATCTAACAGGGTGGATATGCAGGTGGTTAAATAAGGAGGAGTTAAACCAAGACTCAAATCAGCCCTGACTCTGTTCTCTTTTCTGCTTGGCTAGCCCTTGCCTCACCTTGGCCAATGACTCTTTGCCAACCCTGGAATGGTCTATATAAAAGCAACACCACTCAGCTAAGGCAGCACATAGCCCTCCTATTCTGCAGTACTATATCTGATAATGAAGTCAGTGATTCTTGAAGGTGACTGATGAAAATTTCTATTCTCTCTACATCTAAAGCAATGGCTGCACTTCGACTGTCATAATTTTCCCCTTGTAAGACCAGAATGGAAGTCCTGGTGGCTGCTCTAGCCATCCCCAGCCCCAATAGAAAGGAGATAATATGTGCTGTAACAGGATTGGTGGATGGGCACATAGGATGGTGGAAGGAATCAGAATCCAAGGGTACCACCAGGCAGTCATGATCAAGGTCGAGTGATCTTGAGCTTGAGTAGATTGTCTATTTTCTGTACCATCCAGCGGGGGTCAGGGTATCTGCAGGTTTCACATGGGAAGCATGCACCCACGCCACAGTACAGTTCCACCTTGAGGCTTGTGAGAGTGGCTAGCAGCACCAGAAATGGTCGCTTCTATCAGGGTTCCAGCAACTGATCCAATATCTCCTTACATAGATCCAGTCACCAGTCTGGAGGCTATGAGGGGTCTTTGGCATCCTTGGAGCATTTAAGGCAGAAAGTTTGGGCTACAATCTCATGTTGTGGAATACCTCCTGGGAGGGCCCAGTGGACACCAAGGGAGTTGGGGATACCAAACCAGGATCTCAAAAGAGGTCAGGTTAAAATGGTAAGGGCTATTCTGGGCTCAGAACATGGCCAAGGGGAGGGACACCACCCAGTTTGAACCAGTCTCCAAAGTCAGTTTAGTTAAGGTCTCTTGTAGTGTTCTGTTTATTTTCTCTACCTGCCCTGAGCTCTGGAGACAGTACAACCAATAGTGTTTCCAATTAGTCCCCAATATCTCTGCCAATCCCTGACTTACCTTAAGAGACAAAAGCAGGACCATTGTCCGATCCAATTACCTTGGGCACTCCAAACCTCAGGAAAATTTTCTCTAATATCTTCTTTAGCTATCACTATAGCTGTTTCCTGCTTGGTGGGGAATGTCTCAACCCATCCAGGGAAAACATCTGTAAACACTAGAATGTATTTGTAACCATATTTTCTGGCCTTAACTTCTGTAAAATATCTCAATACACTCCAGGCTCTCCTCCCCTAGGTCTTTTGCCCTGTTTACTCTTGGCTGACATGTCTTATACCGTTCTACTATCTCTCTGACCCAGAACCTAAGGTCTATTATATATACTTTAGGTCCCTTGACTTCTTGGAAAAGCTTTTATCCCCTAAATGAACCCATCTGTGTGTTTGGCCTAGTAGGTCTTTTGCTTACTTCCTGGGGAGTATAGTTCTCCCTTCGTGTATGCACCATTGATTGTCCTTCCTTCTCTAGATCATAGTTGGTAGGGCAGCTAGCAATCTGAGTCCTTTTTTCTTTAGTATATTCTAAGTAAGGCCATCCCTTAGTCCAGTCCCATTTCCCAGTGGGGTATCTCTTGCAGGCCCATAATCGTAATTTCATAGTTACTTCTGGAGCCACTTGATCTGCCTGGTTATTGCTCACTGAGTCTCTTCCCTTGTGACGTCCTGGGCAGTGAATAATACTCACAACTGATGGCTTCATTAGGGTATCTAAGAGGTCCAAGACTTCCTGTTTGTTTCCTCTGATGTGAACAGTCCTCTTGGCATATATTCCTGTGGACGTGGGCTATGGCAAAGGCATACCTGCTATCCGTGAGGATGTTAATTTTCTTGCAGGCTCCAAGTTCCAAGGTCTTGGTAAGGGCAATTATTTCCACTTTCTGCTTTGATGTGCCAGAGGGTAGAGGTTCGTTCTGCCCAGATGACCTCTGACCTTCATGGAGAAAACTGCTCCTGTCTGTAAACTAGGTAGCCTTGGCTTTTGTCAGTCAGAGAGGTCTTTCCTTTTGGGCCAGTTAGCTGCGGCCCATTGGGCAGGAAGTGTATCTGGGCCCCCATTTTGAAAAGTATGTCTCACTCCAACAGAGGGTAGGGACAGTCTGGGGCAAACCTAAATGAATGGGCTACCCATCCCATCCCTAGGTCCACTGTTCTCCGGGTAGTCTATGAATACATTTTGGTGCCAGTGGCTTCTTAGACCCAAGTTCTTTTCTTGGAAAAGGGGCCATCAGTTTGGAGTCCCGAGTGTTGAGCCCCTGTGTCCACTATGAATTGAGGGGCTTTCTCCTCCACTCTGAGTTACCCTGTGTTCAGGAGGGGATCCGAACCCTGTCTCCCCTAATCACTGTCTTCAACCAGGGCTAACGCCTTTACCATCTGGGGGCACTTTTCCCAAGGCCTAGGATTTCCTTCTCCTGGCTTCTGTTAGGGCACTCTCAGGCCCAGTGGACTCTCTCCTTGTAGTATGCACACTGGTCCTTTTCAAGGGGTTTTCGGTCTCTCTCTGGTTGGAGTCTCTATTCTCTGCTTTTCCTAACTACTGTAGCCAGGACTCTCTGTAGATTCCTTCCCTGTCACTTTTTTTTTCTTTTTTCTTTTCTCTGTTCCCTCTCCTTCTCTGTCCCCCTGTAATGGTAGACTTTCTCAGCAACCTGCACTAAATCCCTTAGTGGCTTATTCTTTCTCTTTCTCTCCTCATTTTCCTCCTCTCTCTTCCTGTCTCAGCAAACTGCACTAAATCCCTCAATGGCTTATCCTGTCTTTCTAGCCTCTGAAGCTTTTACCTGATATCTCTACTAGCCTGGTCTATAAAAGTCATTGTCACAGTAGCCTTTATGCTGGGGTCATAAGGTGCATATTGGCGAAATGCCTCCACAAGCCACTCTAGAAAGGTTGCGGGTGACTCATCTGGTCCCTGCTTAACCTCACATACCTTGGTCAAATTTGTGGTTCATCATGTGGCCCCCTTGAGACCTGCCAATGGAGTCTGGTGGTGGACCTTCAGGTGCCCCTTACCTTTTGCCATATTAAAGTTCCAGCCAGGTCTAGTCAGGGAAAGCCTGCTGTCCACAGCACCCTGGTGAATCGATGGTGCCCCATGTCTGAGGGGGCATGCTTTCTAGCTACCTGCATTATAAATAAAACAGTCTCAAAGAGATTAATCAACCCCTTGGAAAATATGCCCTTTGTGAGAGAACCACTGTGGTATCAGGGGAGGTGGATCTCAGTTCTCTTCCCGCTTCTCCCTGGTCTGGTATGGGCTGAGGATCCCAGAACCAGTACCAGTGCTGGTGGGGCCATGGGGACAAGGGTAGGAAGATATAGATGGGGAGGGTCTTGGAGTAACAAGTCTGCTGTTGAAGGGCCTTGGAGGATCGACTTCTTCTCAGGTCTGGATCTCTTCTCTCAAGCTTCCTTCTTCCTGAAGGCCAGAACCTGTGAGGTGGGTCTCCGGAAAGAAAGGCTTTTATCTATGAGGGGGGAGGTAGGTCCTCCACTAGATTCTTCTGGGTAACTATAAAGATTTTCTCTTCTACTACTTTGATCACCTGCAAGTCAAAGGTCCTTATGGGTAGGTCATTCCGAGCAGAAACTTGCTTTTCAGTTGGTCTAATGTCCAAACAATATCGTCAGTCTAAGTCCAAAAACACAGAACACAGCAAACAAAGAGAAAAAGAATCACCCCACAGACAGCCTGACCCTGCCACGGGTCCGCAGCCTGGTCCAAGAACACAGAGAAAGACAATCAACACACAGTTCTCCCCTTGATAGACACCAGGTGCTCCTGCCCATATGGCAGGAACCAGATAACAGAGTTCCAGTCAGCTCCAGCTGTGCTGAAACAAACCAGGTGCTCCTGCCCATACAGCGGGAGCCAGATGGCTCCCGCCCGCCCTTCAGCTAGACAGACCAAAAACCACAGTGTTACTTGCTGGAAACCTCCATTCACTATTAGGCACAATGCGACTGGCTGAACAGTGTTACCTTTAAACTAATTGGTTGTTAAGGAATGAGTTAGGTGGCCAACTGTCTCTGAATAACTCTGGGCCTCCTTTAGCCGCCGGGACCTCCCTGTGGTCTGAGGAATGTAATTTAGTCTCTCCCTTATGGGAGGGGCAAGTGTTACATGACCTTTCCAAAGTTTCTGTGCTGACCCTTTCATTGTCTTTGTATGTCTCCAAGTGTGCATTTTCATCAGCCGATCATTTGAAATCCCTGAAGTTGTTTGAGCCAGCACACAAAATACAGACTCAAAATGATCTTGTGACCAACAGTTTTATCACCACTTGAGTAGTAACCAAACACTACCACAGATTCCAATAGGATAAGAAGCTATTATAAGAATGGAGTGACAGCATAAAACTAGATGCTTCTGCAAAGATAATGCCTCAGGCAAGGGAGTTGTCTGAAAGAGACAACAAACAGCCAGTTTTCCCAGAGGGCTGGAACTTCCAGGTGCTCTGAACCTTATCATCCAATCATCCCATCCCTGCTCTTAGGTCTCTGATTTCTGAATCAGCATCTTTTCTTCTATGCTCAGGACATTTGGTGATATTATTGTGAATTGAACCAACATTGCTTTAGTATTTGGTTTTCAGTTTCAATAGGTCATAGACTATTTCACTGCAATGAGTCAATGTCCCTGGCTCCTGAGCCCAAGATGTTAGTGATATGAGGGTTTTATTTTAGTGTTTTACATTATGACCCTTGGTCTGTGAATTCATTGTGCTCTTTTGATTCAAAGTGTTGTGTGTTCCTATAGACATTTTCTTTCCTTCTCTTCCCCATGGAGTAGGAATCAGGCTCCTCAGCCCATTGTCTACTCCTTTTGCTGTGTACTAATGTGATCTCATTACTTAGGGATGAAGAAGCAAGACCTTTCACCTCTAAAGAGAGAGAAAAATCAGAAGATAAAGATAGTTTGTGTGATAATACCAGACATGTGGTTCCTGCCCCCCACTCCAACAACAGGGCCTTGTAAAAGAATCAGATCTAAGGTAATTTCAGTGGCCTGAGAAAGTCAGTTTTCACCTTCAAGATGGTTGCAATTATCCTTATTATTCTAATTATTTTTCTGACTGAATACAATATAGTGAATGAAGATTCACTTTTATAAAGGCTACAAATACTTGTGAATTTTATTTGATAAAACAGAAGGGTTTTAGTGGTGCCCTTTATTCCTCATGGTAGAATTAAAATAGACAAAGAGAACTTTCACTCTGTTGAATTTCTTATTTGAGTAGATATCTCAAACTGTTGCAGTAACTCCTTTCAGACTATTATATCATGACACTCACTATACCTTTGAGGTCATGAAATGCATTGTTGTAATACCTTGCATTACACCACTATATACCGTGCTCTGCCAGGTTCTCACAGCTCCAGTTAGGCCAGAAACAATTGTATATTATTTCCCAATTGTTGACTATCACCTGCAGCCCATTTGCTAGTAAGTATTTCAGAGCTAAAAAGTGGTAGTTGTTGTTATTATTGTTGTTATTGTTGTTGATGTTGTTGTTAAAGACAGGGCCTTACTACATAGCCCAGACTGACCCGGAATATAATCCAGTCTTGCTCAAACTCACAGAGATGCTCCTGACACAGCTTTGCATGGTGGAATTAAAGGAATGAGCCACCACATAGGGCCTGTTATTATTATTGATTGGTAGACTATTGTATAGCTCATAAAAAACACAGAAAAGATAATCAGGTTTAAACTGATGTACAAATTAAAAGAACCTAGAAGCAAGACATCATCCATGACTTGTCTCTGAGAGAGTCTGGGTAGGATGAAATTGTTCTTAGGTTTTGTAAAGTAATTGATGTTTCAGATCCCTAGCCACAGTGGGCTACTGCTTTATGTGTTCTTTAGTCTCTGTCAGGACAAAAATCTTTGATTGTGACCTTTAATTAGCTTGGTCTCAGTTATATGATCATTTTCTAGCAGCTATATAAACATAAAGAGGGAATGTTTGTAAATTATCTGGCTTTCTAAGACTTTTTTTCCTTTTTCTTTCTTTTTTTCTTCTTTTTTCTTTCTTTCTTTTTTTTTTTTTTTTTTTTGGTTTTTTACAAAAGACTTTTTAAATACCTTGAAATAAATAGTAATTCCTTGTCTTTTCCAATAGGCCCAACTTCCTAGACTAGATATCTGAAACATCTCGTCTCCATTCTCCACATGAGATCTGCTTTAGTTATCATAGTGTACCACATCAGGAAGCCTGTGTGGAATACCCACTTTGCATATAGCTAGAGTCAAATTCAAGCCCCTCACATAGAAGTGACATGTGAGCTATAGCATAAAACTGAACTCCTGAGGGGGCTGCAAGTCTTTAACCTGGTGCTAATCAACCTAGGACCACATCATCTTCCCATTGCAGGTGTTCGGCCATGGGTCCTAATCTCTGGAGTCTGTTTCTTCAGCCTTCCTATTGCTTTTATAAATTAGTTCTTTTCTGCTTAGTGATTTACAGTCAATTTGTGCTGATCACAATCAAAACTGTCTTCCTTTGTTTTCCACATCAGAAGACAGAATTCTATCTCCCAATAAGATGATAATACTATAATAATAATAATGAGTCTTTTCCCCCAAGATAGGCATTGAAATCATAAATAAATAGATAATTCAATATTGTAATAGTACTTTCACATACATTAGCTCTAAACACTCAGAATGATCACTACATTTGCTATTACTATCTTCATTTTATTTTATTTTTTTTAAAGATTTATTATTATGTGTGTAAGTATATTATAGCTGTCTTCAGACACCAGAAGAGGGTATCAGATCTCATTATGGATGGTTGTGAGCCACCATGTGGTTGCTGGGATTTGAACGCATGACCTTCAGAAGAGCAGCCGGTGCTTTTAACCACTGAACCATTTCTCAAGCCCCATTATCTTCATTTTAAAAGCTGTAAATCAAGAATCAAAGAGATA
Source organism: Tokudaia tokunoshimensis (assembly GCA_036184795.1). Classification (NCBI taxonomy): domain Eukaryota; kingdom Metazoa; phylum Chordata; class Mammalia; order Rodentia; family Muridae; genus Tokudaia; species Tokudaia tokunoshimensis. The sequence goes on along the minus strand of BTHU01000020.1, from coordinate 839,760 downwards.
ACACAAGATGTCTGAAGATGCCTGAGCAAGCATGTGGTAGAACTGGTCAATCCTCTCAAAGGTTTATGCCTAGACAGTAAGCATTTCAAGTGAGATTTCCTCATTCCCAATTCCTGCTGAATCTCTGCCATGACACACCTTATTAACTGAAAAAACACAACACCACAATAGTACAACACGACCATACACCCAAAAGATCCAATATTAACAACAAACTCTTTCCTCCAAGAAAATACTTTGCCAGAGTTTTCAAAGGCATGATTGGTACTGAAACATTACACAAGGCAACAGATATAGCCCTCATCAAGAATTGCATAACAATGGGCAGCTTCCCGTTGGAGGAGCCAGTTTAGTTAGGGTTTTACTGCAGTGAACAGACACCATGACCATGACAACTCTTATAAGGACAACATTTAATTGGGACTGGCTTATAGGATCAGAGGTTCAGTCCATTATCATCAAGGTGTAAACATGGCAGCATCTAGGCAGACATGGTGCAGGAAGAGCTAAGAGTTCTACACCTTCATCTGAAGGCTGCTAGCAGAATATTGACTTCCAGACAGCTAGAATGATGGTTTTATAGCCCCCACACACCCACAGTGACACACCTATTCCAACAAGGTCACACCTACTCCAACAGGGCCATACCTCCCAACACTGCCATTTCTAGGGCCAAGCATATACAAACTATCACAGGAACTCAGGGGCTAAAGTCTCTGGCACTGGAGCTTGTGAGGTGTAGGCAAATTCATCTGCAGCCAGCACAGTAATGAAATCACCTTCTTTAAGAGTTGAAAGATAAAGTACACAGAAATCAGGCAGGAAGCACAGTGTTTGAATTTATTAAATGCTCAACCAAGGGTGGTGGGTATTATTATCTTTGGATGACCTTTGATAAAAGGTCAAACATTGGATAAAGATCAAGTAAGTTCAGCACTCTAAGGGAGATTTAGCCATGTAGGTGAGGTCTCAGGATGCTCCAGCAGGATCCCAAACCTCTACAGGAGTAAATCAAACCCAAACCCAAGTTTTATTTTTACCAAGTTTTATTTTTCCCTCAAGAGTAGATAATATCCACTCTCCTTAATTCAAAGTTGTTTAGTGGACAAAATGAGATAATGTGTGTACAAAAAAAGGAAAAAAAAAAGCACTTCAGAAAAAAGTTGTAAGTGCCAGAAAGTTGCAAGGTATTGTTGTCCTTCAGGCTTTTAGTGTTTTTTTTTTTAAGAAAGCTTTTACATTGATAAACAACAAGAGTCACCCTTGAAATTCTTTTATGTATATAGGACTGATTTAATTGTGTGTGTGTGTGTGTGTGTGTGTGTGTGTGTGTGTGTGTGTGATAGGAACATTGCCTTTGTGGGGAAATTATGGCTAGAATCGTGTGTTTTCTACCAAGGTCTAAACCATGGGAAATTAGTTTTAATTGTAACAGGAATGGATTAGGTGAATCCTAGGAAACACTTCCAGTCTCTGCACTGTTAGGATTAAAGGTGTCCTATATAGATCCTAGCTATTCTGCAGTTGATGACTTCCAGAATGAGAACTTCACTTGGGTGCTTTTGATAAAAGAAGGGCAAATGGTTTAGAAAATTGGACTATGGATTTTATTCTAAATCAGTGGTTCTTAACCTTTAAGTGATGACACTTTGTGTGTGTGGGGGGGTCCCATATCAGATATCCAGTATATCAGATTTTTACCTTATAATCCATAACAGTAGCCAAATTACAGTTATAAAGTAGCAACAAAATAATTTTGTGGTTGGGGTCACCACGACATAAGGAACTGCATTAAAGGGCAGCAGCATTAGGAAGACTGAGAACCACTGCTTAAATGGAAGCTGAGATTGGCCATGAGTTTCCCAAGAGGAAGCTTAGTTGAATGGAAGTGGTTGCAGCAAGTGCACACTTATTGAAAGGCCATTTCATCCTCCACTGGGAGGGAGATGGGAGAGAGAACAACATGTGCCAACTCCATTTATAGGGAAAGAATTTTCACACCACTCCCCTGTGTAATGCAGAGGATCCCAGACTATAGGTCAAGGTCAGCCAACTTGGGAGGTTAAGCAGCCCTCACACCCAGGCTTAGAGAAGGGCAGAGTTGAGGAAATCAGCTGGACCATCACAAAATGTTAAGCTGGGTTTCTTGAATCTACCCAACAGAGGCAAGAACTGAACACAAGCAGAATGTTAGAAGGTTGCTGGCGAAAGTCCCAGAACTGTACTGCCTCTGTCCAGCATTAATTTGTGCTAAGTTCAATGGGACCACACTGCTACTTGGCAATCCATTTGTTCATCTCTTGTTGATTTCCCTAAATATCTTCCAAACAGCTGCTGTTCACGTTCTATTCTTCTCTTCAAGACTCCCCCTCCTACTCAATAAGCTCCAGATACACTGGCCTTCATTCAATCACTCAATCATGCTGAGTTCTCCTGCCTCATTGTTTAGTACATGCTGTTCCCTCCAGGTGGCATGTTCTTTGTCTTCACAAATTGCTTGAATAACTTCTACATTATACTCAGCCTAAAGGACTCTTCTTCATGAAGATGATCCTGTACTCCATTTATCTTTTTTCTTTTCCATCATGCCCTCTTTGTTTCTTTTGTAGCATTTGAACCAACCAATAATCAAGGATCTCCTTCATATTGATTATTTTAGGATATCTCTCCTACTAGATGATACTATTTATGAGAAAGAACACATAAACACTGCTCATTATTGGCCCAATGCTGGAAGAGTAGGTTTGACTGTAATTGAATGAATATTGTTAAACTATGTTTCAGTGTCTCCAGTAGAGATATTTCCCATAAGTTTCTAGCATGGTTTTTAATCTATGTAGGAGGACAGAAGAAAGGCTGACTCATTACCACATTAGTTTCACTGCGGGTATGAATCTGAGGCAACCATTTGGTTGGGTTATTTGCTGGCTTTGGTAGTGTCCATAGTACACATCTGTCTTTTTAAGCTATGTTGAAGTGAGCAATTGCCTCCATGAGAAGAAACAAAATTTGAATTCCTATGTCCTACCGAACCCCAGCCTATTCGTATTGGGAAAATGAAAGAATTTTTCCTTAAAACCATTAGATTGAGATCTTTAATCCATTGACTACTAGCAAAGACCTCAGAGCGATGGTAGAAGTGGGAAATAGGCTAGAACCTTTTCCCTTAAGTTCATGAAAGAGCTTTGTGCCAATCACATGTAGCCTTTCATTATTTCCTACTAAAATACCCATGTGATCACATGAAAAGAAGAAACTATATAACACAACGCTACCAAGTGGACTTGGTGTTGAGTTTGAGTTTTTATTTCTATCAAATGTACAACTGCTTGTGGGAAAGAGGAAGCCCAGAGTTATGGGGCATCCCTACTGGGCCAATAGAAGCTATCTACCTTATGTTTGAGAAACTATTGGTCTTGACCCAGCAGAACTTGTATAGTACACTGCTCAGCAGCAAATCAGAAGAGAAAAGCACAGCAAAAGAAGCAGGAGCTATAATTTTCCACATCCTATGTGTTCTGCATATCAGAGACCCAGATGATAAGGAAAGAGTTCTACTCTTAATTCAGAAAGTCACACAGGGAGCAAGCTGGCTAGGCAGCAAACTTTGGGGCAGCTTTGATATTTGTGCATGTCAACTTTCTGGACAGCTGTTGACCTGAAAAATTTCAAAATTGCCACTTTGAGAATTAGGCTAAGGGAAAGCCATCAACAAAGAAAATTTGGTAAACCTTAGGTGTAGATGGCTTGTTCTTATTTGAGAATAGATGGGAAGGAAACAATAACCATACAAAGCTGTTAGAAACCACTATAGAATAAAAGAAAGGGAAGAATATTTTAAATAGTCAAGAAAAGAGGAAACCCCTCTAAGCGTTTTACTCTGAGAAATAAAGTAATATTTTACATTCTGCTTGACATCAATAAACTGGAGTTAAAAGGCCAAGATGTCAATACAAAGAAAATGAGACTTAGAGGGGAGCAGATGGCACAAATAAGGACCGTGAGGAAGAGAAAAGAAACTGAACTGAAATAGAAAAGTGAATGTGTACAAGGAAGCAGTGAGGGGTTGGAGTGAGCATATGGAAAGCTGGGTCAGTGACATGAAAACGAAACAAGGGCAGACCTCTCAAAGGCACACCTTAACGAGTGGAAGTTAAATGATGAGATGGAGCTGAGGATACTGTTCATTTGGATTTGCCTAGCATGCACAAGGCCCCAGGTTCCCATGGGGTCAGGTAGATGCAGGAGGATGAGAAGTTTAAAGTTATCCTTGGCCACATGGCTATGCGTTCAAGGTCAGACTGGGCTACATAAGACTTTCAAAAATATGAATTGTTGAATGATATGTATATTATTATTATTAGACACACAGACCAAAAAAAAGGTAGGATCTAATATTGAATTCTTATCCAGCCATTGCTGTGATTCCGTATAGAAGATAGATAACACAGTAGTAAAGAATACCTTCTAGTTCTACCATGACTCATTGCATAATGTTTAGGAGGTTATTGAATTGCTTTCTGACCTAAGTCTGAGCAGTAAAATGGCACTAACAGTAACCATCTGAGAGGATGCTTGGACAAGTTAAATGAGCCTGTGCAAGAACAGAGTGGGCATGCCCAGCACATTACTACTCCATGAGAAACATTTATATATTTGCTCTGTTCTTTGGTGTTCCTTTTGACTCAACCCCAATGAATACTTCTTAATTTATACTAGAATTGCTAATATATTTTAAAAGCAACTATAGCAAATATATAAGCAGAAGTTCATTAGAAAAAGACTCACTTAATGAAAGCAATATGGCTAGAATTAAAAGTGAAAGAAGGCTACTAGGTACAGTAGTGTATGCTTGTAATTTCAGTGCTTAGAAAGTAAAAGCAGGAAGACTGTTGCTTGCAGATCCCTGAAGCTACATAGCAAAATTTCATTCAAATAAGTAAGTAAATAAAATAAGAAAAATAAAATAAAGGATGGATAAGGAGACTGTGGATAGAATAGTGGGTTTTAGTGGATTCCAGGTGAGAAAGGTCTGAGCTAAGATGAGGCTTTGAACAAACAAAAGGAATGGATTTGAGAAATATTTTAATGGAGATAAAACATTTCGAGCAGTCCACTGTCACAGACAAGAGTCCTGAGCCTCACCTTGACTGAACAGCCTGTGTTATCTCCGTAGCCTTGAACTGGTGTTGATGGACCTTCAAACTAAAACCATAATTGTTTTTAAGCAAATGCCTCCTTTTGAGGCAGAGTTAATGTATCCCAGGTGGACCTGGAGGTGACTAATGCCTAGTATGAGCTGAAGTCCTATTCTTCAACTTCCAGCTGTAGGTTGTCTGGGATGACAGGTTTGTTTGCCCCTCTCACACAGATTGGCCTCCTATCCACTAAGCTATATCCACAGCACTTCTTTGCAAATGTCATCACTGTCTTTGTTACTCTCTGAGATCCACCTTGGTTATCACTTCTACTCTTGTTGGGTAGTTTTCATGCACCCTGAAGAATTCCCACCTTAAGCACCTGCAACTCTGCTGATGTGATTCCGAAGAAAACCCCAGGAGTCAGTCAGTTGCCAGGAGCAACCATTAACCCATGAACAAGGGATTTGATGGAAAAATTAGTGCCCTAGCTTTTCTGACAAGTGAGATACTTCTAAGCTGTGTTCCTTATCTGCCAGGTCCAGCACAGTAGCCACTAAGCCTTGTATAGCTGCTTTAATTTAAAGCAATTAACAGACTAAGCAATACAGTATCTTCTTTTCAAATATTCAATAGTTATATGGGCTAGCGGCTACTATGTTAAAGAGTCAAAGAATAGAGCATTTCCTTCGTATAGAAAATTCTGGGCGTGCTATTTTGTGTCATCTCTCTCAGCATCCTCCCAAGACTGACTTAGGCTGAGCACTTCTTCATTCATCCCTGATTAGTCTTTTCCCCTTCTCTATTTCATTTTCTCACACCCTTACCTGATACCTAGGTTCAATTGTGCAGTTATAACCAAATATCTGAGAAGGAATAATTTATAAGCAATATAAATGCATTTCTTCATTTCTGGAGGTCTGGAAATCCAAGTTTAAGGCAGTATTACGTTTGCTTTCTGAGGAGAGTCTTCTTTACATCATAGAGGGAGGAGCTGTGTCTTCTTACATGGTGGAGGTGGAAGGGCAACAATAGTGTGGAAATACCCCAACATGACAGAAGGGCAGAGGAGAGTAAACTCATGCATTCCTATAAAATTTCCATTTTTATCCCACCTATGAGGGTAAGTCTTTCACAATTTACTCGGTGCCTAAGTTTCCATCTGTACATTCTATCACTGCTGGGGTACATTGAAACCACTCATCCTGCTTTTTTGTAGTCACCTCCCAAATTAGTTTCCTATTTTACAATCCTTGCCTCTGAAGATGGCAGTGATGGGGTGGAGATGGGGGTGAGGATGGAGTGGGGAGCAAGAAGTGGGAGCCCACCCAGTCATCTCTGCCCTTTTAAATCACTTATAAGTTATATATTCCTTACAGACATATACCAAAAGCTATACATTCTGACCTGTTATTTCCAGGACACAGTTCTTTTCCTTATGTTTGTTTTACATTTTTGTCTTGGGGTCTTATGGTACACTAGTTTGAAGTTCTGCTTTGCCAGGACCTGAGGAAAGAAGTTTACTTAACCTTTCATCTTGACCTCTTTAATACCAATGCATTCTGAAAGGCTCATCCTTTCCTGTTCTGTTTTATCATAAGGTGTTCAGGGAGCTATGTCTTGACAAGGTTTAACTCTGATAGCCTCTCACAACCAATGAGTGAATACACTCTCACTCCTACACACAATGGCATCCTCTATCTAGAGCCGAATCCATCCTAATTATCAGGATCTGAGGTTCAGGGTAGCAAGTCTTCCAGAAGATAATAATGCTATTTTTGGATCACCTGTAACTAGCCTCCTGAATGAACACGATGATGAGAAAATAAAATATTTTTTCATCCCACAGAGACAGACTATGTCCTCATTCCCTCTTTCTTGTCTCGCTTTTGGGCTTGCTTTCTTTTCACTTAAATTATGTTCAAATCACACTTTCATTAGTGTTAATTTTCTGGCTTTTATAACAGTCTTTAATTTTTCTCCAAGCAGCTTCTTTCCTGTGTCTCCCTGATGGGTGTGCTTTGTTTTGCCCAGGAATGCATTTTGGTTATTGGCCAGAATGACGAAGAAATATTTCATGCTCAATGATTAAATTTTCACTTGAAACATGCCTAGGTTAAATATTGTTTACAGATATTGGAGAACAATTCACCTTCTCTAGCCTGAGCTACTGGGGCATTCTCAGGTCTCATAAAGGACAACTTCACCTTACTTAGTTGTAAAATGGGGGATAGAGAGTATGGAACTGCTAAGGATTCTGAAGCCTTAAACATTAGAGTTCTAGACATTGCACGCTACTCAGATTTAATCTGACATTTAGTTATTGACAAATGCAACACTATTAAGATATTGGAACCATTCTTTGTTGACTGGTCAGCGTCCCCTGCTGTAGGCTCCAACCTGAATCATTCCCTCTGCATCTCTGCATTCAATTATGAGTTGTTTTTTTTTTCCCTTCCTACAGAATAAACACCCCATTAATGCTACTTACTCACTGGACCCGGCCCCTAAGAAGAGGCTGGAGAGATGGCTCAATGTGTTAAAGTGCTTGCTTTGCAAACACGAGGAACTTTCATAAAAAATTGACAAGGTAGTGTGTTTTTGTCATTGCAAGATTAAGGAGGAAGAGCAGGAGGCACTCTGTGGCTTTCTGTCTAGTTTAGCTAAATCAGTGAACTCCAGGTTCATTGAGAGCCTCAAAAAATAAGATGGGAAAATACTGAGGATGACATATAGAATGGACATTTGACCTATACACACACACACACACACACACATACACACACACACACACACACACACACACACACACACACACACACACACCAGGCTTCTGTTCTAAGGCTTGTTAACCTATAGCTGCCTTGACTTCTGTTGGTAGATCCATTGGTATACAAGTTGTTAAATCCTCTCTGCAAAGTTTCCGTTGCCTAACTAGCCAGCTCTTGAGGAATGTTCAAATATTCAGAAAACAGTCTCCAAATCTTAGGAGAGCAAGCTTATCTTGGAAAGGAAGAGATTTTTGGGTTGACTTTGAGTCGCTGGCCTCAATGGATGCAAAATTCCTTTGGGGGAGGAGTGAGAGTGAAAAGCTAGACACAAAATTCTTGTCTCCTAAGTCAAAGGCCTGATTTGTCTCCATATCATAGTCACTCTTGACTTGTCTTTAGATCCCAGTTGCAATAGGTACTCAGAAAAAGAGGTCAGAAATCAGGGAGGTGGGAGCTTTTTCCGCCTTCCACTTTGAGATGCCTTTAGGTCCCCCTAGTGGCCATTTTAGTACCTCCAGTTTCTTAAGATCAATTCTGTATGACCCTAACAAAGAGAGGATAGATGGGAAAGGAGGGAGGGAGGATGTGTGGGAGGGAGGGCGACTACAGCTTTTTCACTGGCAGGTGCAATGTTGGTGTAAGGATAAATAGCAGTTGGTTTATAGGATACAATACTTTCCTGTTTCTCAGTTCTCAGCAAAATCTGCGCTGATTCTTTAGCAATAACAGATATATCTTCCTTACATATTTTATTCTGCATTCCTCACACTATCTCATAGCCAAAATCTTTTTATGACATTTGTATCTTGGTTTGTGTCAAGGAGGCATAATTCCTAGGCAATCACTTCCAACTTTAGGACATACACACACACACACCCCACAGACTTACATTTGCTTAGACTGGGAAATTTAAGAGCTTAACAGTTTTCCAAAGGAAAAATTTAAAATGAGGAGGAATTAACCAGTTTTGTTTGTGGGTTATAACAGTCTAACAAACTCCCCATTTAGCCCATTCCATACATCATTGGTGTATAACTGTAACCTTGAGTTGATAGAGAGAAGCTTTTTCACATTCAATGAGCTTGTTGACACATGCTATCCAACATCAGGAAACCTGGTAGTAACTGTGGCACCTCACTGACTCCAGCGAACGTTGCTCCCGCTCTACCCTGCTCATAGTTTTCAAGATGTAGACAAAGTACCACCTTTGGGTCATTTTAATGGAGACATTTCTTTCCCACATTCATCATATTTGAGTTTCTGATGTTAATTCAATTATTTCTTTTGCTTGTAAATTCCAAGACCCTTTCCTTTCCCTCATTAACACGTTAATTGTATTATAATAATGCATTTTTACACCATTAATTAACTGAAGCGAAGCGATAAATAAAAAGAAAGCACACATTCCTGCTTCAATTTTACCCAGTTCCAAGGTAGGGGCTGGTGTGAGGGAGGAAGAAGAGAGTAGGAAGGATTGCCATTCTGCAATAAAATAAAATAAAATAAAATAAAACAAAAACGATCTCCTTGTTTTCTGGGAGTTCTAGAACAAAGCTGTATGTCAGAGGAAGAACTGAGCTGCCTTCGAGCTAAAAGGTTTGGCATTAAACCTTGACACTTTAATGGCTTTTAGGATATTAGATAATATTTTATCTTATAATGTTCTTCTCCAACACAATAATGGCATCAAACTCAGATACGATATGCTATCCCTGCAACGTTCACGGTAAGACTCATTCCGGATATGAGGTATCTGGACCCCAGCATCGCAGTTAAGTATCCCGAAGCCCCGAAGCTCCAAAAGCTAACGTGTTTTTTTATTTTTTATTTTTTATTTTTTCCGCCGGGGACTTCGGTTCGCCTCCTCCTCGACTGAGGCTCCTTCCGTTTAGGTAAACAGTGCTGGGAACCGGGGGGGGGGGGGGCAAGCCCCTGCTGGTGGTGAAAGGGGTCCTGGCTTCTAGAAACTGCAGGGAAGCCTAGGGTGGGGGAAGAGTGTCGACCAGTTCAAAGGACGGCCCAAGGGTGTAGGTACCAAGGCTAGAGCTGGGGATGGGGAGTGGGGGCGGAGATCAGAGGAGCGGGATCCCCGAATCCCAGATTAGGGAGATGCTTCACCTCGGGTAAGATAGTCAGCTCAGAGTCCCGAGTTAGGAAGCCCTTTCTAACGCATCCCTCCTCTCTCCATCCTCCCAGGCCCTTAAAAGAAAGTGGGTGGGCTGCCCGAGGAGATAGGCGCAGGGGAAGGCAAAGATCCAGCGGCTCCTACGGCAGGGGGAGGTGGGGACTCAAGGGGAAGTAGACCCTAGAAGCCATGGGACCCAGTTGAGGAAAAAACCCGGAAGCTGGATCGCACTTTCGGAGCCTGGTTTTCCAGTAGGAATAAACCGTCCGCTCGCGTCCTCTTTCTCACTCAGGCTCCGCTTCAGCCTCATGGGTGTATTCTCCCAAGGGATATCCGGTCCCCTTTACTGTAACCAAATCTTCATGCTCCTTCCGCAGCCCGGGCGGACTCACGGCATCCCTACTCTCCTCATTAACATCGGGAGGCTAGATGTCCCTTCAGTGGATGTTGAACGCGGGGCTTTGAGCAAGAGTAAAATTAGAAAGGAGGTGCATCTGTGTGTGTACATATGGACACAAAAATGTAGTTTCTCCTTGGGGCGGGGGGGGGGGAACCAGAGTCTTGCACAGGATTCTTGGATCTAGAAGCCATGCAAGATGCTGTCAAACCGTTCAAATAGGGCCTCTTAGCAGTTCTGGTTGCCCCATACCCTGTCTACCTAGGGGAGAGCCGCGTCCCCTGTAGAAGGAAAATCAGGGTAAACTTCCTACAAACCGTTATTTTGTAAAAGGAGTGGCACGGTGACCCACCCTGCAGGCAAACCTGAAGCTATAGCTGCCAACTTGACCTGCCTCTCGTCCCTCTTTTTCATCCAAGCCCGGGATAGCCCGAGTCAGGGAAGGAAGGGCGAGAAGCTCCAGCTGATACCCTTTTCCCGAGACCCGGCCCTGGATCCCGGCTCCGGGTGTTTCATCCGCCTGCGTTCCACTGAACCAAGGAGCCAAAGGAGGAGCTTGGCTGTAGGCGTAGCCTAGGCAGGGCGGGCACTAGAGACGCACATTCCTGGCGCTACCCATTGGTCGTCCATGCGGTCACGGGGAAGAGGCGTGGCCCCAAGGCGGGCTCCGGTCCCGCCCCCGCTCGGAACCCAGCCCAGGATCGTGGTGCTCCCCCCTCGCCCCCCAGCTGCACAGACATGACACAGACACACAGTCACTGCAGCTGCTGAGCGAGCCTGACGCTCTAGGCACGCGGCGGCGGCCGGACTAGCCCGAAACTCGAACCCCAGCGCCGGCCAGCGCGCTCCCACGCCGGTCCCCGAACAGAGATTCCCGCCCGGCCGCGCGCGGGAAGCGGGGATCGCGCGCCCGTCCGTTCGCGACTCCAGGCTGCCCACAGCGTCTGCAGTGGACGAGCGGCTCCAAACCTGAGCGCTCCGGGAAGCCGGCGCGTCTCCAAGGCGGCGGCGGGGCCACCCGCCCGGGCTCCCCGCACCCATCGTGCTGCGTCCCGCTCGCCGCGCCCCGGTGGCTGTGACCTTCCAAGGAGCGCTTATCCCGGCCCCGCGCCCCCAGTCCGGCGCCCCAGGCCGGGGCGAGGCCCTCTTCAGCGCCCGCTTCTCGCGGAGCCGCGGGCGGGCGGCGCAGGCCCGGGGGGAGGGTCACCGCAAGCTGCTACGGCCGGTCCCAGTGCTCACTCGCAGCGTTCGTCTCCCAGCCCGGCTGAGCTGCCTTCTGCCTCCTACCTCGCCTCTTCTCCCGAGCCGGGGGCGCGGCTTCACTCGCCTGGCCGGGCGGGTTGCGGGCAGGCCCTGCCCTGAAGGGGCTAAGCGGTCTGGGGCGCGGAAGGTGAAGCCAGCGGAGCTGCCACTCCGCGTTTCTTCCTGGCGCTGGTTTCCCGGACCCAACCCAGGGCGACCTCCGGCCCTTGCCCATGCGAGGCGCCCGGGGCTTGGTAGAGTCCTTCTGGTGTGGAGCAGCTCTCGGCAGCCGCCTCGGAGGAGGGGAAAGAGGGGAGAGTGCTCAGTCCCAGCAAGGCGGACCTTTCCTGTTGGCATTTGGAGCCCAAGGCTGTCCCGAAGTCTGTGCTCGGCACCATTGGTTGGGTTTGAACAGCGCCAGCTGGAATCTCCACCCGGACCCACTGCACTTAGTAGGCGTCAGTGGCACCACGCTGTTCAGCTCTTTCGTAATGTACCTCTGCCTGGGTGTAGTCAAGGCCAAGGTAAGAGCCCTGAGGTGCGATTTTCTGATACAGATGGGGAACGCTTTTGTGAGCAGTGCTGGACAAGTTATCCAAACCTGTGGCTGGTACCCGGTGTGCTTAGGATGCTAGTAAAGAGGATGGGCACACCGTTTCTGATTTGGCTTCGAGTCCTGGAGAAGCAGGAGATGGAAGACCCCAATCTCTGGTGTCCCCAGGATCTGTCTCAGGGCCTGACAGGCTTATAGGTGTACAAGATATTGATAATCAGGAGCGAGTTGGGATGTGTGTGTAGGGGGCTGGTTCTTAGTAACACCTGGAGGTACTGTTTCTCTGCCACTCTGGGACCCTTCCTGCCTTTCTGCGGTGTTTACCTGCCTTTTATGATGGGATGCCAGAGAACTTTCCAATTGGTTGAAGAGAGGCCGGGTTGTGTGTGTGTATCCACATTTTGCAAAAAGCTCTTTAGGATAAAGTGGTTGAATGGCATGGATACCGGTAAGGGGAAGACCCAACCAACATACCTGGTCTGCCCTGTTAGACTAAACTTTTAGTGATCAGTGTCTAGTCAGAGCTTCCTGTAAATGTCATTGCTTCTGGAGGTTGGAGTGATAACTCAAAAGTATGTGTATCATAAAGTTTTACTGTTAATCGCCTTGAAATGCCCCCTCCGTGTAAGGATAGTTCTTTCTACAAGCTGTCTTTGCCAGTGTGAGATTAAACCTATGCACTTCTGGATTTTAAATGGGTCACTTGAGAGGGAACAGATTGTCTTTTACAAACCCAGTCCATCTCCTGGATGACCCTGTTTAATAGGGATGCATTGTTTTTGTTTTTGTTTTTTTCCTGTTCCAGTGCTGATGTACCTTAGTTGAGTAGGTTTCTGCTGAATTCTGAATCCTTGAATTTTGCCTCTCAGCCCATTAAAATGATTTCCTGAGGGAGCAAAATAGCAGCTTACATTTTCTGTGAATGTCACAGGAAGTTTACTGGGTCTTATGTAAGTGTCCCAAGAGAGAACTCATACTCTTTCTTCCTTTAGGCGGACAAAAGGGGACTGGAGGGAGTGGTACAACATCTAAAAGCAGATGCCTTTTCTGATACAGATGGGGACCCAAAGTGCATATTTAATGAGTGGTGGCAGTATCTGAGGCTGATGTTCCTTTTTGGTTCTCCTGTCTTCCCACCTTAGGATTCATTTTGATAGACTCAAGATTAGGGAACCATCTAAATTAGGAAAATAACCGTGGTGATTTATTTCTCATCTCTCACAAATCGTTGACATGAATGAATTACTCACCAGTTTGTTGGGACCTTACTGGGGCAGAAAAAAAGACTAAAAGAAAACTTGCATGATGGTTTCACACATCTCTTGCATATTTTCAAAGAGTGCTTTACCTTATTGAAAAATTGCTTGAGGAGAACACACATTTATGGAGCTGGGTCCTGTTAATTTCAGAAAGAAAAGGAAACTGAAGGAAAGGATCTGCACAGAAGGGCAGAAGCTATAAGGATTTAGATGTTAGTGGATTTTCCAAAGAAAGGAGGCAAACTTCCCTAGGAGGACAGGGAGGCTTCAAAAGCAGGCATTCTCACCAGTCTGGGTAAGCACAGGCTGCCTGCAAGTGTGGGCTCCCAATGCTTCAAGAAGTGGTCTGAATTGTGGACTAATATTTTTGATGTGAAAGGACATAGATTCCTTTGGCTTTTAAGTTGGAACTGTATAAGCCTTAGAAATAAAATCAAAGGTTTTTTATCCTCTCATAAGTTATGAGAATACTTCTTGTCTAGGTCACCAAGGTTTTTTCTAGGTTCTGTGTTTCTGAGCTGTTCTTTAAAGTCAGTACTTGAAGGCAAGAGTCTGCTTTTCCCAGTGTCTTCACACTTCAGCCACCTATAGGACACCAGAGGGGACTAGTTTTCTATTCTGCCATCAAAGCACAAAGACTACAAACAGATGCTAGAAATGACCATGACTTGTTGTGAAAGCTCATGATCTTAGGTTTTTGGTACCCAAATTGTGTTTGCACTATTGAGTGGATTCCAAATGTTTGGATGGCTGGCCTGGTTTAGTCTACAGTGTCATGTGGACAATGTGGGTGTTAACTGCAAAGTGTTAAGGGAAAATGCGGTAAGACTCAATTACAATGTTTTAAGTATATAAGGGCTATATATTTTGGGAACGTTGCCTCCTGTAAACTGCCTTTTTAACATTGATTCATGCTAATTTTAAATTCCCTAATGGTGCTGGTAACTGTCCTCCATCCCCTTTGTAGTTCTGAGGACCAAACCTCATACTTGCTAGGTAAGTGCTCTGTCTACTACTGAGATACATCCCCAGCCTCTTTTTTGTTGGGGGATGATGTGGGGACATGCTTTTGGACTATGTAACTCAGTCTTCAAAAATAACAGTTCTTCAGGACATCTCTGAATTTAATTCCATTAAATTTAAAATTTCTTGGTGTTATCCCCTTAAAAGTATATTCCTTACACAGATGGTAACATAGCATTTGACAGTGTGATTGGACTTAGATGTACTCTGCACTTTTAACAGTGTTAAATCATTAGTGTCTGGGATTCTTTCAGCAGAATAGAAGATAATTATATTTCCCCGAAGATCAAAGCCCCTTGGCCCAGATCTACCAATAGCGACTAACTCTTATAAAAGTCATACAAGGGAAGAAGGAAGAATCTAAGGGACTGGTCATTCTAACATACTGGTACTCAAAGGACAAATTTCACTAAGATCTTGGTCCTGCTGGAGTCTTAAAAGCTTGATTCAGCACACAGAATTAGACTTTGTTCAGAACCTGCAATATTCTGCAAGTTGTTTGATTACCTGGAACCCTGGAGTATGTTAGATTGCATCTGTGACCTTTTACTCATAAGTATGTATATGTAGGTAATTTAAGGAGAATTGCTACTGTGGTCTAGGAAAAATGATCAACAGAGTCTCATCCTTTTCTTGGGGCTTTATGGATTGATCTTCAGAGGTGCCGTCTGATCAAGGGATAAGAGAATGAAGGTAAAAAATACTTAGGGCTGTGGTCCTAAGGCATGAAGGAAGGCTTATGAATTTGAGGAAAGCACTTTGGTGGGGGTGGAGGAAGAAATTGAGGCAGAGTATTGGATTCTGTCAGGTCAGTGAGGCAGGAACAATGGCATTTTGGGAGTGTGCCTTTGGTGTGCTGGACAGTATGATGTTGATATTTGGAAATCGGTAGGTGGATTCCAGTAGAGTTAACTGTTCTTACTTCTAATTTAGCAAGTAGTGATTTGATTGATTCTGAATTTTTTATGGCAAATGCCTTGCTCTGTGCTGAGGTCATAAAGGTTCTTCATTTGGCTCATTGGTGATCAGGGGTAGCAGACAGTCATTCATTCCTGCAAGTTGTGTATAGACTGCAGGTGTGTTCAAAAAATGACTTTGAATTTTCTAGGTTAGTTAGAATAAGGAAGACAAGCAGCGTGGAAACCCCAGTATGCATTGTATGTGAATAATCAGTGGAATGGCAGCTGGAAAAGGAGAATTTCTAGGAAAGGAAAGCTTGGAGTCAAAAAGTTCTTGCCTTGACAGGGCCCCTTACTAGCGATTGTTCCTTAGTCTCATGCTCTGTGAAATCAAAATGGGGCAAGAATGGTTGTTGGGCTAGTTCCAACAAAGGTAGTTGATTACCCCATATTGCTATTAAACATAGACAAACATTTTGGTGTCCATGTTTTTCTCCATAGAGCATTTTTCCTGTCCTTTCAAAAACTTCTAGCAATGCAGATAAAGAAAGGATTTCTTTTCAAGCCTAAGTCGGGCCTCTGTGTATATGAATGACATCTGTGGTTTCATTGTGTGATTACACAGTAGTGAGAAAAAAGATCCAGTTACTCAAGACATAATACAGTACGGCAAGGGCAAAGCTGCCTTCTGTTAGAATACATTTTATTTTGTATTAGCTCCAGATAGAGTTATGACTGTGCTTCCCACCAGAACATGGCTTCTGTATTATAATCATTTCCATTTTCCTCTTAACTTTCTTTGCTGTTGGAAGAGTTTTACCATAAATGGGAGTATGCCTGCATGTATTTGACTACCTCTGTGTGTTGTGGTAGTAAACTCTAGTTTTTTCTGGGGTCTTCATATCTGTCAGGGATTGGTTCTTAGGTCCTTCCCTTTTAATACCAATTTCCACATATGTCCAAGCTACTTTTACAAGATGGAATAGTGTTTGCATAGAAACTATATAGACCTCTAGGTTATTTCTAATACCTACCCCAATGTAGATGGTGCATAAATACTGATTACAGTGTGCTATTTATAGAGTAAATGACAGTGAAAAAGTATACATGTTTAGTATAGATACAATTTTTATTTTGTATTTTATTTAAAGATTTAGTTATACTTTATGTGCATGAGTGTTTTGTCTGAAAGTAAAGTGCACTATATGCATGCCTATACCACAGACGTCAAAAGAGGACACTGGATTCCCTGGAATTGGAGTTATAGACAGTTGGAAACTGCCAGTGGGTGCTAGAAACTGAATTCAGGTCCTCTGCAAGAGCAGCAAGTGCCATGCCATCTCTTCAGCCCTAGCCACAAATTTTAATGCTTTTTTTTGCTGCTGGTTGCCTGCTTAAGCCCTCTTAATCTGAAGACTGACTACATGTGGTCAGGAAGAAACTCAACAGTAGAGCTGTGCTGTCTGAAGGGTATTAGAGAGAGTGGAAAGTCAGAAGTTGAAACTGTGATCTCCAGGACTAAGTATATTTAATTTTATCTGTCTGTCTGTCTGTCTGTCTGTCTGATCTGTCTATCTAATCATCCATCTACTTACCTACCTACCTACTTACCGATTATCTGTCCATCTGTCTATCTGTCTATATCTGTCTATCTCTGTCTCTATCTCTATCTCTATCTATCTCTATCTCAGGACCAAGTATATCAAATTTTCTTTCCCTCCCTCCCTCCCTCCCTCTCTCTCTCTCTCTCTCTTTTTCTTTCTTTCTTCATTCACTTACTTTACATTTTGATCAAAGTTCTCCCCACACCTTCAACTTGCCCTGGCACATTAAGTCTCATCAGGACTAGGCACATCCTCTCCCACCGAGGCCTGAGGAGCCTGCTCAGCTAGGGGAAAGGGAACCAAAGGCAGGCAAGAGTCTGAGTCTGAGACTCAGTCCCCGGTCCAGTTGTTGGGGGACCTACATGAAGACCAGGCTGTACAACTGCTACCTATGTGACTCTTCCACAAGACCCCCTGAGCTCTTCCTAATGTTTGGCTGTGGGTCTCTGCATCTGTTTCCATCAGTGGCTAGATGAAGCCTTTCAGATGACAGTTGTGCTAAGCTCCTGTCTGGGTGATCCTTGACCCCACAGGTGTCCTCTGGAGGGAAGGTGATAGAGCTTAGGGGGACAAGCATGCAACTTACTTCTCGTATATTTAAGTTTTTAAGAGCAGGAGCCAAAATAGAGGTGGTAAAAGGTGTGTGTGTGTGTGTGTGTGTGTGTGCGTGTGCGCACGCACCTACATATGTGCCTATATGTGTGTACATACATGTGTGTTTGTATTTGCTCATTTGCTTTGCACCTTCCATGCCTGTATTGAGTGGGGTCAGATTAAGTCAACTCAGGTGCTCTGTGTTCCTTGGATTCCAGGAACCATCTGTCAGTAAAATATTGCTTATCTTGTATCTTGTAATTTAGTATCTCCCGAGAGGGAAAGGACTAACTTGAGCTAGTTTGTGGTAAGGTTTAGACTGCAAGGTAGGATTTTAGCTTTCTGCTCTGAAATCGGAAAAGACCTGAAAGTCAAAAAAAAAAAAAAAAAAAAAAAGACTTGCTTAAAAAGAATGCCAGTCGGGCTGGTGTGATGATGGCTCAGTGGTTAAGAGCACTGACTGCTCTTCCGGAGGTCATGAGTTCAAATCCCAGCAACCACAGGGTGGCTCACAACCATCTGTAATGAGAAACAAATAAAACAAACAAACAAAAAACTATGGGCTGAAGCAAGCAGGGCCCTGAGCAAGAGGGAGAAGGGAAGGGGGAATGAAAAAGGATGCCAGTCTTTGCTTTTGGTTGCAAACTTTATAAAACCTCTTATATATGAGGCCATGAATATATGAACAAGCTTTCTTGCTTCTTGTACATGGTGCCAACTTGTTGATCCTGGAATGTTACACTAGTACTTAGCTACTACTTGAGAAAGACCCGCATTGTGATAAAAAGAAAACAAACCAAAAACAATGTTGACCATTTTAACTGTTTCAAAGTAAAGTAGATAAAAACAAGAGTTGGCCCTCCTGGGATCTTCTGCTTGGGCCCTCAGAAGAAAGCCTTTCCATTTGACCTTATAGGGGAGAGGTTGGATAAAGATGAAAGTCGTCAGGAAGAGTATATCCTGACTTATTTTGGAGTTGCTTCTGGATTCCCTGGGAACAGAGTGTAATGATTATTGGAAAGAAGAAATCTCAAGTGCAATGTGAATCTGAGAGTCTGTGTTATTATTTTAATATTGAAGCTAAATGGGGGAGTGCTATATTTGAGGAGAATTTGGCATATAAAATCTTCTGTTAAAACCAAGTAGTTTAAGATAAGTAATTCTTTGCGCTATGAAAAGATTTTTATTTTACAAAAGTGATTTATTGTGGTTCCCCATTTAATGGCTGTTCCTTTATAGTATTTGAAATTATTTTATGAATACAATCCTGATGGACAGTTTTAGGAGACACACTTGTTGTTAGGTAATGTCGGGGACTTTTGGGCCATAAAATAGAATGTCTCATCGGGTAGCCAACTAGGCTTACCTGCCATGAAGCCCAGTATGAGATGTGTTACAGAAAGAAGAACATGGCTTATTTAAATGTTCAAGTTCACTAACTAGCTATATGGAACAAGTCACTTGGTTAGCTCGCTGTTCCCAGGATTCTGATTTTCTTGTTATTCAAACTTTTACTCTTTTTTTTTTTTTTTTACTTAAATGTGTGTGCGTGTCAGAACACATATGCAGAAGTCAGAAAATAACTCATGGAAGTCTGCTTCCATTGTGTGGGTTTCTGGCATGGAACTCATGTTGTCAGGCTTGACGGCAGGTGCCCTTACCCAATGAGCCATCTTGTTATTCTGCTTTTTAAAATTCCAAAGAAAAAAAATGACGTGTGTGTCACACACACACACACACACACACACACACACACACACACACACACGTGCTGACAGTTCTTTCACTGCCAAAGTGCTATCAGGGATTTTGTGGTTGTGTTGTCTCCCCCCATCCCCAAGTACCTTTATCTCTTATCAAGTTCTCAGAAGAGAGTTTGTTCTAGGAATGGAGTGCAATGGAGACGTTTACTCTGCAGAGGTAATTTTGGAGTTGTAGGTAATCACAGACCAGGGTAGAATGGAAAGTGAAGTCTCACCCATAATTTGAGCCTCTCTTGTCACATTATGGGCTTTGCTTTGGACAGGCAGCAGACACTGATGGAAATGGAGTCCTGACTACTGGCAGAGCTTTGCTCTTAACAGGGCCTTTTCTCAATTATCAAGGCCAATTGGAAAGAAAGGGCTTGGCTGATCTTTCCAGTTCTCCATGGTATCATTAGAGTTTAGGAGGATTTGCAGCAGCACATGGTTTTGTATGCGTTTCTAGTTAGAGAGATTGCTTTTGCTTTAGATGCATTGATGTATATGAATAAGGTTTAACATGTATGGCTGACTGGAAGGCATCACTGCCCCTTCCCTTTAGTTTCCAGTATAGTTGCGTGGACCCTTAATAAGACAAAAGTATGTACCAGTTTTGCTGACAGGTATAGATTCTCATCTGGGAAAGCCATTTATTGGAGATGCAGGCAGAGGAATCAGGGGTGGGTTTTTATTACCTTCACTGTGGTGACTGGTTCTTTGTAGCCCTGCATTCCAGTAAGTAGTCAAAGTGTGTGCCTCAGATGATCTAGTAAATGAAAGTGTGACCCTATGTTCACAGTTGGGGTGGAGTGATCATGGAGGGGGAAAGTTGCAGCAGACCCAAGTGTGACTGGAATGAAGTTGGGCAACATAAGGCCACTTCATGGAACTTTCATTTTCAATCTCTGGTGGACATTTCAGATCAAGTTCTCTGAAGACTTGTCTTTGTGTGTTTGACATTGATGACCAGGAATGGGCCCTGTGTGCTTTCCTCGGAATATGTAGAGATTTTAACTTATTTGGAATGAGAATGCGTCTACTCTTCATCTACTTCACATGCAGATGCCAAGATGTGTTGAAAATGTCTTGAGAAGCATTTTCAGTACAAGCCTTAGAATGATGGAGGATGTTGATATCTCTAGTGCTGATGACACTGGGTGTGGCATGACTGTGGATCAGGTTGTTGAGTCTGTTAGGATCAAGTGGACTTCTGGGATTGAAGGGAGACCTGCCTGAGTGGGAAAAGGTCAGGGAAGAGGCCTCTTTGCCCTGTAGATGTCTTCCTCTGTATAGACTGGGAAAAGGTCAGGGAAGAGGCCTCTTTGCCCTGTAGATGTCTTCCTCTGTATAGACTTGAGGTGCTTCACCTAGGTTCCGAAGGGCCCTGAGTTAGCATGGACAACTCCTTGTGATCAGAGTATCTATACTGGGACAACATTTAGTCTGAAGAAGACAGCTGAGTTCCCAGAACAGCTTCTTCATCCATTCTGCCTGAAGGAGACAGTTGAACCCCAAGATCAGTCCTTTATCCCAGAACCTTGGATACCAATGTTGGTAAGGTAAGGAGGATTATTCCCAGGGACGGTGACTTAGGTCCACGCTCCCTATCCACCTCCCTTGGTTCTTCTCTTCTCTTCTAATTGTAGGTTCTGCTCTCAGCTCCCTTCCTGTCTTTCTTGCAGTCCACTTCTGTTTGTTTCATTCCTCCCTTAATGAGACAAGCTTTCATTAGAGCCACTTTCAGTGACTTTATCTCTACAGTTTCTCTGATAGTGTGGTAAGGTCACACCCATTTTAGAATTCATGGGAACATCCCATAAGTTCTAAGTACAGAAGTGTGTTGAATTAAACCTAGAGACTTCTGATCTTGTCCATGAGATAATCAGTTGGAAAGGTTGGGAAAAATGTGCTGAGTGAAGCACAATAGCAGATAACTAGGGCTGAGTAGAAAGGCAGTGGCGCTGGTGGGGATGGTCCTGGTGAGTGTTGAACTGAAGGTGCTAATGGGGACTGGAGACTGGAGCTTGCTTTAGCCTTTAAAACTCAGTGAAAGAGGCAATATTTAAGACAGATTCTTGGATATGAAGTACTTAAACCATGAGTGGAAGGACTTATGGGAGGTCAGGCCAGGTAAGGGTGACAAAGCAAATACCTAATTTGAGGTTTGAGAAGAAACAAGCGAGAGTCTATTAGCAAAAGCATTGCAAATGAAATGAAGAAAATAACTAATACACACTGCTTTGACCCAAGCACCTCACTGTAGGCTCCGTCTACAGACACTGGCAATTTGGAAAATTCAGGTTCTGACACATGAATTTCAGAAGGAGCTACCCAGTTGTAACAGCATGCATTGTTTAAAGATCCCTGGCTGGCATTGTTGCTATAGGACAGAGGCCAACAGATGCTTCTATAAACTTTTCTAGTCGTAATCATTGGCTCAACTTAAACTTGACATTGATGTTGTAGATGTTTAACATTACTCATCATAAAGGCAGCTTACTTAGAATAAAGTGCACTTGTGACATAGTCTAAAAATACACTTTCTCTTTCGGCTGTGCTGGGGGACAGGGCTTTGGTGAGGTAGTCTCTCTGGAACTTCTCTTGTTGGAGGTTTGTTTAAATGGACCCATGGTTATAGAACAAACAACCTTTTCTGGGCTTTGGATAATACTCAATACAGAGTGTAATACAGACAGTTCTGTTCTTCATGTGTGTCTCCTATGGCAGCTACAGAAGGTGACAGCAGACTGCTCAGAGTTTTCCCATCTAGGCTGTGCTTCACATTTGGAGCCTGGTCTGTGCTCTGTCCTCTACCCTCACAACTGCCTTGCTTCTCTGAAGCTTCTTCCTGCTGAATTGTGGGGACAGTCTTTGCAAACTGGTGGAGTAAGCCATTCTGGATAGTAGAGTTTTTAAGTAGGATATTCTACTCCCTAAAAGAGAGGTTTTATATTTCATCTTTGGAGAATGAGAGCTTTTCTGGAGTGTTCTGTGGATTTACCCTCACTGGCTCATGGCCAGTGACTGGAAACCATCTACTTTTCTTATGGAACACACAAAGCTTGTTCTGACCTAACTATAGCACATTCATTTCATCTCCTTCCCCCTCCCCATTTTAGGAACCACTAGTCCCTAACTCTAGTTGTCTTACTTATTATTTTCCCCAAACCTAACAAGGTCTGTATTTACTTTCTTTGCTTGCTCAGCTTTTTCCTACTTTTCTACCTGGAATATCTTTAGTTCTCATTTGAAGCTAGTTTAGGAAGTTCTTTCTCCTAGCTTTTCTGATCATGGCTTCAGAATGACATTGATACTGCCATCCTGTTCCAGTTTGTCAGAGTTCTGGCCCTCTAAGCTGGGGCATCCCTGTCTTCAGCACTCATTGCACCTAAGAGTATTATCCTTGGGGCTCTTTCCTATACTTGGAAGTACTTTTTGGCCAATAAATGGTGATAATCTGTTGTAGATTTTTGTCATATTTACTGGGCTAGTATAATGTAGTATTTTTCTACTAGACCTCAAGGGTCTCATTTTCCTGCAGAGGTAACTAGGATGATGAAAATTTGCTCCTTAAGGCATTTTCATCTATACTGACTTCATTCCCCTTTGTCCCAGGTTTGAGACCTAGCAGAGGGGAGGTAGGAATGGAGACCTTGCTAGACTAGAAGAGTTGGGTTCTGGAGATCTGAACTCAGGTCCCCATGCTTATGTGGCAAGCACGTTATTGCCCGAGCCGTCTTTCCAGCTCCCTAATTCATTTTGTTGTCCCCTTCTCTCTCAA
Source organism: Tokudaia tokunoshimensis (assembly GCA_036184795.1). Classification (NCBI taxonomy): domain Eukaryota; kingdom Metazoa; phylum Chordata; class Mammalia; order Rodentia; family Muridae; genus Tokudaia; species Tokudaia tokunoshimensis. Next base: position 816,632 of record BTHU01000020.1, on the reverse strand, counting down.
GCTTTTAAATCTTTCTAGCTTGAGCCTTGGATGCTGATGAATGGTTTCACCCTGGCTTCTATTTAGATTTAATTCTTCCCACATTCTATTAATGAACCAGATATGTGGAATGGCAGTTATAATTGATTGAGAAATTATTGAAGAGTGGTGGGGAGTGGCTGAGCAGGACTGGATTAATTTCTGCAGAAACTCAGCAGTGGTGTCTAGAGTTTGCTTAGATTATGTCATATTGCTTGTGGTGTTGCTAGGCCCATTTAGGTTTTCTTGCACTGGCCCTGTAAGCTAGGCATGCTGCTGCATGAAACAGGTTATGCTTAGTACATCATAGGTACTTGTCAGAGAGTTTGTGTGATCTGGGCACTCACATGACTTCATGAACTTACTCTTGGCCTAGGATGTTTGTTCTCAGAATGCCTCTGCAGAGGTGATCTGACTTAATCTGTGCCAACAGATACTTAATCTTGGCTTACCTTTTGCTTTCCCCCATCTGTTTGAGTTTGTCTACAATTCCCATTGAAACTTAGAGTTTTTGAGTTCTTTCAGTCTGTTAACTTTTGTATGATGTTGAAAAAAACCCTCAAGAAGTACCAGCTGTTTTAGTTGTTATTTATAATTCCACCCTCACCTCTACACACCTCTTCACATTAACCTTTTATGATAAATGCACTTGGTTAACTTGATGGTAAGATAGTACTTGAGGGGTGGAGAAGAAAGATGAGAGGGAGGAAGGCAGGCCACATGCTTTCTGTTTTCAATCCTAGAAACTCTGAAAAGGTATTAATGGTAAAAGCAAATTCTTGCACTTGCACCCACTCATCATTGTATTAGTTATTTTTCTGTTGCTCTGATGAAATACCAGAACTTATAGAAGAGTTTATTTTAGCATACAGTTTCAAAGGGCTGACCATCATCATCATGATGGGAACTACATGGTATGCTGGCAGAAACAGAAAGCTGGATGATCAATATGTCCAGAAGTAGGAAAGTGGTATGTGTGGTTGGGGTGGGTATGGGGGAGTTGGGTGGTAATGAAGGTCAAAGAACAGGAAGGGGGAAAGACTATTAACCCTCAAAACCTGCTCCCAGTGGCTTCCTTCCTTCAGCAAGACATTTTCTTAAAGGCCCCATAGTTCCTCTAAATAGCTTCACCAACTCCAAATAGGTAGAGCCTCTGGGGAACATTTTCCCATTCAAATCACTACAGTCTTTCTCTTCTGTTTCATAGATAATTTGGCTTCTGACAGGGAGGAGGGGTTTTGAGTTGCCTAAGAAAAGATCCTGACTTGACAAGCTACGATCCAGTCCGTAAAATTATGGTGATTGATGATGGTAACAATTGTAGCTATCATGTATCAAATACATGTTTCTAAGTTGTGCTTTATCTATGTGATCTATTTTGATACTCCATATATAACTTAGTTTTCTTTTACAGGTCAGGGAACTGAGGTAAAGAGAAGTTGTTATTTGCCCAGGTGTTAAACGAGAGACTGTAGTTCCCCAAATATTGGATTTCTTTTTAATTTTTAAAGATTCATTTATTATTTTAATTTATATGTATACATATGTGCCTACACGAGTTTTTGTGTACCATGTGTGTGCAGGTATTCACAATGGGCGTTGGATCCCCTGGCACTGGCAGTAGTGAGACATCTTACATGGGTGCAAGGAGTTGATCCCAGGTCCTCTTGAGAGCAGTAAGTATTCTTATCCACTGAACAATCTCTCCACCTCTGTGACTCCCTGTCTCCATATTGACTTTAAATTTCTATCCTAGGATTCACTAATCTAGGTATCTTGCTCTTGAAGCGTATATACCCATGATAATATTGGAAACTGGTTTGTAAATATGCAGGTAGATTATGGGAGATCACTCTTTAGATCCTCAACTTCATATGTCCCCAGTTCTGAAGTTGCTCATTCTGAGATGACCTCCTGCCTTGTCTGTGGTTCTCTCATTTTCCTTTTCAGATTTATCTTTAACATTTTGTAAAGAATACACCAACTAACATTGCTCTGGTACATTGTTCTGGCTATAAAACTCTGAAAGACTTCTCCATACAAAGCAACTATTTGAAATTCATAGGGTGTACCCTTACGTTGTGTGTTATCTGATTAATTTCATGGTAGATACTGGGCATTGGATTCTTGTGCTGAGAAATCTTATGAAGTTTTTAGCTTTTACAAAGTAACTTACTCTTGAATTTTAAGTAAATGATGGATCTCAGATTGCTAGATTCATGTAGAAATTTTATTTGGGTTAATATTTGTCATGTGAGAACAAAATTATATCCTTACAAACTATTTAGGGTTTGTTGTAAAATTTAGATGTCAACTTAAAAATAAGCAAGGTGGTGCATGTGTTTAAAACTTGTAGTAGTAAAATAATATTGACTTGACAGTCATTGTCCTATATAATTCCCTCTACAATACTGAAGTTTAGAATGGATACATTTTAAGTGGTTTTCTCCTTTAGACTCTTATCTACTTAAGGCTTGTTCTGTAGAATTTCTGGGACTTTTTTCTCCTGACACTCACATTGTGTTTGTGGCTAAGTACTCTTGAAAGTATGTAGAATTTGGAGAAAATGCAAACTTATTTTAAATTTTGTTGAAACAACTGCCTCTGTAGCTATACTGTGAGTGTGTATAGCAGTTTCTCAGTGGCTATGTGGGGGCTCTTTTAGGAATAAAAGATAGAAACTTAATTCACACTGATGTTGCCCAGTGTACTGGATAGTTGTATGTCAACCTCACACAAGCTAAAGTCATCTGAGAGGAGGGAACCATAATTAATAATATGCCTCCGTAAGATTGGGTTGTAGCCATGCCTGTAATGCATTTTTTAAATTAGTGATTGATGGAGGAGGACCTGGCCCATTTTGGGTGGTATTATCCCTGGGCTCCTGGTTCTGAGTTCTGTAATAAAGCAGGCTGAGCAGGAAATGAGGAGCAAGCTAGAAAGCAGCATCCCTCCATGACCTCTGCCTTCAAGTTCCTACCCTATTTGAATATCTGTCTTGACTTTCTTCAAATATGAACAATGATGTGGAAGTATAAACCAAATAAATTCTTTCCTTCCTGTGTTGCTTTGAACATGGAGTTTCATCACAGCAAAAGTAACTCTAAGATACCCAGCATCAATCATAATTCAGTTTTATCTGTTCTGTAACTGAAATTAGAGGCTGGACTAGACTCAAGTTTTTAGTGTTAATCCTTTCCTCTGCCTTTCAGTATGTTATCTTCATTCTCAGGAAAGCACTTCATGTGTGGTAACTGGGACAGGTCCCTACAGCCTATCTTTCATTTTACCTATCTCAGTATTTCTGCAGAGGGGAGCATCTTTACCCAGTCTGTCTGGTAAAGTGATAGCCATGTCCTGGGTGAGAGATCCAACCCAACATCCCAGAAGTGGGTTGAGAGAGGGGATGAGTCCTATTTGAATGACTCTCCACATTGTTCCATAGGCAGATTGACCTGGGTTTATTCTCTTGTGTATACGTCTTCTACTGCCCTAGCCACCAGCTTCCTATTGGAATGTGCTCTTAGTCAATGACAGGATGGCATGGGAGTTGCCATCTATTTCTGGAGTTTGCAATTTTAAAATCTTAGGCAAAATTACGGAATCCTTGACAGTATATTATGTAATTCCTCCCTCCCCGCAACATTATTTTATTTATTAAACATGTTAAAAAGACACATTAAAAATTGTGGAAACCATGTGGATTAGTTTGCCAAGGATGGCAAAACAGTGCTTCATAAAGATGTATTCATAAGGGGGAAGATTGCAACAACTGTTATGGAACATGGCCATTATCCTTTTAATTCAAGCAGTGATAATTGCCCAAATTTAATGAGACCCTCATAGGATAGGGCCTGTGATTCTAGTCACTTCCTCCTGCCCGTTCCCTCCCTTGCTGCATGTTGTCTTGGGAGATGCTCCAGAATACAGTAGAAGGTTGTCTGGGATGGGGATTCCAGTGTTGAGTTTTCCTAAGGTCATCACTCATATCAGGGTGAAACTTTTTTTGCTGGCGCCACTATTTTGTGTTTACCCATATTTCTGTAAACAACATCCATATTCCTATAAGTAAGTCCAATAAACTTGGGTTTATCACACTGGGGTTGGATGGGATACTTTCTTTGGTATGTTACTGGAACTGTATCATGGTGAGTAGATGTTGGTTCATCTCTCTCCAAGAAAAGTGCCAATGGCATTGCAGAAATTTATTGTCAAATAATTCTGAGGCCAAGGGGTGGAAGGACAGTGCCTTCTAAGGCCTGGCTCCTTTGTCAGTCTTACATGATCTTCATCCTTTGTTTACAGGGCTCTAATCTACCCATCTTTTATGGATAAAACCATACTGGATTAGGATAATGACTGTATTTTTGCCTTCATTTCCTTCATGAGACCCCCTTGCCATACACAGTGATATCCTGATTTCCTGTGAATAAAGACTTCAATATTTGAGCTTGATAAGGAGCCATAATCCTGCTCTTAGCAGGGATATGTTTTAATGTAGTCCAGTTGGTTATGTTTTACCAGCCTTATGTAAACTTTCCAATACAAGTTTGTAGCAGATTCTTGTCAATGCAAACAAACCAATTCAGGGATGGTGTGTTTGTCGGTTGCTGCTTGGGAATTCTCTTTCCCTTGAAAGGAATAGAAAGGAGATAGGTGCAGAGAGGCTTGCTTAACATGCTTAATAGATGTGGCAAGGATCATGACCTTGCACAGGCTCAGTGCTGCCTTGTTGGAATTACAGCATTGTCATTATCATTACAGAGAATATCCCAAGGGTGGGCTTTGTTTGTAAAAAAGAACTTCCAAAGGTTGAGATGCAGCTGTGCAGCAGTGAGGTGGTCTGCACTTGTCAGAACTATCCGCTCCACTCTTCGCATGGAGCAGTGGATTCTGTGATCAAGAGCTCTGCTGGAGTCTCTGCTGTTAGAGCTGCTGTGTACATGCGTCATACTCTTGTCATCCTGGTTTATGTGTTTTAGGGAGCACAATTTGCAGACTTAGGGCATTATGAGTGAATTGACCAAGTCACAAAAGGGCCACTGTTATGATGGAATGATTTCCATGTATTCCTTGAGCTCATCATCTCTATCACTAGTCAGATAACAGACCTGCCCATTTATCTGTTTTGTCAGGACAGTGTCACTCTTACTCTTTAACTGGTATTTTAATTGCTGAGTGTTCATTGTCTGGCCTGACTGGGTTGGTAATAGAGTATCAGTTGAGGAGATGTGACAAGAGGCTTTTTTGTGTCAGATTGTAGTTTTCCTGTGTCAACCCCCATCCTTCATTTTAATTTTGCTTATCTGCCATCTAAAAAAGTTCTAAGCTTTATGCTTGAGAGCGATCATTGCTACAAGATGTAGTTAAAAATGCTTTGTTTACTTCTTGCTTAGAAGCTATCTGGGAGGAAAGCAATTCAGTCCCTGAGCGAACCAGACTGAGTATTTGTGTGTGTGTGTGTGTGTGTGTGTGTGTGTGTGTGTGTGTGTGTTCGTGCACATGTGCAAGGGAATGAAAATATGTGCATGTGGAGGCCAGGGTTACTATCAGGTATTGTTTTCTATTGGTCTCCACCTTATATACTGAGGCAGAATCACTTAATTGAACCCAAAGCTCATGGTCTGGCTAGCCAGCTTGCCCTGGGAATTCCCCGCCTTCACAGTACTTCAATTACAGGTGGGTTACCCCACCTTCCCTGCATTTATGTAGGTACTTGGCTCTGAACTCTGCCTCATGCTTGTGAGGTAAGTGCTTAACTCACTGCACCATCCCCCAGCCTCATGATTCTCCTTTTTGTCCTCTTACCAGCTGTTTGGTTAGGGCTCACATTGATAATCCCACCTTAATTTGATCTCTTCAATAAAGACTTTATTCTTTCTGATGTATTGGGGATTAGGACTCAAGCATATTTTTGGAGCCAGGAAGTAGGACATAATAAAATCTATAATACTCTAAGTTTTGTGTTCTCTGATTTGTAAATCATTGACCATCATCTTTTCCCTTCAGCTCAGGGAACAAGCATAGTCTTGTAAGAAAGCATTCTAGAACACAGATGGTTCAGCTTTGGGATGATGTGGAAATAGTGTGCCTTCATGGAAACTGTACTTTTTGAGTTTTGAACTATGATCTTTTCATTGGGTTGGGGTTTCTGAGGGCCACTATGATATGGAGTAGAGTCTTCTCAGGATCATGGAGAACAAGAAGGAATTGTAGCTCGCCTGTAACCTACTCCAACATGGTGGTGTCCTCTGCAGTATGGAATGCTGCTGAGTTAGAAAAGTATGTAGGCTAGGAATATGGCATATATCATTTTCATTTTACAATGGGTTTATTGGGACATGAGCCTAATACAGGTAAAGGAACATTTGCATGTATCCCCAGGGTGATGGTAGAGTGCCTCATACCAACTCTGTGATATCAAAGCAGGAGTTGGGTCTCATCAATGAAAGGTTCTGAGTTTTTTCAATTAAAAGGTTTTTAAAAATTAAAGTATGAATTTTGGCTCAAGTTGCTTGCTAGGTAGGAACTCAGAATGCTGGTCCTGCACTGAAAGAGGCATATCACTGGGGTGGGGACTGCACCCCATAGACTTAAGGATGTCTGGTTAACTGCTTTGTCTGTATTGAATGGGCACTGACTGCTGCTGTGGGTGAAAGTTGGGTGTGGGTCCTGAGGTATACATCCTAGTCTTTCATGGGGTTGTATTTTGCTTTTATTAGTTTGTTTTTGTGAATTAGATTTTGGTATCCAAAACAACTTTATTGACAGCAGAGGCGAAGAATCTCAAAATCTCTCTCTCTCTCTCTCTCTCTCTCTCTCTCTCTCTCTCTCTCTCTCTCCCTCCCTCCCTCCTTCCCTCTTCTAATTGCTTGCAAGGATGAGGGGCAAAAGCTACAAATAAACCAAATACAGCACTGAAGATCTTTACACTGACACTGCAAGGAGTCCAGGCTTTGGGGCTTCTTTTAGTGCAATACAAATTGCTGTCAGAGTGTATGGATATCTTGACTTTTTTGTTTTGTTTTGTAGCTGTTTTTTGAAACAGTGTCTTGATGTGTAGCCCAGGCTATGACAGCCACCTCTTTTTTATTTTTATTTTTTTTAAAGATATTTAAACTACTATAGAACTCCTCCTCTTCCTCTTCTTCCTTCTCCTTCTCCTGTCATTTTAAATCATTGATTTTGTTGTTTTTTTGATTTGCTTTTTTGAGATAGGATTGTGTGTGTGTGTGTGTGTGTGTGTGTGTGTGTGTGTGTGTGTGTGTAGCTTTAGTTGTCCTGGAACTTACTCTGTAGACCAGGTTGGCCACAATCTCAGAGAGCTGCTTGTCTCTGCCTCCTGAGTACTGGGATTAAAAGCATTTGCCATTGCCTGGCTAGAAATCTCACTTCTTTGTAAAATAGGTTTGGGATTATTTTTCATCATTGGGTTGGGATTTCTGAGGGCCACAAGTGATTAGTGTAACTTTGCCTAGATATATTTCTCCCTGCACCCACTCAGTGACCTGTGATTGTAGACCATCTGCAGTATGCCAGCACTGCCAGCCCCCTGGGGCGAGGAGGGATAATAAATTAGTTTCTGCATGGAGCACTCACTCAGGGAGGCTCATCATAGGCAGGTCAGGCTGCTCCTTACTCTTATGTTTCTAGGCAAAGGCACTTTTGTCACTCACCACATACAATTCTGGGTTAAAAGCTACTATATATCTAACTCCACTTGGTATTTATTGGGCTGTTACACCAAATTTTGCAAAGCCAGAAGCATCGCTTGGCTAGACAGAATCTTTATTCCACTCCCAAGAGTCTGCTCAACTTTGATGATCCGTAAAACCCAGCTCCATTTCTAACTCAGAAGAGCTTGTCACTTTTTTCTTTCCTTTTCTGAATTTGAGTCCTTTATGGAGTATTTTGATAGTCGGACACTATCAGACTGGCAGGTTTTATGTCATTGCCTCTCAGATGGACGATGAAGTTCTGGGATCAATTTTGTTATATGGCAGCCTCACACAGTACCACACTTGGAAGCATTACATTGCAAGAAGTGTTTTTTGCATGGGGGAGATTTAGATGTGGTAATTGAAATGGGGATGCCTGAAAGGACTATTGAAGTTTCTACTCTGCATGGAGTAGTCGGCAGCCATCTTGTAGAAGAGCTAAGGGGATTTGCTATCTTTCTTGTTCACTTCTGATGGGGAAGAGTCTAATGTCCTCCCACCATGGTGATCTGGCCCAGCACACCCACTCCTTAAGCACTCATTCTTCTATTTCCTTCCTGATGGATAACATGAAAAAGGACTTCACTAGATTTACAATGAGATGTGCTGGAAAGTATTACCTCACAGAAGGAGAGGACAAGGGGAAAGTTCCTGCTGGGGTAAGGGAAGGAGCTGGTGGCATAAGTCTTGGGCCATTGCATGATTTTCTCTTCAAATGCATTCTCCTGTGGGGAGAAAGGAGGAAGTAGAAGTGTTGTTATCACAGTGCTTTATACTTCCCCCCTGTCTTATTGAAAGGCAGAACTTCTAGGCCTTTAAAACACCTTGAACATCAGCTGGATTATTGTGTTAGGTCCAGAAAACTCGAGGGACTTGTCCAAAGTCACACCAACAGAGTAGTAAAACCCTTGCTCTGAAGTTAGAGCTGCTAACTCCCTCCAGCCCAGCTTGCCTTCAATCTGATTTAGTGACTCTTTGAAGCAAGACTTCTATTTTTTCACATGCTCTCCCCCAAAAGAACTACAGAGCCCTCCTACAGGTTGCCTTTGAGTGGTTATAACTGTGGTCACATCCATGCTGGAAGGAACAACAAGACCAGGTCTTGTTCTTTAAGCAGGGTGTTGTTGCCGTGATTATTGAATGTATCTTTTAAAGATGGAAAACAAAATCAAAACCTAAATAAAACAAACAACCCCCCCCCCGTAGCTATCCTCCTCAGCAAACCATTAAACAAATTATGCCCTTGCCACCCAGAAGTACAGAGAAATAGTGGCTCTTCATGGTGCAGAGTAATGGATGCACTGTTAAAACAATGAGGAAGGAACCAGGATCCAATAGCTGAAAGTCAGGAGGAAAATAGCCTAGTAATCCCCCAGGGATAATGGGTGTCTACGACAGGTCCCTGTGATTTATTGTTCTTAATGTACTTATTTTTATTTGTCCCCTTCAACAGGGAGCTTTGCCACCAAAGAGATTTGATAAAGGCCTGTTCCCAGTCACTTAGGCTCCATAATAAAGCACCGGTTCAGCTGTCTGTGCCTTGGTTGACATTCTCCCTGGGATTTCACCTTCACTGGCACAGATTGGTTGGAAGCAGATAAGGGCTTCTATGCCTCCCTCCCTGTTCATCATGCCTCCCTGTCCTGACTTCTCCTCATTGTGGCTTCCCTGGCCCAGCCTGTCTATCTCTGTTACCTTGTGCTGCTTTTGGACAGAGTTTCAGTTTGTGGACATAGAATTCTGAAATGGACTGTGTAAGAGCAGGGTACACTCAATCCCACTAAGTTGAATCCATTCAAATGCCCAAGGCTTCCTTTATGGCTAAGGCATAGAAGCCCCTAACCTATCTGTCATAACAGATCTGCGGGACTTCAACTCCTTTATCACAACTGAGAGCTAGGGGAGACAGGGCTTCTTTGGGTAGCCCTGGTTGTCCTAGACCTCAATCTGTAGACTAGGCTGGTGTCAAACTAACAGAGACCTATCTGCCTCTGCATCCCAAGTGCTGGGATTAAAGGCATGTGCTTAGTAAGAGTTTATTAGTTTTTGCAGTAAGCAAAAATCAAAGCAGAGAACTAGGCAAGTAGGGTTCCCAGGAGAATGGGCTTGATTTAAAGGCTGCAACATGTTCACATCCTGGCAGCAGCTACTTTGCCAGTGTGGGTGTGTCCAGTCAGGTTTTCTTTCTTTCCTTCTTTTTTTTTTTAAAGATTTATTTATTTTATGTATATGAGTACATTGTAGCTGTACAGATTGTTGTGAGCCATTATGTGGTTGCTGGGAATTGAACTCAGGACCTCTGCTCTCTCCGGCCCACTTGCTCATGCCCTGCTCGCTCCGGCCCAAAGATTTATTTATTGTTATATGTAAATACACTGTAGCTGTCTTCAGACGTGCCAGAAGAGGGCATCAGATCTCAATACGGATGGCTGTGAGTCACCATGTGGTTGTGGGATTTGAACTCAGGACCTTTGGAAGACCAGTCAGTGCTCTTACCGACTGAGCTATCTCACTAGCCCCAGCCAGGTTTTCTTTGCTCTTTTTCCTGGGTTTTTTGGGAAGGGAGGTTGGGGCCTTCATGGGTAGGGTGGGGTGGTGGTGGTGGTGGGGCTCCTGCCTTGAATTTGTTTAGGTTCTGATGGAGACTCGGGGTGGTGGCTAGGAAAGTGAAGCTCTAACCCCAGATTTCTTCTCATTGGGAGACTGCCTGGTCTATCATCAGTGTTAGCAGAAAGGCACTTTGGCTCTGATGCTTCTCACAGTTAAGCCCCATTGCCTAACCAAGAGAATAAGTATGTAATTATAGAAATTTCAAACAGTGCAGTAGAACTAGATTGTAATACCAGGAGATGGAGACCCCGGAGCCTTCTAGATAAATCCCACCTGTGTAAAAAGATAATTGACCTGTTTATAACCAATAGTCAGTGGCAGAGGGTCCACTCTATTTAGTATTGCATGAGACTAAATACTATTTAGTATTGCACTCTATTTAGTATTGCTGCCGCAATGAAGTTGCTGTACATTGGAGTATACACAATTAACCTTGGTTGGTTCAGGAGCTGAAGACAACCCCAGGTGTCAACTGACAAGCAGGCGTATGTACCTGCCTTGTACCTGAGAAAATGAAGAGTCATGCAGATGAGCTAAGGGGTAGATTTTCGCTAGAGGCTCTGTGCACAAGAACACCACCTGGTGACACTGCAGTGTTAACAGGTAGATGCACCAAGGACCTATATTATACAATGAACAGATTCGTGCCAGAGCTGCAAAAGCTGAGATCACATGTGTCTGCTACTCTGAGCTTCTGGTTGATGATGCTTGTTATGCAGCGATAGCTCACTAATACAGAATCTGAATTCACTCCATTCTGACTCTCCTCCATGGTCACCTCAGGCCTTCACTTTCTCTTGTTCAAATGCTGGCAAAGAGGAAGAGTATAACTTTTCAGCTTTTCCATTTTCTACTTAAACACATTCATGGTTAGAGTGAATCTGACCTCCTAGTCCCTTCCTTTTCTCTTCTCCTTTCTGACTTGTGCTCCCTACCCAGAGACTCCAGTGCTGAGTTTTACCTGCTTACTTGTGGTAGGTAAACTTTCTTCCCCATCTTTTTTTATATCCCTTCATTGCTGGTAGGGGCATAACTCTCTTATCTTTCCTTTCTGTAATAATATGACATAAAATATTGGTGGTCATATTTGCTAGAGTGACTTTAATTTCAAACATTCTGTCTTATTTGCTCGTTCCTATAAACTGCTGAAGTGTCCTGCAAATTCGACCTCAGTGTATAAGCTCCCATTGGACTGACTCCCATGCAGTAAATTTAAAGTGGAAACTTCTAGTTCTTTGGAAAGTTAGTTGTATCAAATGATGTTTTGCTGGTGCAAACAGGTGAAAGGATGTCCTGCTAGAGCAAACAAGTGAAAGACTGTTTTCCCGAAGTAGACACAGGTGAAGGATGTTAGGCTATAGTAGACACATGAAAGAACTCTTGATGAAGGAATATAAATATGACCCCACAGACAGTGGGAGAGGAGCACTGAGCTTTGCTTTGGTTTGCTCTGTTTCGCTATTCTTCACTAAAGACATGCTTGTATTGTTTCACCTTACGTTGTTGAGCTCAACTTTTGGTAATGCTGCCTTTGAGAGAAACTCACCAAAGAACTGCTTGTGAGGTTTCTGTGGCATCTGGCCACTTCAGTGGCTTTACTTCAGTTTGGCAGGCCTGGTGGTTTCTTCAGGATTGAACTACAGCTGCCTGGTGTCTGCCTGCCTAGAGGACTGGTCTGCAGCTGCTGAATTATATTTGGTGTTTGGTCCTTGACTGAACTACTGCCCAAGAAGATTGAGCTCACCCCTAAAGAACTATTGCTGAACAGGTCCGCTTCCCCCATATCCTAATAACTTTTCTCTTCTACTACCTCTGTTGGGTTGTGGGCTAGAGGAGAAGTTGAACCCTTATTAAAAGTAGGTTGCAAAAAATTTATGCCTACAAAATTAAGAACAGCTGTTATTATTTTTTGAGCTCCTGCAATTTGTCAACCACTTGATTAATGATTCTCTTTGTGTCTTCCCAGCAGACTGATGAGTGGGTGTGAAAGTACCTGATGTACAGAAGAGCACACTGAGATACTCTGAGGCTAGTTTCCTTGTCATACAGTGCATATGTGTGGCCAGGATAGGGACTGCTGGCAAGTTCTCACTTCCCTGGGCTCACTGCATCCAAAGGGCGTGGAGGTATTGCTCCCAGGTCCTCTGGCTCAGCTTTACGTGGAAGGTGGAGCTGCAGTTCATGGAAGCCTATGGGGTTTCTAAAAATTCATTCCTGATAGACCAAAGTGGAACCACATGGGCTATAGAAATCTGACAGTGAACTAATGCAAAGGGACCAGGGAATCAGAAGCATAGGCTCTAGGTCGAGTGAGCTGCCTTGGTGCTGAATTTAAAGACTACAGTGCCTCTTGTCCTGGCTAGACTTGAAAAGTCAGGAAGCTTAAATGTCTACTGATGCTTGTACAAGTCAAGGGTCATCTGGAGTATGTGCATCTTAGCCTCTGGGGTCCCACATACTCCAGGTGAAGGAGGCGTGTAGCTTGCTCTTGAACACTTGGAAGGACTTCTATATGTGGAAGGTTGAGGATAAAACAAATAAAATAGAGCTTTGCATTAGAGTGTGGTCTGACAGTCACAATTCCCCATCCCATTTAGAGACAGATGTTGCTTATATCCTTATACTGGCATGGACCAGGCTCACAGGATAGCATCCAGGAGTTGGATCTGTGAATATGAATGGGCAGGCTCTTATCTTTCCTATGTATTAAGTAGACCCCTGAATCTTCATTGCATTGTCCTCTCTTCTCAGTACAGCTGGGGTGTCTGTGGGGCTGAGTCGTGTACCTAACAGACCTTTAAGAGTTTGTATTGCACAGGCTTCCTTTAGCCATTGCTTCTAGTTTATGGCTCATCTGGGGCTTTTGGCTTTTCAGAGAAGGTACCAACCCGCAGGTGCCTCAGTGGAAGGGGGGCACTGTGTTTGAGTCTGGTAGAGAAAGGTGTGATGGTTTGGTGCTCTGTACGACTTAAATTAGTGACCCACTTAAGCATTCTTTGAAAGTGGAAGTGCAGATAACCTAAGGTGCCTTAGGATGTGAGACCTTTGGCAATTATCACCCTATTTAAGAGTCTAGATCTGTTAACTGCACTCCTTCCTCCTTTAGCCTGCAACATATGTGTAATTTTTTTTTCTTTTCTCCTGCTTATGGCATCACTGATCATGTGCTGTCTTGTTTCTATGAATGTAAGCTGATGATGGCAGGCTTTTGTTTTCCTTTGTCTTGGGTCTCAATACATATTGGAGGAGTGGATAGATAAATGGTGACATGTTGGTGGTGTCAGCAGGATCCAGAGTGGGAAATGGAATAAGCTAAGATTCAACTTGGGTTGAACTACAAGCATTCCTGGGGTTTGCAGTATGGAATAATTTGATTTTACTACCCTTTTGGAACAGGTGTCTTCATATCTAATTAAAATGCATTTCTGTCTCTCTCTCTGTCTCTCTGTCTCTCTCTCTCTCTCTCTCTCTCTCTAACTCACTTTCTTGCCTTTACCTTGTATTGGAAAAGGATACTTCTGCAAAGTTTAGTCTTATTTTGTGTTCTAAACTGAGCCCCTTTTCCCTGCTGTAGCTTTAATAATGAATCATCTCATAAGTTCATGGTGCTGCTGACACCTCTATTCTCAACTAGGTAGTTAAAGGAAAATAAACCACTGAAGGCTGGATGCAATTCACCACTTTACCTTTCCCCCTTTGATGCCTTTCTTTCCCCTTTCCATCTTTTGCAAATCACTGTTCCCTTTTCTTGTTTTGGCGAGAGAGTTGGTGGTATGTATATAAAGAGCTCTGGCATGAATGTGACTGTTGATTTATTTCATAGTCAGAGATCCGTGAAAAAAAAAATAACAGTATGAGAGTTCAAGGCTTTGAATAGCTTCCTCTCTAGTTAAAGTACAGTGGAACCCAGGGATGTAGCAAACTAATATTTAACGAGAGTGCTTCTGTCGGACTGCACTTAGGATTCATAGAGGCTGCTGATGAAATTGGCATGTATCCTGATATGGCTCTGAAGAGCACTCAGTCTTCCTTCCTTCATTTGTTCATTTATTCAGGACTTAATGGTCATTTTGTATGTATGAGATGCCTAGAAGGTACGTAGCATAAACCATTTGCATAAATGGCCTCAATCCTCCGTGCTTTTCTATTTCCGGGTTCCTTGTCTTTTGACTTTCACCTTTACCATAGTACTGTCACCTTTGACCCATAGGGTGAAGTGGAGGTGGTAGTTCTAGTTCTAAGTTAGGCCACATCAGTGAGAAGTCAGGTCTTGCCTGTCAGCTGAGTTCCAGCCATCAGATACATGAATGAAGGATGATTGGTGCCTAATGACATCATTTTAGGCCACACTTGATGCAGTGGGTATTGACATGATATATATGATATGAAAACAGATCCTGCTTGGAAACAGACTTGGAGTTTCATGATGGTGATGGCAGGGTCTGGATGACATCATTGCTGTTATATGCTGTGGAGAAGGTGCTAAGTACTCCATATATGGACTCAATAAAGAGAGTTTCAGGAGGTAGGTTGCTGGTGAATGATCAAAGAAGAGTTCATGGCAGAGATGTACTTAGGAGAAACTGTGTTTAGACTGTGCTGTCAAAGTCTAGAATAGATACGAATTGATGAGGATTTCCAGTTAAAATGAATATAGATAGCATTTCAAAGTAGATTTTTCATCAAAGCTAGAGCATCAATGCCAATTTCCCATTAAATATCTAATGACTTCACTTTTACTGGACCAAAGAAAGTTTCTTAAATTAAAGCTGGTGCCAGAGAACAGCAACTCCCTTTGATAATCAGCTTTTCACAAAGAACCCAATGAATATCTTTGCCAAATGTATATTTGCTATGCATTTCATAGATTTGATCTCACGAATGCATGATTGTGGTATGAGCTTCAGATACTAATGTTGATTGTGTTTTGCAGAAATTAAGGAATCTAGAGAGAACCAGCTTCTTGCTAAAGTTATTCAGTGTAGATATAAAAGTTTACTTCTTTTCCCTGCATCTGTCTATCCTGATGTTGACATCCTCATAATTCAGTTTTATGGCTATTATAGAGCATAGTACCTTTCACACAATAGATTCTCAAAGAATGAAAAAAAAAAGATCAACTCTATTTAGCATGAGGAATGCCTTCATCCATGTTTTGGTAGAAATCATAGTTCAATAAGGACATGGACTTTTGGACTCTCTTTAGCTATAATGAAGAAGCAAGTCCAGTGGTAGAGATTCTGATCTACTTCCAGAAATTAGTGGGATCCTGAAGAAGAGTCCTTGTATAGTTTGGGAGTGCTAATTATCGCTACAAGTAATAATTTGTGAAATGCATTTCTATTGGGGATATAGTCTGACAAGGAACAGCTAGGGGCTTGTTGTAGAGGATGCCTCCATGCAGAAGCTGGGACTGAGAAGTACTCAGTTGAACCAGAGGCGTGAATCTTCAGAGCAGCTGTGATCCATGAAGAAGGATCAAAGCTTGAACCTCTATAGTCATATACCATCCCTGATGCTTGCTTCTTTTGGGAAAGTGATGCACCATATCCAAAGGGCTTAACAGAGCCCTAGCTTGGTGTGAAATCCAGGATCCTCCCTAGGTGTGGCTACTTATATGTGTTTGCCGTTGTGTTTCTCATCCTTCTCTACTGATTCTCATCCTTCTCTACTGAAGTTGCCCAGTCCACAGGAGCAGGGACTTTTCAGATTTCCTGAACCACACTGCATTTGCTGGACCAAGCGTTGTGCTTTTCATTTATGAACCAGCAAGTAAATGAATCTGCCTGCCCCCCTCAATGTCATTATCTTTTAAAGTCCTCATCCAAAAGCCTTACCTGCTTTATTATAAACATAACAAAGTTTGTATACAGCTTTCATCAGCCTGTAGCAATGATATAAAATAAAAGCAAAATGAGCCTGGAAAGATTGCTCAGGAGGTAAGGGTGCTTGGAGATCTGAGTTGGAATCCCCAGCATCCATGTAAAGAGATGGTCATGACTACATGTACCTACTACCTCAATACTGAGTGATACAGGCAAGTGAATCCCCAGAGCTCACTGGCCTGAGTTTACTGAAAATGGTGAGCTGCTAGCCCAACAAGAGTCTCTTTTTCAAGGCAGTAAGGTACAGAATGATAAAGGAAGACATTAAACTTCTTTCTCTGGCCATTGCATGTGTGCATATAGGCATGCATAACTGCACACAGCACATACTGCATACCATACATAGCATACACCACCACATTTAGGACTCCTTCCTTCTTGCCCTTGAGTACTACTAAGATCCCTGCATAAGCCAAATCCAGGCCTTGCCTCTCATGTTCTTTGCTCTCATTTAGTGGTCTGAATATTAGTGAACTGAATGACAGCCCCTCTGAGAAGCCTGATTTACCCTCTGTTGGAGTTCTAAAGGGCAAGAAAAAAAGGAAGAGGGGTTATTTGAGGACACCACCATGCGTGGTTTTCCAGCACAAGTTAATCCAGCTCCCAAATCTCAGACTTATGAATGAATGGATTGCAGAGGAAGTGCCTTCTTTTCTTTCAGTGAAAAAGATGTCACTAGTAGAGCTGAGGAATGCTGTCGGTGCACAAAAGTCCGCCTAGCCCAGGAGGGAGCTGGATTCCTGGACCTTTGCCACAAAAATTGTCAAGACAGCTGCACTTGCCAACACAACAATAAAACCGAAGACAATGCAGCTGAATGCGAACACTTTTCATTTATATTGAATGAGGGGGCTTGGGAGCAGCTCCTGTAATTAAATGCAGAGCAGTGGAGCTTTTGAGGGGAGTGTGGTGAGAATTTGCAAAGCAGGTGTCACCTGTTGATTATCATGGCTCTCAGAATATGTTCATTGTGTGACTTTTCCTTGGGAGTCTCTGTTTCCTGCAGATAGAGAGGGCAATGACAGACAAAAGAAATCTTTTTCACTCTAGTTTGGTGAGCCAGTGAATCTTGCTGGAGGTGGAGGCTACCTACCGAGGCATGGGCAGCTATACTACAAACAAAAACATTTCTGTCAGTAACTGTTAGTGACTTGTAGATCCACTGAGAGGGAAGAGGCCTTGTGTACCTTGTAAAGATTCTTCTCTGTATTCTGTAAGCAGATACGCTTGGGCCCAATCTTTTGAGGGTCTTATTGCAGGAAATTGTAGCTGCAGAGATTTAAAGAAGGCAACTGCAACAGGGTTTTCTGTGCAGAAAACAGAGGTGAGATCTTGGATGAAGTTCTGACTTCAGGACCAGGCAGACATGATCAGGCCCTTGATGTGATTTTGGGACCAACTTTAAAACACTGGACAGACCATACATATCTCCTTATCTGTAAAGTAGACAATGCATTTGCAGATTTTTTTTTTGGTAGGTATTTAGGGCTCTGTAAACGCTAGCTATATCCTCACCACTGTCTGTGACTTTGACATTACAAGTTTGGTGGACACTTACCTACCATGCACACATTATTTCTTAGATGGAAAGAGAAATGGAGATGCTTGTAAAAGCTATAGGGAGGGATTTTTGAAGTTGTTGGATATTTTGAGTCAGTTTTTCTCTTTGGGTTTCTACACGTGCTCTTAGACTTTCAGATTATCTTCTGTTTTCATTTAATTTTTAAAAAAAATGGCATTTGTATTTTTTCTAAAATTAATGCAGTTTCTGAGTCATTCTGTGAATGCTTATGCTGGGTATACCAGTGAGTTATTGCTTCTCTACCTAATGGTCCTTCTTGAACTGAAGGAGATTCATGATGGGTGGCAGAGATGACTGAAGGTAACAAGCATCCTTAGGTGGCTCTACACTGTGTCTGCTGATAAGATGTGCTTAGTGCCCAGGTTGAGACGGCTCAGTACAGAAGAACCTGCTTTGCTTAAACAACTGAATCAGACTCCCTCTGGGTAGACCTGGTGGGATAGGCCTGTGAGGAGTAGAACAAAGCATCAGCCACTGAAACAGTCCAGGTGATGTTGATTTGATGTCTGATCAGGGCTGCCTATTGGTTCATAGATGCTGCATGTTCTAGGTGTCATATTTTTGTGGAAGGAACAGGGTAGCTCTGTGTGACGTATTAGTTTGTGTATTTATTTATTATTTTACATGAGATTTTTGGCTAGCATATGAGGAAAACGTCTGAGAATTTCATACATTTTATATCATTCTTACTGCCTTTCCCATCCTCCATCTCTGTGGGGCCTTCCTTTATGAGCTTCAGAAAGAAGAGACTCAGTTCTCAAGAGTGAGCTTGCAACTCAGTGCCAGGCTTCCAGGTTGTCAGGAGACCAGAGCTGTAGCCCAATTCAAGGTGACTGCAAGCTATGCTTGTGTGCTAAGCTTCTTCAGCATCCTCCTCAGCCTCCTCTTTGCTTTCATCATAGCCAACCCCTTGCCTACATAGTCTTTAGCAGGCTGCAAAGCATGTCAGCAAACCTGCTATGTCTTTGTTAATGTTATAAGGACTATATGGCCCCTGTAATGCCTCTGTGGCACAAACATCTCTGTTTTACAAATGGACAGACTGAGGTTTAGCAGAATTGATGTCAACTAAGGGCTTTGGCACCTCACCCTGTCATCTGGCTTGCCTAAGGAAGTCTGTCCACTATGCTTCTGGGCCGAATCAAATGTGAGAGCCTGGAGTTTCTACCAACTCCACCTCCACACACACAGGGTCAGCTGGGATACTGGCTAGAAATGAAGTGATGCAGTAGTAATAAAGTTAGATTTTTTTTTTAGCAGAATGAACTATTGGTTTTCTGAAACCAGTAGTGGCTGACGAAAACTCTTTGAGCCAGTCAACCTTGGGTTTGAAAGCATGTGTGGCTTGCTTCTTGGGACTTGAGTATAATCTCAGCCTTATCTTTTTGTTTGAAAAAAAATGGGAATAAATGTTTAATCAGACCATTAGAATAACATGAATTGTAAGTTCAACAAGTGCTCTGGGGTCCATTCCTGATTTTCTTTGTACAAGGGAAGGCCTATTAGCCACGTGTTGTCATCTGTCTTCCCTTTTCTCTTTGCCTTTATATGTATGATCTGAGGGCAAGAAGTCTGGCTGAAGGTTCACTATTATTCACAGGGGACCTCAAGAGTTCGCCATAGATTGATGGAGTCTATTCATCCTTTTGTTTCTTCACAGTATTTAATAGGGTATCCAAGCAATGAAGTGTAGCATTGGGTCTCCAACTCCATAGTAATGAAAACCCTATTGGGAGATGTTGGAAGAAAGGACAGTGCTTAAACTGCCACTTGGTCACTTTGGAGTTTAGTTTCCTGATTTAAAAATTGGGAATATTGTCAGGATGGTCAGTGAGAGTGTTGTAGATAAAGAGTGGAACTTTGTGGGAAGGGCTCAGTGGAGATGAGAACTATTTTCACTCTAAGTGACCCCTGAGAAAGGAAATTATGGAGCTCAGTGATAGAGGGAGTGATTGTTTGACATGTGCAAGGACCTGGGTTTGATTCCTCACACTGCTGAAAGCAACAACAGCAAGAACAAAAACCAGACCCAAACCAAACCTGCCAAGTTCAGGGCTCCTACATCTGAGCCCTCATTTGTATTCTTCCAAAGGTGTTTCCTGTGGTTTTAATTTTTGAAAAACAGTGTTTTTCCCCTGCAGAAAGCCTTACAATCATTGTACTATTGGTGCCATGAAGGCTCAGGTGACACTGCCTTTGTACTTGGCAGGGATCTTGGGCTTCAGAGAATGGGGAGAGGGCAATTTGAGCACTCAGAAACCTCTAGTTGCTATTCTAGGAAGGCCGACTCTAGTAAGTGACTGTGCCACTAAGACAGTGTCTGCACGAGGTGTTGTTCTCCCTTCTTGGGCCAGCAGATGAAAGGCTATGTTGCCAGCCTGCAGTGTAAGCTATGACCTCGAGACTCTGCCAGCTCTGCAGGATGGTGGCTTGTTGCCTTTTAGGGCCTCCACAATTTGGCCTTGCATGGTCTCATACTAATTTCCCGCATAGTTGTGACAGTCTTGCCAAATCACAGGGCTTGGTGGTGGTTCAGGCCTCCTCAGGGTAGTCCTTTGCTGGAGGTGGCATGGTGCATGGCCCTCTGATGGCATGTGGAGCTTGATGAGTAGGCAGCTTCTTCAGGCTGACTGATCCCCCAGGATAGCCCTATGCATAGTGCCCTTTCATTAATGTTACCAGGGAAAGATGTGACATACAGCAATCCAGGGTAATCTTTGTAAACACACAATTACTTTCCAAATCTTGTGTTTCTAGCAACCTGGAGCTGGGGGTGGGACACTTCAATTATGATGATTTAGTGAGGCAGTTGACTAAATAGCATTACGTCACAATTTGTAAAGTCATGTGGCCATCAGAGATCATCCTGTGGTGGACTTAGAGTTGAACTTTCATTTTCTTTATTGAATTAGTTCACTGCTATTTGTTGAGTAGCAGTTGGTGTGAGACCTACTCTAAGCACTGTGTGGGTCCATTAGTGGATGAAGTGATTGTCGACCCTGCTCCTGTGAAGCTCATAATCTATCTGGGGGAAACAGTATCACACAAAACAAAGAACATGCCTTCTTTGGAGTCAAGTTCCACACAGAATGATAAAATATTAACATATAGATAGATGATAGGTCTGAATATGTGGGGTTAGTGCATACTTTTAAAAGTATTTTTTAAATATGTGTGTGTGTGTGTGTGTGTGTGTGTGTGTGCGCGCATGTGTGTGTGTGTATTTCATGGCTCTTACGTGGAGGTCAGGGAACAACTTTTGAGAATCAATTTTCTTCTTCCACTTTGTTGAGTCACGGCTCCTTTTGGTTCTGCCATGTCTTGAATGACCCATGAGCTCTTGTGTCTGGCTCTCGCCTTGCTTTAGGAGTGCTTGGATTACAGATGTGTGCCACCTCATCTACCTGTGTATGTGGGCTCTGGGGATCTAACTGCCAGGCTTAGGCAGCAATAATTTTTTTCCTGCTGAGTCTCCCCTCCAGCCTGAGCTTACTTAACCTTTTGAGACAAGAATTCATGGAGATGACTTTGAACATTTGAAGAAGGTAGAGGAGGAATGAGTTATGAGGAAAGAGCTGAAGCTAAGGTCAGTGCAGAGGCCCCGAGGCTATTTCTCAGTTGCTGACTGTGATGGTTTATATATGCTTGGCTCAGGGAGTGGCTCTATTAGGTTGTGTGGCCTTGTTGGAGTAGGTGTGTCACTGTGGGTGTGGGCTTAAGACCCTCATCTTAGCTGCCTGGAAGTGAGTCTCATAGCAGCCTTCAGATGAAGATGTAAAACTCTTAGTTCTGCCTGTATCATGCCTGCCTAGGTGCTGCCATTCTCCTGCATTGATGATTATGGACTGAAGCTCTGAACCTGTAAGCCAGCCCTTATTAAATGTTGTCCTTATAAGAGTTGCCTTGGTCATGGTGTCTATTCACAGCAGTAAAACCTTAACTAAGACTCTGACTGACTATATGAGGCTCATGTGTCTGAAAGGAGCAATATCCTAGAAAAGTAGTGAGAGATAATGTTAGAGGCCCATTCACTCTGGGTCTCAGGTGTACTGAAAAACTCATCTCTATCAGGATTGTGCAGACTAATTCCCATGCTGCTGACTGTCTCTAAGACAAACCCTTAGAGGGGATGGTGGGACATGCCAGTTATCTCAGTACTAGGGACACTGAGGTAGGAGGGGCTTGAAGCCTGTCTGAGCTATTGGGCAACATAGCAGGATCTTGTCTCAATAAAGCAAAAATGAGAAAAAGCAAAAAGGAGAAGGTTACTATTGCTCAAGTTGATGATAATAGGTGTTGGGCAATATTGGGGGAATCTTTAAATCTGAGTCTCTGTTGCTGTTATTCTCTCCGGTCCTATGAGAAACTTCATTAATTTCAGTTTTTCTCAGCTCTCAGATGAAGATGATAACAGTGAAATTTCTCAGGATGGTGGCAGAATGATAGACATGCTTATACTTTGTGCCATGGAATGACTGACCCTTACCTCATCTCTGCAGGCTGGAGGTTTGTGTGCTGCCCCACCGTCATGGCCTTGAAGGGTTTGCATTTGAGCAGACTGAGACATAAAGATCCAGTTGCTGCTTTTTGCTTTCCAAGTACTTCCAATTCTGGGGTCAAACAGATCTTTAGGAGTGTTTTAACACAGCCCTCATGCGATATTGACTTGGAATCCATAGCCTAAAGTGATGAGTTTTCACATTTTTGACATAATTTATCTAGCCATGTGTGTGTCTCACAGCCTCTGTGAATCTGAGCAACATTGGGGAGACTTGTGTAAGGAAGATTGGATTAAGAAGTGATAAATTAAATGAGTGTTCAATCTATCTACTGAAATGCCCATAATTTGAGGATCAGAGTTCAAGATAGTCACAATAAAGGAAGTCACAGAATGTCAGGGGCAAGTGCAGAGTCTTGCTCTGTTATTTCAGCAGGGGATACTAGTTATTTCAGCAGTAGTTCTAGTCCTGAAACAGCTGTGTCTGTCATTCGGACTCTTCTGCTGCCCTGTGAAAGTGTGAGAAAGTGTGAGACTTTCATTAGCAATGGTTCTTGTGCCTTACCCACAATCTTCCTAGTTCTGAAGACAAATGCTGCTGTTTGGTTTTTACTGATAATACAGCTTTTACTTTTAGGGCTGAAGATCATCTTTGTGGTTTTGCTAGGTCAAGTCCCTTGGCAGGCTGGACTGTCTTTTATCCATCCCTTGGAGACTATAAGAGGTAAAAGTGGGAACCATTTGGAAAGATTTGGCTATAGCCTGTACTGACTTTCAACATGAACAGAATTGATGGGAAGCTCCCATTCTGGTAAAGAAGTGGTATGGTGTCTCCTCTGCTCATGTGCCTTGTACCTTAGATGTATATCCCATGTCATTTATCCATCCTGGGTATGACACTGCCCTTGGGTTCTTTGTGGTGTCAACCTGTCTTCTGGAGATCAAAGTTAGTAGCATCGTTGGCATGTTCATACTGTGGAAGTATCATCCTTCTTTAGGACTCCTATTTTATTAACTGCTGTCTTAACTTCTTGTCATTAATAAAACTTGTTTGCGTAGCTCACTCACACAGGTGAAATGTACACAGTAGTGGCATTTTTCAAAGAATAGTGTCTCTATTTGGTATATTCAAGGGAAAAGGGCTAATTCAAGAGATCCATATAATTCTGGAGTTTATATTTTGATGATACATATAAACAAAATTGCCATGTTTCTTTTATGTGATCACTTGGAATTGAAATGTATTTTCGTAAACTAAGACTCATGTTTCTTAACCAGGCTCCCACATGTCTTTTGAAAGGATCAGTATATAACCACATATGATAACCTTTGTTGTGAATCTAATTCTTTGACCTTCTGTTTCTCAACTCATGGATGATGAGGTTTAGATTAGCCTTCTGGACAGATGTTCATCATTCCTTTGAGTTTTCCACTTGCTCATTCAGAGCTGGAACTGACTTTACCTGGCTTCTCAGCATAAGACCTCAGGGGCACAGAGCCCACTGTATGCTCGAAACAGTTTGCTTGTTAAGCTGGACAGTAAGCCATGCAGCTTGTCTTGTGTGCCATGCTCCTTTTCCAGTGCCAGGGTCTCACAGCTGTGCTTCTGCAAACCTGGTACATATGAAGGCACCTGGAACATTCCATTTTTGATATCAGGGAGTATCATTGCATTTTGGCCAGATAGCCTCTGACATATCTTTATTGAAACTGAAAACAAAAAAAACAAACAAAAAAACCAGATACTTAGGAGAAGGGGATAGTTTAAAAGGATAATAATTATACTTTGCAGTTAGCCCTAAACTGCATTAATAAAGTATGCTCTAAGTATATTCAGATAAGAAGCACAGTAGCTGTAAACTGTTGCTTCTGTTCTCTGCTTCTGTGCTTACTGTGCAAGGAATGTTGTGTGTGGGAATGGAGAAGGGAGAGTACCATAGTATTTGATGTAAGAGAAGCAGAGAGAACCAAAATGCCTATATGAAAAAATTTCCAGAATTTAAAGCAAGATGTAGCTGAAAAGGTAGATGAAAACCCCTTAGTCTGTTATGGCTGGGAGATTACTAAAGCTTTTTCAGAGGGACAGAGCACCACATATGGTGGCCTCATGTTTCTGAACTGGCCGTGATATTGTTGTAAGTCTCAGGGTAAGGGGTTGGGTCAAGCATAAGCAAGTGGCAGTGGTGTGGGTAATGGTCATGTGAATATGACTTGTACGATGATAAGTAAGCCTGGGTCTTGGTCCTGGGGTTCAGAGTCTGTGGCATGTTTCTCAATTGAATCTCACTTCCTCTCTGGACATTGCTGTGATAATATTTATCAGTATCAAAGAGGCATAATGAGAAAGTTGATCATGGTCCTCTCTGCTGTTTGCTTCATAGTCTTGGTGGATAGTTGAGCTTTTGTTTAAGATTCTTCTATTTCTGATCTGGCTTAGACTAAAGTATTCTGAAAAAATAGAACCATCAGGGCAGATACTAAGGGTCACAGGATTACTTTCTTTTCTTTTTAATTTTTATTTTCTTTCAGCTAATGCCTATTTCCTTGCTTGCAGAATGAGAACATGCCTTCTATTGTAGGTGAACACTTACGAGTGTGTGATTAACCAAGCAATTAATAAAAAGGGGAGAAGTGACAATTGGTGTTACCAAGGCTGCAGCTGAAAGCAATGCACTTGGCCTCTCTCCACACCAACATATTGGTGGAGAAGGTACCTGTGGGGAGGAACATCCAAATTTCAGGAAAGGAAGTTTCTGGGAAAAGGGACTTAGAACAGAAAACCAAAGGATAAAAATTGGTTGGTTGGTTGGCTGATAATTTCATTCTCTAAATCAACTTAAAATTTTTATTGGGTTATTCATATGTACCTAATAGTATGCCAGGTATCAGAGATACTTCTGTGGATAAGGCACAGTTCTCTTATAAAAGGACTCACACTGTCACAATGCACAAAGAAGCAAGCAACAAACTCAGATTTAGTGAGGTTGGTGCCAGATAGGTGATGTTGAAAGTTCACTGCTGGCTAAAGGGGGAAGAGGGTGGTAGTGGTGGTGGTGGATTTTAGGAAATGGGAGAGAGCTATACTAAGGCTATTGAATAGTTAACTTGAGTCTGGCCTTGTAGGGCTTGTTGAGATCTAAAGGTAGTTTAGTACTGGGGATCAGAGGGGTCCATAGGCAGGAAGCGGGGGGGGGGGGAAGGGAGGGAATAGGTACAGGCTGACTTTGAGTTCTGTGTCTGTCATTGATTAACTGGATGATGTGGGGCAGATGTCTTCTCCTTTTTCTGAGTTTATTTTCTGATCTGTGAGAATAAATATGTTTCTTAGGGGCTGGGGAGATGGCTCAAAAGATAAAGAACACACTGAGCAAGTGGGAGGACTGGTGTTAAGATACAGCAGTCAGAAAAGCTGAGCAGGTATGGTGGCTGCCTATAAGTTTAGTACTAGGAAGGTGGAACAGAGATCCTTGTAGCTAACTGGCTAGTTAGACTCATCTGAATCTCAGTTCTGGGTTTAGCAAGAGACCTTGTATCAATCAGTAAGTAATGTGGAGAGTGAGCAAGGAAGACACTTGACATCAGCTTGGGTCTCCTCACACATGTACACATACCGTGCTTGCATACCATCACACATACACTCTTGAGAACATACTTAAATGTATGTATGCATACCACATGCATGGAAAAATAATGGAATATTTGAAGAATTTAGCTTTAGTTCATGTAAGATATAGTGTATGTAGCTGGCATTTTGAGTAATTACAGCTGCAATGCTAAGACAAGAATTGTCACTTAGGACAATGTAGTAAGAGTATCTGAATATCAACTCCTGATTTCTTTTTCCCTGCAAACTTCTGCCTAGACCTTTTTAAGTCATGTTTGCTCCCCAAACGGACTCACACTGGTGATCTAGGTCTGGGTGATAAGTGGTTATCCTTTGTCTTCCTGGGATGGTGATATACAGATGACAATGCTTTGAGAAATGGATTCAGAGCCTCAGGCAAATTAGCACTGAGTATTGGAAAGTATTTCACTTAACATCTGGGTTCAGGTTCTGGCCTTCTCCTTTGGTATCCATACAACTATAGGAAAATTCCATGCCTCCTATTCAAGTTTGGCTTTTACATTCCTAAAACAAACCCAACATATTTATGTATTGAGATGGGGACATCTTGTTACAACAGCGGAGTTAACAGTTCTTTGGGGGAAGGAATGTTGACTGTATAGAAGCATACTTTTAAGCCAGAATATCTCTGACCAATAGAAACACAGACAAGTCATATGTATAGTTATAAAACTTAGCAGTAGCAAACTTTTAAGAAGGAATGGGTGGATTTAATTTTGTTAATGTTGTATCTAACTCATTATAACCAAAATATGCAAAGAAATCTTCACTGCCTTTCTTTAATACTATGTTTTGGACACCTGGTATGTTTTAGTTTGTGGCATAATTTGGTCCACTCTGGCTGGACTGAGTGTTTCTGTAGTTACTAGTGGTTCATTGCAGTGTTGAACAGTGTGCTTGATAGGAACCAATGCAAAGATGAGTTTCTCTTGGAAATTGAGTTTTTTTCTTCCTTTCTCCCCGTCATTCCAGTCTTTGCTCTCATTGCTATGAAAAAATTCCCCCAGAAGGAACAATTAAGTGAGTTCATTTTGGCTCCCAGTTTAAGGGGTACCTCTACTGAAGATGGGAGCCATGGTGTTGGGCCTTCACGCATGGTGGCAAGAGCTTGTAATATGGCTTGTGGTGAAGAAGAGTGCTCAGGCTGGAAGCAGAGCTGGCCAGTGACCCTCAAGGCTCATACTACAGTGATCCACTTCCTGTTTCTAATCCTCATTGCCTGAACGTTCCATGACTACTCAGAATGGCACCACAGGCTGGATACCATGTGATCGTGATCAAACACTTAAGCTTGTGAGAGATGTTTCATATTCAAATCATAGCACCACCAGTTTCTGTTTTTCTTCTTGAGAGGGATATAGTGTTGAATGACCATTGCTGCTACCATGAATGCTTTGTGTCATTGGATTTGTGGGGAGCATGAAGCCTGAGGCAAACTTCATGGGAGGGACACCAAGAGAAGTAGGAATTTATAGAAATTGAGAAAACAGTACTAGTTAGAATGTATTAAGTAGCAGAAATATTAATTGATTAATGTTTCTAGATCCCTACTAATAATTATTTCTTCCACTTTGAAAATGAGATACAGGGAGGCTTAGAAACTTGCCCAGATCCATATAGTTAAAGGTTTGAACCTGAATGATCTAATCTTCAAGAGCCTTATGGATTATCTTTAAAAAAAAAAATCTTGGAAAAAATAAAATCTTGGAAAAGACAGCTTCCATTTGGCATGAACCAGGTAGTTTGTGTTCTGGTGTTTGGAATGGAAAGGCCCGTGTTATTACTACAATAGGCTTATCCTTGCAGCAATTTTTTTTATTTTTTTATTTTTATTTTTGTTTATTTATTTATTTATTTATTTATTTATTTAGAGACAGGGTTTCTTTGTTTAGGCCTGGCTGTCCTGGAGCTCACTCTCTAGACTAGGCTGGCTCAGACTCAGAGTTCCACCTGCCTCTGCCTCTCAAGTGCTGTGGCAGCATTCTTTTTATTATCAGGTAGTTAGTTAGTTAATTAATTAATTAGTTATACTTATTTACTTTACATCATGCTCACTGCCCCTCTCCAAGTCACCTCACCCTCAGCCTTTCCCCATCTCCCTCTTCCCTTCTCTGAGAAGGTGGGGCTTCCCCTGTGTATCCTCCCACTCTGCTGTATCAAATTTCTGTGAGGCTAGATGCATCCTCTCCCACTGAGGCCAGACAAGGCAGCCCAGGTAGAAGAACATATCCCACATACAGGAAACAGATTTTGGGATAGCCTTTGCTCCAGTTGCTCAGGACCCACAAGAAGACCAAGCTGCACATCTGCTACAAATGAGCGGGAGGCCTAGGTCCAGCCAGTGTGTGTGTTCTTTGGTTGGTGGTTCAGTCTCTGAGCGCCCCCAAGGGTCCAGGTTAATTGACTCTGTTGGTCTTCCTGTGGAGTTCCTTTCCCCTTAGGGACTTCTTTCCTCCAAATCTTCCACAAGAGTCCCCAAACTCCATCCTCTGTTTGGCACTAGGTGTCTGCATCTGAGTCAGCTGCTGGGTGGAGTCTCTCAGAGGACAACCTTGCTAGACTCTTGGTTGCAAAGATAACAGAGTATCATTAACAGTGTCAGGGATTGGCGCTTGCCCATGGGCTGGGTCTCAAGTTGGGCCTGATATTGGTTGGCCTTTCCTTCAGTCTCTTGGCAAAATTCTTAAAGTTTAATTTTACTGCAGCTCTTTTAGATACCTGTCATACAAAGCAGAGCCTTATATGTCATCCCTAGCCCTCTGTGTTTGGGATCATAAAGTAAAAAATAAACTTTATAAAAGAAACAACTTTCTTGATGGTTGTTCATTTCTAGATCTGTGCCTGGCACATAGTAGGTGCTCAGAATGTCTTTGTAGAGTTAGCAAAGATAGTTGGAGTTCCAAAATTTGGGCATCTTTGAGAAGTATACAGGTACTATTATACCATTGAATGGTGGCCTCATGGATATTTCCTTGGGTGAAAGAGAAGAGTATTGGATATATTCATATCTATAGAGAGAGGACTTTTGTTTTGTTACTTGTTTTTTGTTTGTTTAATCTGTATCTCTCCTTGTAGCTGAGGCTGGCCTTGAACTTCTCATCCTTCTGTCTGTATTTCCTATGTCCTGGGATTGAGCTCAGCTTAAACTTAGAATTCTTCCTCCAAGTTGAAGACAGTCACAAAGGCTGGTTCATGTGAATGTCATTTGGAGTTTTTGTTGTGGTCATAGGCATCTGAGAGGAACAGTTTAAAGTTGAAAGGATGTATTTTGGTTCTCAGTTTTAGAGTTGTTGGTCCACTGGGAGATGGCTCTGTTGCTTTCAGTCTCTGACAAAACACCATGGAGGAAGGGCATGGCCCCCAAAAACTGAGCACCGCATGGCAGCCAGGAAACAGGTAGAAGAGTAGAAAGAGACCAAGGACAATGTTGCCCTTCAGAAGCACTCCACTCTTCAGCAACCTACTTCTTTCTGCCAGTCCCCACCATTGACATTTCCACTACCTCCTGGCAGTCTTTGTAGACTTCCAGTCCATCAGTGGATGTCAGCATTGGATCAGAGCCCTCCCACAAACAAAGCTAGAGGTTTGTTTCACTAATCCAGGAGGCATTTCTCAGCCAATTATAATCAAGGTTAGGAAGTGTGTAGCTTGGTGGACTTTCCCAGAGGCATGCTCTTGTGTGATCAACTCGGAGGCCAAGAAATAGAACATTACCATAACCACAGACAGCTCTGGCCTCCACCACTGCCCCTGTGACCTTCCCAGGGGTGTTCATTCTTATTTGTGACTCTGTAGATGGTCCTCAACATCCCATACTACTCATCAATTCCAGTGGTTGGAGTTATGGGAACTGATATGGGTGCAATTATTTGTGCTTTGCATTTTTGATTACTCAGGGGTTAATAACCTAGTTCCCTTGTCTATGGCCAAAGATGAGAAACCAAGAATCACAGAGCTTGTGAGATCTAGGTTGAAGAAAGGGAGCAGTAACTTAGGCTTGTGTTCCTCACTATTGGAGATATTTACTTTTATTGCATTTGTTTGTAATTCCAAGACATTCAGGTTGAATAGTGTCTGGGAGAGGCTGCTGTATAGCCATGAGGAACTCACTATTGCATCTGAAAACCAGGGACAGGCAGGTTCCTGGCCTAGAACTGATGGCCATACCTCAAATTACATAGTTTCCAGCAGACCTCAGCCTAGGTAGGGGCCACAGGAGGCTTCAGAGCAGGAGGGAAGAAGGTCCTTCACGGCAGGTTCTTTTCTTCCGTTTGCTGATGCCAAATGCTCTGCGGTACTGGCAAGGGATGTCTTCAGTTAAACCAGCCCAACATTTCCCTCCCACCAAAGTGCTGTGTACCATTCCATGCCAGCTCAAGTTCCTGGTCACCTACCTGCTGCAGGGCTGACTGAGACTGAATGCTACTGTGTAGCTTTGGATTTTTCAATACATCAGTCCCAGTCACTCAGGGGGCAGTCTCCCTCAACTCCAGAGTCCCTTTGGATGGTTGAGGTGATGGATTAATGCTGAGGAGCTTTGCTCTCTATGGTGTGGCCCTCTGTTCCCATAGTTCCCCGGTCAAGTATAGGTGTTGGCTGATGTTCTGCATTTTACCCCAGGCCAGGGAGTGCTTTGACAACAATTTTGGGGGTGGAAATCTTCCCGATCTCTTTAGCCCAGAGATTGTAGCTTGCCTCATAGAGCTGGGATCAGCTCCCTCATTCCTCCTCTTTCATCAGAGTAATGGGGGTGGGAGTGGGCAGAAAGAAGCTCAGGTATTACAGAAGGCTCCGTGCCCCTGGAACTAGAACTTAACTCCCCAAATACCAAATAAAATCTCCTTTCTGGAAGCAGGGATTCTCATAAATGAAGCCAGTATAGTTTATTGCTGTGGTCCTAGTTACAGAATGCACAACTTACCCTGTGCTGGCCTCAGGGCATGGTATCAGCATCCTAGCAGAAACTGCTCGGGTTTTTTCTTGAACTGCAGAGGAAATGAGTCTTGCATGCTCTGCTTAGCTGTATGAGTTTGGATAAGATACTCAACTTCTCTGATCCTGAGCAGAATGGGGATCACTACAGTTTGGATATGTTCAGGTTGTGTTCACTGTTCAGAGTAAAGCACTTACAAAGGCCATTGAAGGTTTGACGCACATTAAACATTCATAAAACTGCAATACAGCTGCTGCCTGTAGATTCTGGAACATTCAGGAGCAGAAGGTACTTTATTATTCTTGGTTTCTAGACAGAGAGATTGAAGTATAGACAGGCTAAGTTCCTGCTCCAGACTGCCACAGCCAGTAGGAAGCTGAACTAGGATTTGAACCAGAGGTACTTGACTTCAGGCTCTCCTATGTATGGTGGCAGTGTCATTTGGGGTTTGCCCAAGATATCTCAGCTAAAGAGCATGTTTCTATCAGGAAGACTCCCTATTGCAGTTAATATTGATGGTCAACCTGGTGGGATTTTGAATCACCTAGGACATAAACATGCGAGCACATCTGTGAGGTATTACTATGATTAGCTTAATTGCATTGGAAAGACCCATCCTGAGTGCAGGCAGCAACATTTGTGAGTTGGCATCCTGGACTGATTAAAGGGTAGGAAGTGAGCTGAGCATTCCTTTACATCTCATTCAGCATCCTGACCATAGATACAGCCACCTCCACCTCATGTACTTAACCACCATGCTTTCCTTACCACTCCCTGGAGGTCTGTGTGGGTGAGATTCCCTAGCTGAGACCCAGATATTACTACCTTCTACATGCCAGCTTCCCAGCCAGGTTCCAAGGTAGGCTGGCTTCCCAGCCAGGTCCCCAGGTAGATACGCATCCATCTGTTAGTGCCTTTCCAGCCCAGTGTTCCCTTAGACACTACGGAGAAAAGTTGACACAAATAAACTCCACCATGTGTCTCTTTTGTCCAGGAAGAGCTCATGCTTACTCATCTAGGCGTGCCTCCATGGAGTGCTGGAGGAGTTAAAAAAAGAAGTACTCAGGCTGATCCAAGGGCTTTTCGTGGACAGGGCAGGAATAATAACACTAAACGTGAAGCCAGCAGCGGCGCTCTAGCAGTGTGAATTCTCTCTGCTAGTATCTTGAACTCTTGGCTGAGAAAGGTAGCCAAGTCCTCTTCCTTAAGGGCCTTCAAGCTTCCTTGAGCAGCTGGGGCAGAGGTGAGTAGGCCAGCTTTCTGTTAAAACAGTTTGGCTTTCATGGAAGAGGCTTGTGTTCTTAGTTAGGTTCAGTCAGCTCTTGACCTTGCCTCCTTTACTCTGCTCTGGCTCCTCCTCCAGTTCCCAGCAGGAGCTGGGTGAGGACTTTGGATGCCCTCTGCTTAACATCTAATCCTTACTGAATATCTAGGGTGCTTTCATGTAGAAACTCAGGTTCAAGAACGTAAGTGATGCAGTTTGAGGTAGTGGCCATGGTGGTGCTAAAGGGAAGGGCAGCTGCCTTTCATTTTTCCCAGCACTGTGTTGAACTCTTAGGTGGAAACTGGGTGAATAATAACCATGGATAATAAGCATTCAGATTACATGTCTGCCTTGTGCTGTGCAAGGCACTGAGCCCTCTCTCTATTCACATGTTCTAAGCAAAACTGTATGGCACAGATGCTCAAATGCCCACTTAATGAGGTCACTACTGGAGGCAAGGTCAAGTCTAAGGGTCAAGACAGCTTTTTGTGTAGGAAAAGAAAATGGCTGTCTGATTTGATACTTCCCCTTCTAGATACATCGAGATCTTCCCCATCTTCTCCTGTGATTTTGCTTTGTATTTGTTGTTTGGGAAATAGAGTGGATTTGCTGGTTTCTGAAGAGTTTAGCTGATACAACACCAGTAACCATTGCCCATTGTCTATGAACTTCCCTAGCTCTTTTTTTAAAAACTGTTTTTAAAGGTGATCAACTAATTCCATGTCCTTCATTATAGAGCCAAAAATAAAGCAAAAGCCTGATGTTGAGTTTATGCTCCACGAGTATGCTTCATTCAGCAAATAAAAGCTTGTGTTAGAAAAAAGGTGCAGAGAGAAAGGAAGTGGGGAGATGATGCTGTATGAGTTATGTCATGTCATACTGTGTCATGGCAGTGTTGGAAAAGCTGCAAATGAAGGTTGAGGTATCCATACACTGCTCTGAAGCCCTCCTCACTTCCCTGTGCAAATCTCAGTCCAGACCACTGTGCCTTGGTTCTGACTTCAGTCCTGATACTTTCTGTGTCCCTTTCTATGTCCTTCCAGAGTGACCAGGGACTGTCACTTGTGTACTTTCCTAACACAGGGCTGGCACATCATAGATGTAATGTAAATGTCAAGCGAATGCAATATACAGTGAAACATCCTGAGAGATGAGATGCTTTCCTCTGCTTCCTTGGAGATGCCCAAGTTCTTTTTTCAATATCTGTTGCTATATGGACTGGGGTTGAAATTATGGGATATATAGAAGTCACTGCAGTTTGAACCAGTTGTTGGTATAACCACAGTCATTTTGTGTGGTTACCTAGTGTAGAACATTCTGTTGCGAAGTGGAATACTACCAAATAGATAAAGAGGCTAGAGGTTTGAAAGCCGACCACCAGAGAGTAAGTCTCCCTCAGTCACTCGTTTTTTGATTTAGGCATTTACAGCTGCATAGGAACATAGATTCGGGGTCTGAATTTTAATTCAGATTTTATCATGTACAACCTACATAACACAGAGCAAGGTACTTCTCTGTGAATGAGTTTCCTTTTCTATAACATACTACAGACTCAGGAGGTTGTTGAGTAAATTATTACTATGTATAAAGCATTCAGGATTACAATCGGTATTTTCTGCTGGTGTTATTTGCTGAATGAAGATTCACTTTCCTCATGGAAAACCCAGATGTTTCACATGACATTGTAACAAGGACTGTGAGTCTCCTAGGTCTGGACTTAATAATGCTACGAAAGGGGTAGCTCAGACCCACGAACATTTACTGTCTCACCAGTTAAGAGGCTAGAAGTGTGAAGCCCAGTGAGTTGTCAGGGCCACCAAGGGTCCTTCCCTTCGGCTTCCTAGCCTCTGGTGTCTTGATGCTGTCCTTGGTGCTCCTTGGCTAGTGGAAGCATCACTGACTTCCACTCAATTTCCACTTATTTATCCTCATGCTTCCCTTTGTACCTGCTGTTTTCTTAGACCACCAGCCATGTGAGCCAAGGGTCTGTCCTATCTCAGTATACCTCACCTGGATTCTATTTGCAGTACCTTGTTCCCAAATAAGGTAACATTCTGGAGTGCTGGTGGTTGGTACCGTAGCATATCTATTTTGGGGATACACATCTGAACTCTTAACTTGGGTGTAGAGATAATGTGCTAAAAGTCTGACCGCAGAGCCTAGAAGGAAGCAGTAGCAATCATTGCTAGATAAACTGGTGTCACTCCATTCTCACCTTTGGCTGGGGGGTGGGGTGAGATGTTTTTCTGAACATGTCTACTCTTAGCTTTGGCTAAGATGAGGGGGCTCCTTAGTCTTTCTGTTTCTGGAATAAAGCGGAAAGAACATTCCATTTCTCTAACATGACTCAAGAATGCTGAGGTGCTTGTGGCGCATGTTAGACTAGCAGTGGGCCAGGTTGTTGTGTTCTTCCTTGCCTTTCTTGTCTGATGTTTTGTCTCTCTTCATGGGCATATGATCATGGTAGTTGCTTGCACAGATAGGGGTCCAAGGTATCAGGAAGGCTCTGAAGCATTGTACACATGAGTTGGTTTGGATTTCCCAAATTCCAGGGTTACTTGCAGTCAGAATGGAAACATGACTTTCATTTCACTTGGGATGATTTGCTCCAGAGAAGTGTAGATATCTATGGAAACAGCCCTAATTTTAGCTCTGCCATACTTAATACCAACCCAGAGAGTGCTGTTTTGGGTCAGTGCCCAGGGAATCAGGAACATAAGCTCTCCGAAGGATTAGATCAAGTATAGAGTTGCTCAGGGACCACTGGAACTAGGGAGAACACTGCAGGGATCTTTAGTGGATCAAAAAAGGTCAGCTCCAGCTAAGCCTGAATGTACATGCGTAATCCCTGAATTGGCAGGATAAGGCAGGAGGATTGCTGTGAGTTGGAGGCCAACCTGGGCTACACAGTGAATTCTAGACCAATCTGAATTACAAAGGAAGATACCTGAGGAGATAACTGGAGAGATAAGCCGTGATCAGAAAGATCAGAAAGGAGGGGTTCTGAATGCAGGGATCTCCCTTGCTTTCCCCTTTTATATGTCTTGTCTAAATTTTCTAAATTTTGGAGCCATTTCCTGATACCGCATCCCATGTCTCTATCTCTGAAATCCTTATTCCTGTTCTGAATTCCTGACAGTTTTTAATAACCCTGTTCATGGTCTGTGGCAGCATCTTTAATTCTGAGGTTGACTCATGCCTTGAAGACCCAAAAATCATTTATATGTCTTTGATAGTCTGCTAGGGTCATTGTCATGTATGTACTGAACATGCTCTCCAGTAGACATGCATAAAATACACAGTGCAAGGAATTTGACAAAATTGTTGATTTCTGTTTTACCCAAGTAAGGGCATGAGGCAGTCAAAATATTTATTTTCTTTTTTAAATGGGAAGACTTGATATATGAGAGAAATAGCCTGTAGTTCTAGTAAAAGCATTCTATGAAGGGGAGTCCACGACATGGAGGATGTTGGGTACAGTCGGGTGAGGGAAGATATGTAAGGAGATGGTTTCAGGTCACTTAGGAAATAACCCTGTCTTTTCAGCCTAGCAAGAACACTTAGACTATCAGACAGAGAAAGAACTTCAGACATCATCTAATTTTGTATCATTTGAAGCATAATACTTAGTATTAATATTTAGCATCTTCATCCTTGGTTATTTATTTTGGTAAATGTGGGTTCCCTGTTCAGTTCCTCAGACTACAAGGTAGTGTTCTCCAAACACTTAAACCCGTAATGAGTGACTGTCCTGTGTAGCTATTTAGAAGCTAGATTTTATGCATGACAGAGGTGGTTGATTCTTGTACTGTATTTCCATATATATTGTGCTCTTAAAGTAGGATGAGGAGTAATATAGTTGTGGTAAAAATAGAAAAGTGGTATGCAAGAGACTGCAAAGAGGGTAGTGAAGATTGGGCTAGGACTCTACTATTGAGGGTGACTTAAAGCACAGGTAGACTGCAGGTTGTGCCAGCGTTGAGAACTTGAAGTATATTTCTTGTTCTTTTGTCTCAGCATGCATTGAATGTGTGCTAACTTCTACCAAATTCATGGGCCTATCGTAATTTGTATATGGTTTATTTGTGACTCCCAAGGGTTTGTGCTCTAGAAACTTGCTCATCAGTGTGAGGTAAACTTCAGGAGTGGACCTAGTGAAGCATGCTATGCATTTGGGGTACTGTCTTCAGAAAGGATTAATGTTGAGTCTCATGCAGAGCAAGTATGTTCTTTTGAGAGTTGGTTATTTTCTAACAACAAGCCTGGCCCTTGAATCCCTCTGGCTTCCACCTTACACTTGCTTTAAAAGGGTGCCATCTACCATGTTGTGGTGTAGCTCAAAGGTCCTTATAGATCCATGAGCTTTAGATTTTGTAAGGAAGAAAAGTTGTTTGAACACTTGCTTCCTGGCAGAGCTCTTCCTAATGCCTAGACTATGATACTCAAGCTGTAAGAGAGTCTGGGACCTGGGTTGGGCTTACTGGGCTGTGGGATATATCTGTGTGTTTAGGGCCAGCATAATGGAGTTTGTTTTTCAGCTTAGGGAGCAGCCCCAGCTGACAGGGTGAGTCAGAGCAGAGTCCAGAATGTATGTGAAGGTCATGTATATTCCAGTTATTAGGATTATAAGATTTTTGCATTTATTGATGAAACTTTATATGTGATATTATTTGCTGACTGCTTTATGATAATTTATTAGTGTTATTGGTAACAGGGCCCCAGTTTAGCCATATCCACTTACCAGGGAATACTTGGTCCGGGATCCATCCAGAGTCCAGGTCACTGCTTTAAGTGTTTGGGAACCTACGCCCATATGCCTGGCTGTCTGTTCCTCTGTCCATCTGTTCAACCATCCACCCATCCATGATAGTGCTCTTTTGTTATGCACTCTCTCATAGGTAGCTTTACTTCTTACCTTTACTTTCCATTGCTGGGGGGCATTGGTGTGTAGTAGAATATGTGTGTTGCTGATATGGTTGCATAAACAAGGGTAGCATCTTTATTCTGACCATAAGTTCACAAGGACAGAGCTCTTGTTCACATCTCTCTGCTATCCAGAAGAGTACCTAGTACATTGTTGATGTTCTTAATATATAATGAAAAATGAGCCAACTGAAAGCTATGTACTTGACCCCATGGAAAGTACTTTTTCATAAACATCTTGTTTATCCTTCTTGTACTTTTCCATGTGTTAGTTCCTATTCTAGGCTACCATATAGTGCATGTTTATAGTTATTATAAGCTGGTCTCAACACTTACATAGCAGATAATACTCAATAGCATAAAATAATTTGATTACAATTACTCTTTTTACAGATGAGAAAATTGAGATATAAGTCACACAAGTCTCTAATTCAGGCCACTCTTGATTTCTGAAACAATGTTTCCTAGCAGAACATCTGTGTGATGGAAAGGCTGTGTCTATATACTCTCTACTACAGGAGCCACCACCAGCCATGGATAGTTAGGATATATTTGCAAGGAAACTTGTGCTAAGGAGGAACTAACTTTTAAATTTCATTTAAATTAAATTTCAAAAGTCACATCTGACTAGTACTATAATATTGGACAGTACCAATCTCTACAAGGCTCTCTTTAAATAGTAATAACTGCTGATATGCTTACTATGTGCCATGTTCTGGATTGACCCAGAGACATGTAGTGAATGATTTAAATCTCAAAACCCTGGGTAAATTAACCAGGTCCAGGATATCTTGTCCAATATAGATGACCTATCCTATATCTTACAGCAAGGAACCTAGCTGTGACTAGGTTCTTGCCCATGGAGAACTGACCTCCCAATTTTTTATCAGCTTGTTTCCCTCTGTTTTCCATATGCACAACAATGGATCATGCTGCAAAAAATGTCTGCTACCAACAGAATACCTCTTTCTCCCCTCCCCCTTATCTTCCTGGAGGGGGCAAGCTAAGTGCAGTTTTGCAAACTCACTGTCCCAACTAAAAATGACTCATTTAGATTAAAGACACTTATTACCATGAGGTAAAGGTATGTCAATGTCACTTTGAAAAAAAATCAGTATTCTTCACAGGATGTTCTTTCATGTCTCCAGACAAATTAAACAAAATGAACTTTGTGTGATGGTTAAAATTATTTTAAGGTTAGGGTGGGAAGAAGAGAAGAAGGTCAAGCTATGTTGAGCTGTAGTCTCATTGGGTAGAACAAACTTTCGCATCTTGTGAGTTTGATGATATTTGCAATTCCTTTACTGAGTTGGGTTTAAATATGAGTGAGTTTCATTGCAGACCTGGTTACACAGTAGAAAGCAGAGGAACCATACTCCTGCATAGAGGTGGGAACCACTACAGTCTGCACCAGAGGTCAGTAGTACTTTAGGATACAGACTTGCCTCCAGTGTGTTCTGTGTTCTGGGGATAGCTATGAAGTAAACATGGCTCATTTGGAAGCCATGACGTGACATGAGATAGGGCCAGGAATTCATGTTAGGAGTAGAATTGGGTGAAAGTAATCAAGAGATACATGGGAGAACCAAAGAGATGGGCCCAAAGGATGAGCCCCATGTAAGCACAGCTGAAATTTAGATAAGACTTTCTGACTTGGAGACTGTAGGATAGGGAATGCTTTAGATTCTATGAGTAAGTATGGGGTGATGTAGGCAAGAGCCTCTGGGGAAAAGCTGTAGACTTTGATTGACTAGTTAAATCCTGATGTTAATTCCTCTTGCTAATTCAAGGCAGCCATTTAGCTTTCAAAGGCAGGTTTAGGTACCTATTTTTCCCCATCCATCCATCTACCCACTCACCTACCCATCCACCCATCTGCCCACATCATCCACTTGCTTATCCATTCACTTACCTAGTACTTACACATCCATGTATATAGTATTTGAGTGTCTAATCTGTGTATGGCATGGAAGCTACTGTAATGTAAAGGCATTGTCCTTATTCTCAGGGAGTTCCCAGTCTTGCCCTGAGGCACACATATAGGTATGCATTTCTGAAACAGCAAGTAGAGTTTTGGATGTTCTGGACTTTAAAGTCAGCTTTAAAGTTGCACCCATGCAGCTTTCACTAGCAACAGGCAGCCAGTCAGTGTTTACTTTCCTACTTCCCCTCTTGCTTGCATTGGTGTCTTGCACGGGCTATTTCTTTGTGCTCATTGAATCTTTATTTTATCTCTCCTGAGAATAGGGCCCTTCAAGTCCTCCTTGGACCTTGGCTTCATTGTAGACATTGGCAGAGTGTTAAGCTTGCTGAGTTAGAAGGGAACTGTTTCACATGCAAGGAGCTTGAAACAAGGCTTGAAGGGTCATCAGTGATCAGAAGAGTTCCCTATCTTTCTGTGATCTCAGCTTTCTTCTCTCTGCATCTGTTAGTCCTGTGGCAGTGTGAGAATCAAGGGAACACGCAGTGCATGTTGAAACTGAAGCTGAACAATGCCCATTACCTGTTCCCATACCCCATCGTCACCTGGAGACCTGGAGGCATTCACCTTGTGGGACTGACAATTGGAGGCCACATATTTACTTTGTCTTTGAGCCAAGCTGCTGTCAGGTGTGAGCATGGTGGAGAATTTTTTCATATCTTGGAACCCTAGGGTGCTTTTGATATCTTCAAGTTCAGGACCCCATGATTTTTCAACCTTTTGAAAGCCTTTCTTTCTTTTTTTTTTTTTTAAACCAGCTACTTATTTCTTAAATTTCACTGGACTCAATTCTTTTAGAAGAGGTGATATCATATCCATGTATGATCAGAGTGCTGTTTGGAAGCAAGTGCTGGTGGGTGAGATCAGCAGGCACTGAAAGAAGGCAACATAGCTTACTCTGCAGCATGTATCTTATTGTTTATTGTCTTAGTTAACCCAATGAGGTTACGTTAATCTTACTTTACAAACCAGCAGGGGGAGACTGATAGAGGTGTTCAGCTTAAGATCAGGCAGCATTGGGCTGGGTGAGTGAGACTTGATCTCTAATAACTTGATCTTGTTTCTGTGCCACTGTGTGCTATGGAGAGCTTGGACCAATAATTTACTCTTAAAATAAAAAAAAGAGTGTACGGAGGGGGGGGAGTTACCTACTCCCCTACTTGGGCAAGCTCACTAACTGATGTGTTTCACATTCGTCTTTTATAAACTAACAATAATAATGAGATGATGGTGATGATGATTATATCTTGCTGAGCATGGTGATGTTCACTTTTAATCTCAGAATGAGATGGATAGGCAGGAGGAAGATGGATTCAAGGCCACCCTTGGCTACATAGCAAACAAACAAACAAAGAAACAAAAGAAACTTTTTTTTTGAAAAGCATGTTCTTTTATTAAAAAAGGAAGTAAAAACATTTTATGATAAAATTGAAGATTTACATGGAAAATATTTCTGATAAAATAGAAGAGATACGTAGAAAAACATGTTAAAATTGACAACTTTCATGGAAAAATAAAAAGTAAAGTGGTAGACATAAGAAACTTTGCTAAATTAATTAAAAAATGAGATTTTCATGAA
Source organism: Tokudaia tokunoshimensis (assembly GCA_036184795.1). Classification (NCBI taxonomy): domain Eukaryota; kingdom Metazoa; phylum Chordata; class Mammalia; order Rodentia; family Muridae; genus Tokudaia; species Tokudaia tokunoshimensis. Next base: position 776,016 of record BTHU01000020.1, on the reverse strand, counting down.
TAACATTTTGTGATAGAATTGAAGATTTACGTGGAAAATATTTCTGATAAAATTATAGAAAAATATAGAAAAACATGTTAAAATTGAAGGGCTGGGTTTGTGGACAGATATTGTTTAACTTTGGTTTTATCATGGAATATCTTAGTTTCTCCCTCTATGGTGATTGAGAGTTTTGCTGGGTTTAGTAGTCTGGGCCAGCATTTGTGTTCTTTTAGAGTCTGTATGAGATCTGCCCAGGATCTTCTAGCTTTCAGAGTCTCTGGTGAGAAGTCTGGTATAATTCTGATAGGTCTGTCTTTATATATTACTTGACCTTTTTTCCTTACTGCTTTTAATATTCTTTCTTTGTTTAGTGCATTTGGTGTTTTGATTATTATGTGCTGGGAGGATTTTCTGGTCTGGTCCAGTCTGCTTAGAGTTCTGAAGGCTTCTTGTATGTTCATGGGCATCTCTATCTTTAGGTTAGGGAAGTTTTCTTCTATAATTTTGTTGAAGATATTTACTGGCCCTTTAAGCTTGAAATCTTTACTCTCTTCTATACCCATAATTCTTAGGTTTGGTCTTCTCATTGTGTCCTGGATTTCCTGGATGTTTTGGGTTATGCTTTTTGCATTTTGTATTTTCTCTGACTGTTATGTCTATGTTTTCTATGGTATCTTCTGCACCAGAGATTCTCTTTTCTATCTCCTGTATTCTGTTGTTGATGCTTGCATCTCTCTCTCCTGACTTCTTTACTAGGTTTTCTATCTCCAGAGATGTCTCACTTTGTGATTTCTTTATTGTTTCTGCTTCTACTTTTAGATCCCCGATGGTTTTGTTCAGTTCCTTCACTTGATTGTTTGTGTTTTCCTGTAATTCTTTAATGGATTTTTGTGTTATCTCTTTAAGGGCTTCTGCCTGTTGACCCACGATCTCTTGTATTTCTTTAAGGGATTTTTGTGTTTCTTCTTTAAGGGTTTCTACCTGTTGACCCATGATCTCCTGTATTTCTTGAAGGGATTTTTGTGTTTCCTCTTTAAGGGCTTTTACTTGTTGACCAATATTCTCCTGTATTTCTTTAAGGGAGTTATTTAAGTCCTTCTTGAAGCCCTTAATCAGCATCATGAGATACGATTTTAAATCCAACACTTGCTTTTCTGGTGTGTTGGGGTATCTGGGACTTGCTTTGGTGCAAGAACTGGGTTCTGAAGTTGCCAAGTAGCCTTGGTTTCTGTTGGTAATGATCTTGCATTTACTTTTCGCCATCTGGTTATCTCTGGTTCTAGTTGGTCTTTCTGTCTCTGGCTGGAGCTTGTCCTTCCAGTGGGCCGGTAAACCTGTGTCCGTACTCCTGGGAGACCAACTCTCTTCTGTCAGTGTCAGTGTACAGAAAGCTGTGGAGCCGCCTGGCTCCCTGGTGCAAATGACAGCCTGAAGGCCTCTGTCCCCGTGCTCCACTGATCATATGCCCTGTGTGCTCCTAGCTGTTCCCCTCCAGAGAAGAGGTGGAGATCTCACCTCCATGCTCAGAAGTGAAAGTGCTGCTTGGAGATCACTCAGCACTGCTGGGAGATCACTCTCTCCTTGTGGGCTGTGCACAGATAGCTGTGGAGTCGCCTGGCTCCCTGGTGCAAATGGCGGCAGGAAGACTTCCGTCCCAGCTAATACAAGGGCTAGGTTTGGAGCTCAGTGGAGGGTGTTTGCCTAGTATGCATATGATCCTGGATTCAGTCTTCAACACCCCCCCCCCACACACACACCCACACACACACACACAGGCACGCATGCTCGCAAGCACACACACTCACATATACACTTGTAGTATAATAAGGATTAAAAAAGATTAGTAGGAAATGCCTGGCATAATGGAGTATGGTAAACAATAAATCCATGAGGCCTCCAATAGTGCTATAAAAAGGACATTACTCATCAGTATTATCTTGAGTATGTTTACTTCTGCTAATTTTGACCTTGTACAGGCCTTTATTCATTAGTAGACTTACCATATTAATGAAAAAGAGCTTCTGCTTTGTAACAAGAAGTGCAGGCATAACACCATGTGACCACTGAAAATGTTTAATTGCGCTAAAATTTGGTCTCTGGCTTGACACTGTCTTTCCTGGTATCCAGCTTCAGGAGACCATGGCTGTGGTAGCAGTTACTATGTCAAGAAGAAGCATAACTGTGGAGGAGGATCCACATTTCAATACTGGAAAAAAAAAGAAGAAGAAGAAAACATAAACTTGTATTGCTCAAGGATAGAACTGTCTCAGGCCACTGCTCAGGAGACACTGTAAACCCCCTTCCCTGGAAAATGCTCTTTGGCTTATTCTTGATGTGGTTAGAGGCTGTTTCCTCAGCGATGACATGCATCTTCCCAGCATGGTCCTACGCACAGTGAGGAGAGTCTTCCTTTGTTTTTTACTCTATTATACACCCTCTGCTATGGCTTTCCAGTGATATTGTCTCATGGTGTGTGGTCCTTCACCTCCTCCACTCAGAATGAACTCATGGAGGTCAGAGGACTTGACTATGTGGAAGTGGTTTCACCAAGATCTCTTCTGTGTTATTTATAGGTATGATTACTCTTTTTATTACCTTTTCAATTAGAACCTGGGTTAAGGGTTGCAGCAGCTAAAACATTTATTGATTGGTGCAAGAACTTAGGTGCCAGAACTGGTGTTGGGGAAGGGGATCTGAGAATGACATCAAATCTTAAAGGTAAAGGAGATGTCTAGAGTGGCTGTCCATTCTGCAGGTGAAAGGTCAAAGGCTGTACAGCTGATCCAAATCCAGATTAGGTTTGTTCTGCGATAATATGTTCTCATTCATTATAGCTGATTACTTGTGCATTTACAGGTAAATTGTAGTGTGTGTGTGTGTGTGTGTGTGTGTGTGTGTGTGTGTGTGTGTGTGTGGTGGGAATAGGAGAATAAGAAAAATTTGCAAAGTTGCAGGCCTTGGTCTCATTTGGCAGATTGGGTGATGGGGAAGGTTGCATCCTTGGCCCAGGTAGTGGCTGTGCTAGGCTACAAAGGTGATATAGTCAGCTGTTCACTCTTTGCAGATTTAAGTGACAGTAGTACCAAGAGGGGCCTGTGGTTCCTGACCTTTCTTCACTGTACAGAGGAGAATGAGTATTGTGGGAGGAGAGGAGACAGGAAAGGTGTATCAGGTCATTGCTGCTGCAGAGATACTGTTGGGAGGCTAGGAAGCTTCATCTTCAGTTTCTGAGATAAAGTCTCTAGAGAACCTCTAGAAGCATGGGCCTCACACCCCAGATTTCTTTCAGAGTGTGTGTGGGTGTGGGCCGTGCCCATGGATACTATGTAGGAGACCTGTGAGAGCTGTGGGGTGATATGGCTTATTGGGCCACTTGTCCTGGTAGATGAACCTTTCCAGCTGTTGGAGACAGCAGTGAGTTGGTATAGTGTTGTCAGGGCAGTGAGCTCCTTGTCACACAGCTATCTTGAGAATACTTTTCCCTCTGAAGTTTGAGGTTCTTCTGTCCACTAAACAGCTTAGGACAATGAATACCAGAGAAGTTAAGCAGCTTTTGCTTACCAGTAGATCAGCTGGTTTAGTATTATGACATTGGCACTTCAGGATTCATGACTTACAGATTTATGTCATAGGAGCTGCATGTCCTGGGTCCTAGCATAACAAACCCTTATTACTCCTTTATTTTTAACTTTTAAGTGTTTTGAAGTGTTTTATCTGCATAATGTCTACCATATGTATGCCTGATACCAGTGGAGGTCAGAAGTCTGATCCACAGAAACTGAAGTTATGGATGATTATGGACTGCTTCATGGATGTTGGGAACCAAACCCAGGTTAACTGCAAGAGCAGCCAGTGATCTTTACCATAGAGATGTTTTTCAGCCCTGTCCCAACCCTTACTTCTTGTCCTGAAAGTGGAGACAGAGAAGCATACATTTATCTGGGTCATGTACATTATCATAATTTTTTTAAGTGCCGAGGTTAGTCATAATTTTGTTGCCGTAAAATGTTTTCTAAAATTTATACGTAATAAAGAATATGCCATCTTAACCATTTTTAATTGTACAATTAAGAAGTGTTAAGTAATTCACACTGCTGTGCACTCAATTTCAAGAACTCCTTTGATCTTGCAAAATTGAAATGCTATGCCCATTAAACACTCTCCCCTTTCTTCAGCCTCTGGCAACTACCATCCCCTGTGATATGACTACTGGAAGTATCTCATAAGAGTGAGGTCAGTTAATATGTTTCCTTTGGTATTTGACTGCTTTCACTTAGTATAATATCCTGTAGATCATCAATATGGTACTGTGTGACAAGATTTCCATTCATTTAAAACCAGAATTAATTCTGCTATAAGCATAATACAGATAGTATGTTTGTTTTTCATTCATAGATTAATTTGTGTGTCCTTTATGGACCACTCAGGATGGTGATTTCTATCTTCTCACTATATCTTGCATATTTTACAAATGAGCATAGGTCAAGTTGGTGTGAAACCCCAGTCTGCTTGACACTTATTTTATTCTGAAGGTTTTTCTAAGGGTCAGTGTTTTAGTTAGGGTTTTATTGTTGTGAAAAAACACCATGCCCAAAGGAACTCTTCTGAAGGAAAACATTTAATTTGGGCTTGCTTACAGTTCAGAGATTTAATCTGTTATTCTCCTAGTGGGAAACATGGTGGCATTCAGGCAGACATGGTGCTGGAGTTGTAGCTGAGAGTTCTACATCTGGTTCTGCAGGCAGCAGGAAGAGAATGTTGCATTACACCTACCATTAGCATTTTAGACCTCAAAGCCTGCTCCCTTGTGACTCACTGCCTCCTATAATGCCACATCTACATTAACAAGACCATATCTCTCAAAAGTGACAGTGCCTATGAGCCAATGGGGCCATTTTCATCCAAACCACCATAGCCAAGAACAAATACACGAGATGATAAACAAGAGATGATACTTTTACTCATTTGTGTATATCTGAGTGTTATATGCATGTTCATTTTATGCATACCGGTATCTGTAGAGACCAGAAGAAGGCTTCAGGTCCCTGGGAGCTAGAGTTGTAGGTGGTTTATGAGTGGCTTGATGTGCGTGCTGGAAATGAATCTTTGTAAGAACAGCAGAAGCTCTTAAGCACATACTGAGGCATCTCTCCAGCCTCAGGGATGATATTTTGTAAAGAGTCCATTGAAGAAAATTCTAGAAACGTTGGGGTTTCTGTCTGCTACTGGAGACCATCCTCGGCCACAGGGCTGCTTAACCAGGTGGCATAGGGAGGTAGCTAGCTTTCCAGGAGTGTGGACAGGCATAGGACCACCCCTGCTGCTCAGAGGAACCCACCTGCCCAGAACACTTAGGTGGGAGCCTTCCAGTATGTCTGCTGCTGGAGACCTCCCTCAGCCACAGGGCTGCTTACCCATGTGGCACAGGGAAACAGCTAGCCTTCCAGGAGTACAGACAGGCCTGAGAGGATAGATAGGGCCACCACTCCTGCTCAAAGGAACAGGCCCTAAACCGTCAGGACACAAGAACCCAGGGGCAGCCGGAGACAAGAGTCTTCTGATTTCCATCTGTGCCCAGAGCTGATCCTGGACCACAGAGCTACATACACAAATATTGCCAGGAGATCTCCCAGGAATACTTACACACCTGCATACACTGAGAGAACTGGTCTCCCAGGAGTTCTGTTATACAGGCTTGCAGAAAGAACAAGCCACAGTCAGAAACAACAAGACCAGCTAACACCAGAGATAACCAGATGGTGAAAGGCAAACCTAAGAACATTGCTAACAGAAACCAAGGCAACATGGCAGCATCCAAATCCAGTTTTGCCACAACAGCAAGTCCTGGATACCCCAACACACCGAAAAAGCAAGACTTAGATTTAAAATCACAGCTCATGATACTGATAGAGGACATCAGGAAGGACATAAATAACTCCCTTAAAGAATTACAGGAAAGCCGGGCGGTGGTGGCGCACGCCTTTAATCCCAGCACTTGGGAGGCAGAGGCAGGAGGATTTCTGAGTTCGAGGCCAGCCTGGTCTACAAAGTGAATTCCAGGACAGCCAGGGCTACACAGAGAAACCCTGTCTCGAAAAACCAAAAAAAAAAAAAAAGAATTACAGGAAAACACAACCAAACAGGTGAAGGAAGTGAACAAAACCATCCAGGATCTAAAAGTAGAAGTAGAAACAATAAAGAAATCACAAAGGGAAACAACTCTGGAGATAGAAAACCTAGTAAAGAAGTCAGGAGAGATAGATGCAAGCATCAACAACAGAGTACAGGAGATAGAAGAGAGAATCTCTGGTGCAGAAGATACCATAGAAAACATTGACATAACAGTCAGAGAAAATGCAAAATGTAAAAAGCATAACCCAAAACATCCAGGAAATCCAGGACACAATGAGAAGACCAAACCTAAGAATTATGGGTATAGAAGAGAGTAAAGATTTCAAGCTTAAAGGGCCAGTAAATATCTTCAACAAAATTATAGAAGAAAACTTCCCTAACCTAAAGATAGAGATGCCCATGAACATACAAGAAGCCTTCAGAACTCTAAGCAGACTGGACCAGACCAGAAAATCCTCCCAGCACATAATAATCAAAACACCAAATGCACTAAACAAAGAAAGAATATTAAAAGCAGTAAGGAAAAAAGGTCAAGTAATATAAAAAAGCAGACCTATCAGAATTATACCAGACTTCTCACCAGAGACTCTGAAAGTTATAAGTTCCTGGGCAGATCTCATACATACCCTAAGAGAACACAAATGCCAGCCCAGATTACTAGACCCAGCAAACTCTCAATCACCATAGATGAAAAAATCAACATATTCCATGACAAAACCAAATTTACGCAATATCTTTCTGCAAATTCTGCCCTACAAAGGATAATTGATGGAAAACACCAACACAAGGAGGGAAACTACACCCTAGAAAAAGTAAGAAAGTAATCTTTCAACAAACCCAAAAGAAGATAATCATGCAAAAATAAAAATAACATCAAAAATAACAGGAAGCAGCAATCACTATTCCTTAATGTCTATTAACATCAGTGGACTCAATTCCCCAATAAAAAGATATAGACTAACAGACTGGATACATAAACAGGACCCAGCATTTTGGTGCCTTCAGGAAACGCACCTCAGTGTCAAAGACAAACACTACCTCAGAGTAAAGGGCTGAAAAACAATTTTCCAAGCAAATGGTCCCTGGAAACAAGCTGGAGTAGCCATCCTAATATCAGATAAAATCAACTTTCAACTAAAAGTCATCAAAATATACACGGAAGGAAACTTCATACTCATTAAAGGAAAAATCTACCGAAAAGAACTCTCAATTCTGAACATCTATGCCCCAAATTCAAGGGCACCCATATTCATAAAAGAAACTTTATTAAAGCTCAGAGCACACATTGCACCTCACACAGTTATTGTGGGTGAATTTAATACTCCACTCTCATCAATGGACAGATCAGCAAAACACATACTAAACAGAGACACAGTGAAACTAACAAAACCAAGTGAATTTTACAGATACCTATTGAACATTTCATCCTAAATCAAAAGAAAATACCTTCTTCTCAGCACCTCCTGTTACCTTCTCCAAAACTGACCATTTAATTGGTCACAAAACAGACCTGAAAAGATAGAAGAATATTTGAAATAATCCCACGCCTCCTATCAGATCACTATGGATTAAGGCTGGTCTTCAATAGCAACAAAAACATCAGAAAGCCCACATACACATGGAAGCTGAACAATGCTCTACTGAATGATACCTTGGATAAGGAAGAAATAAGGAAAGAAATCAAAGACTTTTTAGAATTTAATGAAAATGAAGGCACAAGATACCGTAATTTACGGGACACAATGAAAGCAGTGCTAAGAGGAAAACTCATAGCTCTGAGTACCTCCGAAAGGAAACTGAAGAGAGCATATAGTAGCAGCTTAACAGCACACCTGAAAGCTCTAGGACAAAGAGAAGCTAATATACCCAAGAGGGATAGACGGCAGGAAATAATCAAACTCAGGACTGAAATCAACCATTTAGAAACAAAAAGAATTAATACAAAGAATCAAAAAACCAGGAGCTGGTTCTTTGAGAAAATTAATAAAATAGATAAACCCTTAGCCAGGCTAACCAGAGGGCACAGAGACAGTATTCAAATTAACAAAATCAGAAATGAAAAGATAGATATAACAACAAAAACTGAGAAAATCCAAAAAATCACCAGATCCTGCTACAAAAGCTTATACTCAACACAATTGGAAAATCTGGATGAAATGGACAATTTTCTAGACAGATACCAAATACCAAAGTTAAATCAGGATCAGATAAATGATCTCAGCAGTCCCATAACTCCTAAAGAAATAGTAGCAGTCATTGAAAGACTCCCAATCAAAAATAGCACAGGACCAGATGGTTTTAGTACAGAATTCAATCAGACCTTCAAAGAAGACCTAATACCAATACTCTTGAAACTATTCCATAAAATAGAAACGGAACGAACACTACCCATCTCGTTCTATGAAGCCACAATTACCCTGATTCCAAAACCACATAAAGATCCAACACTGACAGAGAACTTCAGACCAATTTCCCTTATGAATATGGATGCAAAAATACTCAATAAAATTCCTGCCAACCGAATTCAAGAACACATCAAAACGATCATCCACCATGATCAAGTAGGCTTCATCTCAGGGATGCAGGGATGGTTCAATATATAGAAATCCATCAATGTAATCTACATAAACAAACTCAAAATAAAAAATAAAAACACATGGACATTTCATTAGATCCTGAAAAAGCATTTGACAAAATTCAGCATCCCTTTATGTTAATAGTCTTGGAAAGATCAGGAATTCAAGGCCCTGCCTCATTGAATGTGCTAGGATGTTCTCCAATACTCTGAGCTCAGTTGTCATCTGTAGAATGAACAAAGTCTGTACCCCTTTCAGTACTCCAAACCTGAAGGTTTTATATGCCTTAGGAGCCTGTTCCTGTCTGAGCTGTACTACATCAAGAATACTAATGTGGCTCCTATGAAGCCTGAGGCAGATATGAACCCTCTGAGCCAGGAAGTAGTTTTGAGTCCCACTAGCACAACTTCCAGAAGCCTTTGGGAGTGTGGGGGGATTCACATTGTACTGTTAGAGACCACAGTAGGAGGTAAACCTTTAGATTGTTTTGTGTTTTGTTCCCACTGTTTTACCAAAGTGTATTTTCCTTTCTGCCAGAGGTCCTCACAGTGGCCTGGTTCCCATAGGCTCCAGAGGCACTATCCTCAAAGCAGCAAGCATAGTCATCCAACATCAGTATTGTGGCACAGGTCTAGGTTTGAGTTTACAAAGTCAGCTCTCTAGAAGCTGGCATACTTCTTCATGCCCAGGATGTGACAAGTGGATGTTGCCCAAGTGCAGTCAAGTGGTTTATAGCAGCAAAGGCAAGATCTGCCATGTGATTGACCAGAGTTGCCTTCTGTCCCAATCGATCATCAATTTCTATTTAAAATAAGTGCTTTGTTTGTCTGGGAGAGCCTTGAGTCCTAATGTCTGATACTTTCCTCTAAATCACTCCGGGAAAGATTTAAGTAAGCATTTCTTTCTCACATTTCCCTGGATGCACATTTAATTCAGCTTCTTGTGCTCCTGACCATATTTCTTGCGACTGTGTGCCCCGTGGGGATATTTATTGCTTACATCTTTTGAATTCTAGCCTTTTGGGGTCTCCTTACTAGCTGGATATCACAAGCTCATAATGGATTTTCTACTGCCTGTGAGGAGCCAATGCTGCTTCTGGCAGCCAGCTTGAAATAAAGGGCATGTATGAGCCATGCACAGAGCTCTCTCCCAGAGGCCTCTGTACTCTGCCCTCTCAACCTGACTTTAAGATGTATCTTTAGCTTTTTGCTGGTTGCTTTTGGCAAAACAAATATTGGAGGATGGAGGGAATACAGATAGGGACATACCAGCTCATCTGACAGCTAGTTCTAAAGGGAGCTTGTCCCCCCTCCCCCTTTTATTTTTAACAATAATGCACTAAGGAATCAAATTCAGGGGCTGGGGAGACAGCTCAGTAAATAAAGTACTTGCCCTTGTGCAGGCATAAGGACTGAGGATCTCACATAGAAGATGGGCATGGTGACCCTAGCTGGGGTCCAGAGACAGGTGAATGGATATGTAGAGCTTGCTGGTCTGCCAGTTAGTGGTGAGCTCTGGACTTAGCAAAAGACTCTGTCTCAAAAAAAAATATGTTGGAAAGAGATTGAAGAACATACTGGGCATCCAAACCTGTCCTTTATATACAAGCACTTACATGAAAGAAATATACTGCTATGGAGAGCACTTGGTTAACATCCACAAGGCCCTCGGTTTGATCCTTAACATCATAAAAGCAAGCAAACTATCAAAAGCAAATTGAGACATAAGCTGCTTATGCAGCCTGTGGTGTGCCAGGTAAAGCGCAAAGTGTTCTCAATTTTGTTTCCTGAAATCTACACAGAAACCTTTGCAAGTCGCCATTGTTTGGCTATGTGAGAGAACTTGCCTGCTCATAGGGCTAAAAGTAGAAATGCCAGCCTGCTCCAAGCTCATGGCTCAGTTTGCTCTTCCTAGGAGTGGCTTTTTTACATGGATCTGGAAATGGGTTCAATGTGAAGTTCTGAAGGACTTTCTGTGTCTGGTATTGCTTAGTGACATCCAATAGATTATTCTGTTATTACTCCTTAGAGTCAGAGAGATCACCAAGTTTCCTCTCAGCCTTTTAGTTTAGTTTAGTTTACTAAGTCTCCAGGAAGGAAGTGGCTTCTTAGATCTGTCTCCTAGCTCATTCTGATGGAAATAATTCTTCTTTTTTTCTGGAGGGGTATGTAGCTATCTGGGAGGTAAACATTTCCAAAAGCACTTGTAGGCACTCCCTCTTCTCTCTAGTCAGTCAGTTTCTGTATTTGGAATACTCTTGAGATCTTTGCTTTATGAATCTGACTGGCTGTCTTTATTGCTAATTCCCCCTACCCACTTCCTAAAGTTGAGGACCATTCCTTATATACCTTCCTCCTTTGGTACTAGTGCAGGCTGACTCCTCCCCCTTCTTTGCCTCCCCTCCCAACCTTGGCAAGCAGTGTTGATGTGATGGTATGAGGTTGCTTCTCAGAATTGTGAGGTTCAGCTAAATCATTTTGTGATCCTTTTAGCCTTTTATGTATTGCAGGGTCCTGCCAGCAAGGATTAGTTACTACAAGGGCACAATGTACAACAATGAGCCATAAGGACATGTATTTTTGTTTTATTCAGAGTTATAGCCCAAGATGGGTGTGCAACAAAGTTATTAAATGATTCCTCTTGTTAAAAAGCGACATGCTGGTGTGAACATGGTTCTCAGGAACTGCCTATAATAGATGTCCTAGCTCTCAAGATCAGGTTCTCCAGAGAATGAAATTAGTATAATGTTTACCTACCTGGTAAAAGGGAACTTATTGGGTAGCTGGCTTTCACACTTAGAGAGGGTTCAAGGTACCATAGTGGTTGTCTTATGCAAGATAGGGTGCCTGGGTAGCTAGCTGGTAGTTGACTAAGTCTAGTAGCTGAGAGCCGCAGGGCTTAGGAGGCTGAAGTAGAAGTTCAAAGGCATCAAACCAGGAGCCTGATGTCCAAGGACTACATAAGAATACATCCAGAAAGATGAACCAGAAATTCCCCCTCCTTCCATGTTTCTGTTGCACGTAGTATGATTGGATGGTGCTGCCTACTTTGAGAGTAGGTCTTCTTCACTCTACTGCCCCACAAACTAGTCTTCTAGAATCAACAAAGGTAATAAATACTTTGCTAATTCTTTAGGCATTCTTCAGTGCAGTCAGGTTGACAACATCACTTTACAACATAGGGTCCTTTCCAAATGCATAAGACTGAGCCACACCTCAAGACTGGAATTAATACCAACTCATTGGCTGGGGCTTAGCACATATGTTCAGAAAGGAAAGGTCTGATGTCGTTTTCTATCTTTTCTGGATGACAGGCAGTGGCCTTTTTGGTCTCTGATGTTTATTTGATTCCGCTGTCTGTCAGGTTAAGGAACTAGAGAATGGTGTGATCAAGAAACAGGGCTTTCTTAACATTCTACTCTACCCATCCTCCCAGGCCCATTTCAGTGCCTCCTGGTTTAGAAAGACCTCTGAGGCTCTGGCTGGAAATCATCTTCTTCACAGATTGTCTCCTGTGGTTTTACCTCTCTGCTTCTATAATACCAGTAACAGCCTGAGCAGTCATAGCTTGCAAAGGTAGAGTGTTTCTTGATTCAGTATGGTACTCCATAATACCTTCTTCAGAGTCTTAGATATACTTGGCTCATCATACTTATTTTCAGTATGTCACCAGTTAACTTATGAATGACTTTCTACAGCTTCTGTGTTTGGTTCTGCAAGTAACATTGTATCCTCCAAGATAGGTCTTTACTGTTCTATTCAGGCCAAAGACACAGCTAATTTTTATTAGATTTTTGTAAAGGCATTTTTTTTTGAGGGAGAAAAGTTCTTCCTTTGTAATTCCCCTTGATGATGAGACTATGTTTTTAATTATGCTTTAGGTTTGCTTTTTTCAAATTTATCAAGCGGCCGTTTTTTTTTGTAAAGGTTGCTCCTCAAAAGAGCAAGGGAATTTGATTAGAACACTACAGGGATTTTGTATTTTTTAAGAAATAGGGATCATGATGGAAGGGGTTGATGAGAGAGGATAGAGAAAGTTGATCTGGAGCTATAAAAAGAGACTGGGTAGGAGAAACTGAAGAGAAACTCCCAGAAAAAAATATTTATTAATTTTTTTTGGTCAACTGTTAAAGCAATTAATAATCCCTTTTATTTTGGAGATTGTTCTATATTTAACAAGGCATCCTGAATAATCCCTTGTGGCTGCTGCTTTTGTGCTCAGGGCAAACTCTTGTCTTTAAAAAGCACATTAATTTACATTAATCAGAACTGGCTTTGTGCAATTGTTAGCTACTTAAATATGATGTTTTTTTATTTTATTTATTTAGTTTGATACACATGGAGTGGTGTATGGTGTATGGTGTATATAATTCTACTACCTGTGTTCCAAAATAAGTACTGCCCTTTACTCTTTATGTGATTTCTTTTTTTTATTGATTATATTCTTCATTTACATTTCAAATGTTATACCCCTTCCCAGTTTCCCCCTCCCCGAAAATCCCCAACCCATCCTCCCACCTCCTGCCTCCAAGAATATGCTCTTCCACTCAACCCACTCCCATGACCCCCCACTCGATTTCCCCACACTGGGGCCTCTATTGAGCCTTCATAGGACCAAAGACCTCTCATCCCACTGATGCCCGACAAGGCATTCCTCTGCCAATCTTTTGGCTGGAACCACATGTAACTCTTGGTTGATGTCTTAGTCCCTGGGAGCCCTGGGGTGTCTGGTTGGCTGACATTATTGTTTTTCCCCCACTCCAGCTCCTCCAGCTTGCCCTCCAACTCCTCTATAGTGAACCTCACGCTCAGACCAATGGTTGGCTGCTAGTATTCACCTCTGTATCTGTAAGACCTGGCAGGGCCCCTCCAAAAGACAACCATAAATGGTTCCTTTTGGTACACACTTCTTGTCATCCATAGTAGTTTCGGGGTTTGGTGACAGTTTATAGGATGAATCCCCAGGTAGGACAGTCTCTGGGTAGCCTTTCCTTCAGTCTCTGCTCCACTCTTTGTCTCCATAGTTGTTCCTGCAATTATTTTGTTCCCTTTCTCAGAGGAACCAAATCACCCCCACTTTAGTCTACCTTCCTTGTGATCTTCCTGTGGTCTGTGAATTGTAACATGTTTATTTTGAGCTTTTGGGCAAATATCCACTTATCAGTGAGTGCATACCATGTGTGATCTTTTGTAATTGGGTTACTTTACTCAGGATGATACTTTCTAGTTCCATCTATTTGCCTAAGAATTTCATGAATTCATTATTTTTAATAGCTAAATAATACTCTATTGTGTATATATACCACAATTTCTATATCCATTCCTCTGTTGAAGGACATCTGGGTTCTTTACAGCTTCTGGCTATTGTAAATAAGGCTGCTATAAACATAGTGGAACATATATATGTCCGTATTGCATGTTGGAGCATCTTCTGGGTATATGCCCAGGAGTGGTATAGCTGGATCCTCAGGTAGTACTATGTCCAATTTTCTGAGGAACCGCCATACTGATTTCCAGAGTGGTTTTACTAGCTTGTAATCCCACCAGCAATGGAAAAGTGTTCCTCTTTCTCCACAACCTCTTCAGCATCTGCTGTCTCCTGAGCTTTTCATCTTAGCCATTCTGACTGGTGTGAGATGGAATCTCAGGGTTGTTTTGATTTACATTTCCCTAATAACTAAGGATGCTGAACATTTCTTTAGGTGCTTCAGAGCCGTTCGAGTTTCCTCAGTTGAAAATTCCCTGTTTAGCTCTGTTCCCCATTTTTTAATAAGGTTATTTGACACTCTGGAGTCTAACTTCTTGAGTTCTTTGTATACATTAGATATTAGCCCTCTATCGGATGTAGGATTGGTAAAGATTTTTTCCCAATCTGTTGGTTGCCGTTTTGTCCTATTGACTGTGTCCTTTGCCTTACTGAAACTTTGTAGTTTTATGAGGTCCCATTTGTCGATTCTTGTTCTTAGAGCATAAGCCATTGATGTTTATTCAGGAAATTTTCCCCTGTGCCCATGTGCTCAAGGTTCTTCCCCACTTTCTCCTCTATAAGCTTCAGTGTATCTGGTTTTATGTGGAGGTCCTTGATCCACTTGGACTTGAGCTTTGTACAAGGAGATAAGAATGGGTCGATTTGCATTTTTCTGCATGCTGACCTCCAGTTTATTCAGCACCATTTATGAAAAATGACATCCAGTTTTTCTGAATTTTTCTAGGTACATTCCGTGTGTCATACTGAGTATGGGGCTACAAGAGAAAAACGGTTTTTTTCTTGGAATCCCTTCTTAGGCTTCAGTACTTGTATTTGGTTTTATACCAAGTATGATAAGATCCTGAACCTTGAGCTTCAGTTTTATAAACCGTGAAACTAACAATATTGATAAATAATATTAATGATGAAAATAACAGTTTCTGAAAGATGAGTCAACAGTCTCTCTCATTATCTCACAGTTGACTGGTTTGCGAATACCCTTACATGGTCAGGCTCTGTTGAAGAGTCAGACCTTGCTGTAACAGTGAGAAATAAATTGCATTCAGTTTAAGGCATTTTACCAAAAGCCAGGTGTTCAATGATCCCACTCTGTCTTAAACCCAAACTTCAGAACCCAGGGTTGCCATAGAAACTTTGTCATTATCATTCAGCAGAAGCAGTCTTGCTCAGGTGGTGCAATTTTAAAAGTCTCTTTATGCTTTTATGGGTCTCTTATGGGTCTTGGGAGTAGGAGTGCACTGGGAGATCACATCCAGATAGGAGGACAGAGACTGTTGAACCCCCTTCACATCAGTTGAGGAGCCCAGGAGCCAGCTGTTCACTGACATTGCCTGCCTTGACTCCCTCCACTCAGACACAGACTGAGGTATTCCTGGATTTTATCAGAGGACTGTACTGACCAGGCTATCCTTCCCAATAAAGTTATGGAGACTGGGCATTAGAAGGGAAAGTCTTCTTGTGGAATTGTATATTGCAAAGATGGTAACAACAGTGCTGATGTTAGTAACAGTAGCACCAGACAACATTTTGGGGGTATCTTTCAGGTGTCAGACACTATCTTTGGCTTTCATATGTAGTATTTTCAGTAACTTCATCCATATCTCTTTTGCCAGTGATGAGGCTGGGATAAAAGGAGGCATTCATGCCCATCCTCTTCTCGTAATAACCAAGAAGTTTCCCAGAATGGATTGCTACTAGGTTTTCTGGTATCAGGAATGGGGTCAGGTGAAATAGGTAGGTATCCATAAACTGTGGAAGGAAGAGGTAAGATAGGTAGGGTGCCAGAGAAGGGCTTCAAATTTATTATCCAGTTAGCCTTTCAGTTCTTTGAGAATCCGTAGGAGGCAGTGAAAATGGTCTCCCAATTTAGAACAGGACATGTCTCAGAAAGTTCTTTACTTAGGTAAGCATGAACTAAGGATCTGGAGCTAGGTCCCCTCTGCCTGTGATACTCTGGGGCTTGTGACTATACATACCTGTGGTTTTAGAATAAGGAGCCCTCAGTCACTTAGGTAGAAAGTAGGAATACACTGCAATTTGGGTGCCCTTTGTACACTGGAAGTTGGTCATCTTTGTGTCCCTGGTGCTCTAAGAATAGACTCCTTTCCTTCATTGGTATATTCAGAGCCAAGTTAGGCAGGGCTTGGCTCTTGTGTTGAAACGGATTATGATGGGCCTCTTCTTGATTTTCATTAATGTTAGAATAACTTTTGAGTGATCAGTGTTGTCTAGAGGGTGTGATGGGTGAAGAAAGCAATGCAGTTACTGTCCTCAAACCTTTAACATTGAAAGTTTTGCCTGGCTGTCTCCATGGCTCCCTGATCCTGATTTAAAATTCAGTCATCATTCCCCACCCCAACCCTCATTTTAGTCTTCTATAAGGTATACGTACACTATAAATATGGCAAAGGATTAGAAAAAAAATGATAAAGAAAAAAACTGGGTGTCTAAAATATAGAGTAGAGATTTCTAAGTAGATGTACATGATAAGCACCCATGTGCTAATACTGTGAGCTTGCAGATTGGAGGACAACTTTAGCACATCATTTCATCAAAAGAGAGCCACAGATGACTTGATTTCATGTTGGTTACTCATGTTTCTGGCTTTTCTCATGGGACTGCTAATTGGCCAGGGACATCTTTGCTTTTTATGGATCAAGCTCCTGGTCATGAAGCAGAACAGAGACATAGTTACCTGTGAGTGAGGGAGTAGGAATTTTGGGGTATGGTGGCAGGGTGGTCCTCTGTCCTCTGGCTACATTCAGACATGGTTGGTTGTAACTGCTAGTGAGGACTGTGCTTATATTTAAGCTGATGAAAGAATGAGATAAGATTAAAAAAATTGAATCATGCTGGGCTTTTTTTTCTTTTTAAAGCAAAATGTGGGACTGAGGAGATAGTTCAGTGGGTACAAGTTCTTGGTGTGTCAGCCTGAGGACCTGAATTCAAATCCCAAGAACCCATATAAAAAAGCTGGGCATGGCTAGAGTACCTGTAACCCTAGTCCAGCAGCTCCTGCCAGCCATCCTAGTATGAAGAGTAAATATTAGGTTTAGTAAGAGACTCTATCTCAGGGGAGTGCTAGAGGAAGACACCCCAGGCCTTCTCTGGAACTTGCACTCACACCTATACCAACATCACATATATCACAGGAAATTCCTTCCTCTCCATTGCAAAATATAAAACAGTGAACAGTAAGGATTGTTTACTCTCCTGGCATGCATGCAATACAATCTTGGTGTATAACCAAGAAAAGTAGTTGGGATTTTCTAGAAGACTAGATTTTACTATGTGTACACCTATCTGGAATTCTGTTGTATGTCAGGAGACACCTGGTTTATTTTTTAATTAGCAGTTATGTGTTTTTTTCTTCTCCACTGTTCTGGGCACATGTTTGCTAAGTTTTTCAACTTAGAGCTGATTGAAACACCTGCCCCTGCTCCATGTTGGGTTTATAGATAATCCTGGCCATGCTTTTACGTGGCTGGTTATACTTGTTTAAGAGCTCTGACCCACTGAATCATCTCCTCAGCTCCCCATTTTGTTTTTTTGTTTGTTTGTTTTTGTTTTTTTTTTAAAAAGAGCCTAAAGGTCCAGAATGAATCTATTTTTACACCAATGTTAGTCTGTGAAATGGACTTCTTATGGAATTCTGATCTTAGAAATAGTAATCTCGAATTGTTAAATAAATTTCTGAGTGATCAGAGTTTCATTGAGTGCTGTGAAAAATAATAACATATAACTGTATAGACATGAGATATTTTGGAAGATGGGTAAGAATGTTAAAAATGATCATATTAATAAAGAAAGACTAAGGAGTGGCAGCCAGATGTGAGTGTCTTGAAGGGACTTAAATTTGATCAAGATTCTAGATTCAGCTTCCAGATGACAGGAACCACAGAGAGGACAGCGGTGCATGTTAAATGACAGGGATTAAGGTGGTAGGAAGTTCTAGAACTTAAGTCACTTTAAAATCACATCCATTGAAAGAGGGAAACTGACAGTTGGTGCAATGTCAGACGATAAGTGATGGGTACTTCTCTCTTTTTGTGTGATTCTGAAAGTCAAACTTTAGCTTTTGATTGAAGATCAAGATTTTTCAATACTCATGACCCAGTGTGCTAGGGATTTGCTCCAAAATAATTCTTGAGAGAAAACTGTAAAAAGATTAAGTAGGACATAGGTGAAACAAAAATGGTTATGGTTCGGTCATTGTTGATGTTTAACCTAGGATATGTAGCTACTCTTTTCTGGATACCTTTGACCGTTTCCCCTTTCCACTCCTTTCTTTGTCCTTGCCTTATTTCTTTTCTTCTCTTTTGACTTAAACAACTACAGCAGCAACAAAACTACATTATGTGTGATTTGCCTACATATATATCTGTGCACCAGCATATATGTTTGATACCTATGGAATGTGAAAAGGTCATTGGCTACTCTGAAAGTGGAGTTAGAGAAGGTTGTGAACCATGCATTGGATGCTGGGAATGGAACCTATATCCTCTGGAAGGGCAGCAAGTGCTCTTAACTACTGAGTTATTTTGTTATTTTCTTCAGTCTCTGGTTGACATTTCTGTAGTAAAACTTTCTAGAGCAATAATGTAGCCTATAGGAGCTAATCTTGACTGTCAACTTGGCAGACCTGGAAAGACAGGAAGACACAACCAGAGTTAAGGAATTTCTTCCTTCTGATTGACCTGTGGGTATATCTTTTTCTTGACTAATGATTGTGGGAGGGCTTAATCCACTGTGAGGTGTGTACTACCACTATAGGTCATATAGGAAACAGCCGAGCAAAAGCAGGAAAGGAAGCCTGTAAAGCAGTGTTCCTCCATGGTCTCTGCTTTCGTTCTTGCCTGGAGCTCCTGCCCTGGCTTCCATTGATGATGGACTATATAAGCTGAATAAACCTTTTCCTCCCCAAGTTAGTTTTGATCATGGTATTTGTCATAGCAACAGGGTATTGTGATAGAACTATTTTTTGTTTGTTTGTTTGTTTGTTTTGTTTTTGCAAAGATTGTGACAGTATTTGGAACTCTGTCTGGAAAAGTCACTGAGTGCTCAGACCATAATGAGCCTTTGTGGGAGATTTGAAGATATCGCTGAAAGAAATAAAGACAATGATGCTTGACTTGTAAAGTTTCAAAGGGAAGCCACTGACTCTTATCAAGGTTGTTTTTGGGGTATTTTGAATTATGAATCTGTAGATGTGAACCCTTTTGCGCTTTGCTGGACAATGGAAGCTGTTTGCCTGGGGTGAAATCTTCTGGGAAATATTTCCTCAGGGTCATCACACAGAAGATATGGTCTAGTAAGAGTGGGGCAAGGTTACTCCTCAAGCTGGCAGCAGAACCTGGCAAATGATGTGTAGGCATCTCCCATGTGGCACAGGTTTTGCAGAACGAAGGGGTCATATAGAGGAGCTGAGGCTTTGGCATTGTGTGGCAGAGTCAGAATCTCCCTGAAGAGAGGCTTAGGAAACTAGGACAAACCTTTTTCTTGGCTTTTCCTGGTAAACAGGCAAGGTGAGGTCTGTCACAGGTAATAGCATGAAATGGTTGAGCTTGATGTGATTGATGTTAACTGATAATGTGACTTCCTAACATTGTGCCCTGCACTTCATGGATTCTGGGATTGGGGGCCAGGGTGAAGACAATAGGATCCAGAATTTT
This sequence comes from Tokudaia tokunoshimensis, assembly GCA_036184795.1. Taxonomy (NCBI): domain Eukaryota; kingdom Metazoa; phylum Chordata; class Mammalia; order Rodentia; family Muridae; genus Tokudaia; species Tokudaia tokunoshimensis. Next base: position 756,167 of record BTHU01000020.1, on the reverse strand, counting down.
ACAATTGTGTTCCAGTCCTGTTTACCTTTGTGTTTTCTGCATTAGAACTTCCCCCTAGGATTTTGTTTAAACAGAAAGAAGTTCCTGCTTTAAGAAAAGGAAGGAAGGAAGAGACAGGAAAGGTAGAAACTACCATCTGATTATATAAAGGAGGAAATGGAAGGCCAGAGAGGAAAGAGAACCAGATTCACCTAGGAGGCAACTGTCTGCCCCAGCCCCCTGGCAGCTGTTTCTGATCTGTTACCCCAATCTGTAGGTTTGTAGCTTCCTGCATAGGCTCTATGCATTCTGCACTCCAGGCTGCTTTTCCCCTCTAGCCAGAACTGCTGAACTCCTTCTCTGCCCGAAGCATGCCAGGAGGAAAGTCCTTTGAGAAGTAAGTGCTTGCTGTGTACTGTGAGCTCCCACCTTGCTAGTTTTTTTAGCTCATGGCCCTGCAGCTGTACCAGATCACTTCCAGCAGAAGACAGCCAAAAATTGCAAATTTGGGAAATGAACAGTCTCCTTGGGAGTCCACATGGACTGGAAGGCTGCATATTGAACATTGAATCACTTTTAATGCTTGTTTCACCTGCTGTTCATCCATATTTGCCTTCAATAAAACCAAGCAGCCTAGAAGAGCCTCAGGAGAGCCCATCTTTCAGGGCCAGGAACTCCTCCAGAGCATAGTGGGAATCCAGGGTTATAAGAATGTTCTGGTAAGTTGGAAGCTCCCTCCCCCCCCTCCCCAGCTAGGTAGCCATCAAGGAAAAAAAGGGTTGGGGTAACCTAGAAAGATAAGGGAGGGTGCTTTTCCTTTCTTTTAGGCTAATGTTAGACCTTAAATTTACTTCATATTCTAATCTGCATGATGAGATTTGTTTCCACTGCTAACATTTTTGCTATAGATTTGGCCTGGTTAGAGGGTTGGGTAGTGGTGGGAGAGGCAGTCAGGATTGAGGAAAACACTTTCTGTGCAGCTTGAGTTAGCCCTGCTTAAGTGTTGGGCTTGTGACCTCACCCCACTTCCCCTGCTCACTTCATATGAAATGTACTTACAGCTTTAGAGTACTACCTTTAGAGTATGGTTGCTCAGTATTAGGACTGAGCTCAGGCCTGGCATCCATCCACTGGAGGCACTGTTAGTAACTTTAATCTTTAATGAGTACTTGCTGTATGTTAAGAGTGGGTTCCTGGGATGGCAGAGACCTAGTCCATACTTACAGGTACACACTCTAATAACGTAGAATAAAATAAGACTGAGCGATCAATTTTATTGAGTCTTTGCTGCTTGCCAAGCACTCTGCTAATGATTTGCCCATGTCTTATCATTTCTGTACTCTTTACAACAATCAGAAAGGAAAGCTTCCATTAATAATCATGTTTTACAGATGGAGCATTGGGGTTTGGAAAGGGCACATAGCTTTCATGAGGTCAGGGAGATGGCAGTGAGCTTATGCCAAAGACAGGATTTATGCTGGACTGCTGTCTGAGAATGTATGTTCTCCCCGCCAATACTATGCTGCCTTGTATGGTAGAAGGGACTTGCTGTGTCCCATAAACAAGTGGGGAAGGAGGAGAAAGTTGGCCTCTTGAGTGTAGTATTTATAGGGAAAAACTAGGAGAGGCTTCCCAGAAGAGATAACTGCCTGGGTTTAGAGTATGAGACCAGGAGTATGAGCCTGTTTGGAGAACTGTAGGTAGCAGTCTATGCTGGGATAGAAAATAAGAAGGAAGACATCCACCATGCTGGGGAGAACTCTTAAGAGTAGCATCTAAACTATCTTCTAATTCAATAGTCACTTGTGACTACTTTAACTGAATTGAAATTAAGTTATATTAAAAATCTGTTTCCTTGGTTTCTGTGGCCACATGCAATGAATGAATGGATACTGAAGTGGAGGGCCCATGTATGGAATTTTTTGTATTGTCCCCAGTTCTGTTGGACAGTACTAGGCTGACTCATTTCCATACTTGTCACACATCTGCTAGACTTCACTTGCTGTTCCCTGGCTTTCAAGAATGCAAAGTTCCAGGGGATTTGTTTTGGTGGAATCCTATGTACTGCCTGACTATCCCTGTAGTGGGTGGTGTGTGTGTGTGTGTGTGTGTGTGTGTGTGTGTGTGTGTGTGTGTATGTGTGTCTGTGTGTGTGTGGAGTGCACACGCACAAACGATGTGCACTTGCTCCAAAGGTGAATGTTAGCGACATTTTTAAAACAGTACTATAAAGCAATCCCCCAAATATATCATTTTCCCTGTAAGCCCAGAGAGCTGCAAGTTTCATTAAAAAGGCTGTGGTAAATCTATTTTTAATTTTATTTTTTATTAAAAACGCCTTACTGCTCAAGATCATAATCTCTAACTGAATAATAGGTGTCATTTTAGAGTTTTAAATAGCCACTGCAATAGCACACACTGGAGGTTCTTAAGAAATAGGATTTGGTACTTTACATTATTGTAGGGACAAAAATAGGTCAAAAAGGTTTTCCTTTCTACTTAAAGTACAACATTCTGACTTTCCACATGGTGTAAAGCCATTTAGCAGTATAAAAGGGATTTTTATTTAGATAATGGTAACCTTGTTTGATTATACAAACTTTGTTTTGTAAAAAGAGCCTGACTCTCTTTGAAGCCCTTTAGGCAGTTGTTAAATATTTCAGACTTTATTTGTGGCCAAGAGATTCTGTTTGGAAGACTTGTGATTCACTCCTACATTTTGAAATGATTCGTCACTATTCTGGAATCTGTAGTTTCTGCTTGAGTCCTGATTCTCTGTCTATAAGTATCTGCTGTGGCTTAGGCAGGTGACTTTGTGGCTTCTTGGCATCTCTTGGTGTTCTAGCTTAGCATTCACTTTTGCTCTGGTTGGGCTGTGGTCACCTCCTCCCAGGGTTTCAGAGATGATACAGGGCTCTCAGAAGGACAGCGATAATTGTTCTATCTTGTGTTTGACGTAAGGATTACACAAGACGTAGTCAGAGTCGTAAGATAGTGAGGCTTTAGCAGGAGCTGCTGAGCTATGTTTGAAAGTGAAGGAAGGTTTTCTTTTGGGTCTCAGCTCAGCAATGGGAAAGGCTGAACAATTCCTATCCAGGCTGGTGGAATCATGTGGTCAGGTTTGCTACTACTCTGGACTAGGAAGCAGAGGGCTCCAGCCAGAATCAGGGTTGTACTATAACCTTTAAGGTCCACCCTAGCAAACTGACTGACTCCCTTGTTCCCACCTCTCAAAGGTAACACAACCTCCTCAAACAGCACCACCATCTGGGGAGGGACCAAATATTTAAACATATGACATCCAAATCATAACAGAGACTATAAAGTGACCAAGAACAAGATCTGCCATGGGGGGAGGCTTGGGGAGGGGTGGAAATTTATATATGATGCTCACCTCTCCCCTAGGGCTGCTGTAGGGATGTAGGATGGCACATATCCAAAAGCATATTAGAAACAGTATATTACTGGATGCCTTTGAGAGAAGATGAGGGAATCTCTTAGATCATATTTTCACTTTTCTTGTCAGAGAGGCCTAACAGTTTTCATTCATAGATCAAAGCTGGAGTGAGAGATTAAATTGTATTACTCTCAGCATTTTAAGAGCTAGCCTCCAAAACTAGTTTTAAATGTGTACTTCTATGAAATAGTCTTATAGACTATAAAGCCAAAACAGACTGTTAATTTTTAGGACCAATTTTGCTTTCTTGATCAAAGTGCTTTCTTGTGGGACTTCTCTTAATTTGCCTAGACTTTAAGGTGCTGGATGTTCACTTGGTGAATTTGGATGCCAATTTGGTGATATTCTTGTCAAATAACTTTAAAGCTGGATAGAATGTTAAGGCCAGACTGTGAGGATGCATGCTTTTCCTATGTTAGTTAGCATTGTTTCAACCCTCTTCACCATGGAAACTGTTTCTCTGGGCCATGGATTGTTCCATAATGATTTTATAACCCATCAGTGAGCAGAATAAACAGACTCTTAAATTCTATGTATTCAGAGAGTGTTTGGGCTTTGTACAAACCCAGATCTCCCTGTTCACTCACTGCAGCAGGTGATTGCCATGGGTCAGTGAGGGGCACGGTTCTCTACAGTGATGTATGTGTCAGAGCCTTATTCCTGGCAGGCAGGCAGTAATCATTTTTTTTCTCATTCATGTAAATGGATTATTTTAAGGCAAATTATTCTGGCTTCAGGGGAATTAAGACTTTTATTAAAGAATCAATGGATCCTCTCCAGCATTCATTTTCTCATTTTTTGGGTGAGTAATCTTGTTCTTAGTAGATGTGCTACTTTTGTCATCTGTGGGAATCTAGGTGTGAGATTATTCTCTGCTGATATGCTAAGATGAGGGCATTCTCTCAGCTCTAATCCTTCTACTCAGGATGTACAGTACAAGGGAGGACCAACCCTCAGGTGCCCAGGACAGCGCCCTTTTCCTCTCCCATGAGATGCTTTGTGTTCTTGGTTGTCCTGCTGTCTAGGCTGTTTCCGAAGCTGCTGCTGAAGTACTGGATGTCTTTGCTTTCTACCCGGCATGACATGGATATTTCTGTCCTGAGAGTAATTTATTATTTTCATTTTCCTCCCTCCCTTGATGCTAATAAAAGCCATGGGGAGCTGTCATGGCAAGATGGATCATATTAATTCTGTAATACCATCAGTGACATCTAGAAGCCCTCTAGGGAGAGATAGGGGCTCTAGATGCTACTCAGAAGAACTGCTCGCAGCTAGAACCCACTCCTTAGTGGGGTGGGCTATTCTAGAATGTTTCTCAAATCTGCTGCCAAAGGTGTTTCTTTAGAGGTAAAGAAGCAAATTATGTCTGTCTGTCTGTCTGTCTGTCTGTCTGTCTGTCTGTCTGTCTGTCTATCTATCTATCTATCTATCTATCTATCTATCTATCTATCTATCTATCTATCTATATTTGAAACAGGTTCTCATGTAGCTCAGACTCACTTCAAACTTATTTCATAGCTGAGGATAGACTCCTGAGCCTCTTGTCTCAACCGCTCTAGTCCTGGGACTTTTATACAGTGCTAAGCATCAAACCCAGTGCTTTTTTTATGTTTGGCAAGCATTGTAGTAATTAAGTCACATCCCTAGCTCAAGGAAACACAATAATAATAATGATAATGATGATAATAAATTATTTTATCCTACTGCTTTACAAATGACTGAAAATGGAGTAGAGGAGAGTCTGGTAGCCATAGTCTTAGCATAGGATGTAAGAGAACCTTATATTCAAGTTGGGTGATAAGAGAGAATACTGGGTACTGATCAAGACCACAGGGGTCTGCAAACTGTGGGCCAGTCTGCCTTCATAAGCTTTTACATTGTGAATGATCTCAACATTAAAAGAATACAATTTTCTGTCATGAGGAAATGACAAATAATTTAAATTTCACTGTCCATTAGTAAAGCCTTGAAGACCCATAACCATGCATATTCCATCTTCTATACCCATGTGCCTACCACCGCATTCAGCTGGCATAGCTGCAGCTGAGACGATGCAGCCGGCAGCTTCAGGGATTTACAACCTGACCTTTTCCATAAAGTTTGCTGACTCCTGCATGAATATACAGTTTGTAGAACCTTCCTGCCCTAAGACTGCATGGAAAACCTATAACATTTGTTCAGTGTACCAGAGTGGTAGAATGTGCCCTGCTGGCTAGGGCTACCATGCTGCTCTTGCAGGTGACTGTCCCCTTCCTTCAGTGTGCTGCCTCTTGTGGATGCTGGAGGTAGACATTCTAACTTGTTTCCTGGGGTGGGGGTTGGGGTTGGCCTCTCCTGTGGGCTCAGATGTTCTTAGTAATCCTCACTTGCTCAGGAAGCTTTTCCAGTTTACAAAGGCTTCTCATGTTGCTGCCTTTGTTCACAGTTGGTTTTCATTTTTCAAATCTTATTTTATTCTGGTCTCTTCATATGTTAGCCCTAAGGATGTTATGGTCAGGTATATGAGTGTTTGTTATAACAAATTCACAATTTTGTTGAAATGTATTCTTTTTTTCTCTCTCTTTCCCCCTCCTCCCTACCTTTTCCTTACCCCCTGAAATCTCTTCTCTTTTCTCTACCCCTTTCTCTCTCCTTCCCCCTCCTCTCCATTTCTTTCCCCTTCATCTCAGTGTTACAGAAAATGCTGTGGATTTTGACATGGCCATCACAGGATTTCCTATGTTCAAACAGTGTTGATGGGGTCTGGCTAAGAATTTGTACCTTTTGGTTTGAGGGAGTGTGGCGGTTTGAATAGGAATGGCTCCTATAGAAACATATGGTTGAATGCTTGGCTCCTGTGGAGTGGCACTATTAGGAGGTGTGGCCTTGTTCGAGGAAGTATGTCACTGTGGAGGTTAACTTTGAGGTCTCTATTATATGCCCAAACCACACTCAGTGTGGCACACAGTCTCATTCTGCCAACTGTGAATGAAGATGTAGAAGTCTCAGCTCTAGCATCATGTCATCAGCCTGCACACTGCCATGCTTCCCACCATGGTGATGATGGAAACTGCAAACCAGCCCCAATTAAATGTTTTTTCTTTTAAGAGTTGCTGTCTCTTTACAGTGATAAAAACCTAACTAAGACAAAGAGGAAGACAACTGATAGCATGTCCATTTCAGACTCTGGGAGGTGTCCTTTGCAGTGGATTAACTCAACAGTCTGAATCTTACTGTTACTTCACTTTAATATATTAGGGTATTGGCAAATAATATATAGAGAACTAGCTATTCAAAAGCTAGAAAAGCTCAAGACAGTTGAATTCAATCAGTTAACAAGTACTTTTGTTCCTGGTATGAATGAGGCACTCTTTTAGAGAAATAAAGTTGCCTTGGATATTGTATTTCATAGTGATACATATAAAAACAGACATAGATACAGATACACACAGACACACACACACACACACACACACACACACACACACACACACAGAGAGAGAGAGAGAGAGAGAGAGAGAGAGAGACATATACACAAAGATATAGACACACACACACACACACTCTATGTATATAGTGAGGATTGAATCCAAGGCCTTGCATGCAATAATCAGTTACTCTACTTCTAAATCTTAGAAATAATATATTTAAAAATAGGTCAATGCATTGGTGCAAATAATCCAGTTGGTGGGATTTAGTAGGTGGTGATAATAGGAACTGGATAGGCTATCAAGGAAGTCTATTCAGTAGAATTGGGAGAATACCCAGAGCCTCTGATAAAGCAATCTGTGCCAAGATACGACAGGAAAGGATTTTAGGCAGTGGGCGCAGCAAGTAGAAAGGTCCTGAGGGTGCAAGGTTACTTTAACAGCAATAAACTACTATGGATGGGCTATGGGACATCACAGTGGGACTTATGGGTGAACACAGGTCAAATCCCACTTAATGGAGTAGCAGCTAGCCTGAAGGGTGCAGATCCCATATTTCTTTCAAAGGTACCTTGTACTGCCTGTATATTAGTTTTAGGCTCTAACCTGCTTGGTTCTTACCACTTGTGTTGTCCTGGGGTTAAGCCTACTCACCTCTCCCACTCTTGGCCTTAGTGTTGTCCCAGTAAACTATGTACCTGAGTCAGCATCACCAAGACTTTCTGGCTATCAGATCCTAGTGACAACAAGCAGGACCATGCCCAGGCCTTATCTTTACACTGCAGGTGGAATGATTCATTTTTTGAGTTAGATAAATGTGGTTGTCCCCATTTTGAACCATGCCTTCTGTACCAACTCTACATTGTAGGGAACAGCTGATCTGGATATATTCCAGTTGCTAACAACTTTGAGTGGTTATAGGTCTCTGTTGCAGGATATTGGATATGACGTCTTCCCCACAAGTTTTCTTTTGCATATATGTATGAACTTACGACAGTCTTGCTTAAAAAACTGCATATATGAGTTCAGAGCCTTATTGTGACCTTAGCAACTTAGGTTGGGGCAGGGTAGATGGAGTTAGGCAAAAGAGGAATGGAATTAATGCTACCTGCTTCCCTTGTCAGGATCCTTCTCATACATAACAGTGATCGTTCCTCCAAAAGTAAAAACCTAGTATGTCTAATGTGTATCAAGTGAGAGCCAAGAGCTCAGACACCCGGTTTCATCTCAGGACTGCACTTTCTCCGGGCCAAGGATACTAGTGTACCTCTTCTTGCTTGAAAGATACCAGGCTGAAGTTTCTCCTTGCTCAGTGCTCTGGAAAACTTGGCATCTGACTCAGCTCTTAGCTACAATGACTCTCTAGGCTGTTAGTTTGCAGTAGTGCCAGCATGTTTTTAGCATGAATAACACATATGGCAAATACCATCAGACCCTCAAATATCATTTCTCACCTGCTGTGTGGTTAGGCAGCTCAGAGCCCCAGGCCCAGGGAATGTAGAATTTCTGCTTTTATCCTGAATGCCATCGGGCACATTTATGAATGAAGTGAATGTATCTTGCATTTGTGGGGCTGTGGAATTGTGATGTCTTCTCAGTTACCATTGTAGGCAACTAGTACAGTTGATCACTGTTAAGGTAGCTATACTCAAGTGGGAAAATCATGGACAAACCAGCCATCATGGATACCCCTGCCACTCCCTACCCCCATATAAAGTACAATAGATTGTGTGGCTGCTTCTCAACCAAAGAAGTATCACACTCACATAAAGCCTGGAAACATATATCATAATGACATATATTAAACATCAGCTATGGCGTCAATGTCTGTTCCATCTGGTTCTGTGAGAATTTTCCCTTGTAGTTGTGTGCTCACTGCATGTAAATTCACCTGGGTGAAGAAAACATAATCCAAGTCCCTGAGCACTGTGACTGTATGAACTAGGTTTGGCTTCTAACTTCAGATGATAGATGTATATTGCCTAGGAAAGCTAATGGCATCATTTCATTCATTTCTTTGTTGCTGAGGAATACTGACATTGTGGAAACTCTTGATTCAGTGATTGTACCTTCCCTGTGCTGGATTTTTTTCATGGACTTAGTAAAGAGGGAAAGGATGAGTGATGCTTTTCCCACAGCATCTTCCTCTCAAATATTCACTTTTATGGCTTAACACTTTATTATTATTATTATTAATAGTAGTAGTATAATTATTGTTTGCTGATAGCATGGTTTGCTGAGTCTATACTTGCTGAATACATGGCAGATCTTAGAACTTAGTGCCAGATGTATTTTGATTTCTGGGATCCAGTTTTGTTTCCTAGTAGTACAGAAGCCTTTGAAAGTCATCCAGCCTCTTGGAATTCTAATATTTCTATAGTAAAATGATATCAGTCAAACACCAGGACCAACCTCACCTCTCATGGTACTTTAGTAGACCCACTATGGCAAAGGATTATAGACCCAGTGGCTTAAAGTATAGACATTCAGATTTTCATAATTCTATGACCAGAAGACCAAGATTAAGGCCTTGGCCACAGGGTTATATTCTTCTGAGGCTTTGAAGACAATGTTTTTCTGTGTCCTTACAGTGAATCCCTATGTACTCGTGTCTTGATCTCTTTCTTTGGGATTTGATTAAAGTGCATTCTAACAAAAAAATTTTTTTAACCTCTCACCTCTTTAGAGATACTTAGCTATAAATACAGTATTTTAGGAACTTGACATTATATCTTGACACATGACTTCTAGGGGGTCACACATGACTTAGAGAAGATCATGAGTGTGGTTCTTACAGAGTTGCTGATTTGAATATACTCTAACTGATTAAGTATTTTCACAATACTGGGACATTTAAAAATCTAATCAATGGGAGTATATAATTAAAGGTTAACCTAAAGTCAGCTAGTTCTCCAGGCTGAAATGTTATAATTTCCTTGATGAGCCAACTGCTTTGTGGGGGAGGGGTTCTGGTGCTACCCTCATCTTCCCCTTAGAGTAGGGCATAGAGAATTGTGAGTGATACTTTGGAGTTTTATAGTCTATGGAACTTACTAATTCATCAAGAGCCCATGTCTACCCACTTTGGATCAGGTCCATGTCTGGGGCATATTATATTGCCTATAAGCTCTATCTGCTTAGTTCATTATTAGCAGTCTGATAGCATGTAGCACTTACTGAGCCCTTACTTCGCCAGGTATGGTTTTCATAGGGGCTTGTGGCTGGGGTACCAGTCAGCAAACCCAGATCACTCAGCCTGCCTAGAGTTTGGATTTGGATTAGAGCCTCTGCTTCAGGGTCTGCTCTTACTTGTGGAGTTTCATTGGGTTCCAGAGAAGGTATATGGGTGGCTTTCAGAAGCTCCAAATACGGGTAGATTTGGTGTTATACCTTACCTAGCTTTCCCTAAGTTCCATGGAGTTGCCTCAACTTAGACAGCTCTTCCTGGTTTATTGAGTTCTGCAATGAAATTCCAGAGCCACCCCTCCAAAGCCAGGAGATTAGCTGACCCCATGTTAGCTAAGACTTGAGCTTGTCATGGTTTCTACATTTTAATTTCTGACCTTGGTCCCCAGGCTCGCTCATGTCCATTTCTGACCAATCTTGTCCTATAGGTGGGATGTATCTGTTTACTCAGGCTTGGGCTTGCTGGCTGGGCTGTTCATTTGCCTTATGTGTGGAAGGAAAAGCTGCCTGAGTGTTTTCTGGTGTTGTCAGATCCACAGCTGAGTAATGGGCATGTGGCCAGGTAGCCTGGAACATGGTCAGTGTGATGGTTGATGGCAGTAGTGGTTCAGAAAATACTCTATCAGGAAAGGCCCAGTATCACAAAGGGCTCTATATTGGGACTGTATTCAGAATGTTTAAGGGAATGTGTGATTCAGAATCCTGAAACCTGAGTGGAAGGTAGGTGAAAGTCATGAACTTCTCATCCTAAAGATCTGTGGGGAGTAAGTTTCTCTTGTTCATATGACTCCCATTCTATTGTCTTCTGTTATGGCAGCTGAGTGGAAACCTTAATTATCTGCATCATCACCACCATCATCACCATCACCATCATTTCCTACTTCTTTAGTGTTTTCCTGTACTAGCATTTTTCTTTGTGCTTAACATATATGGACTCATTTAATTCTTTTCATAGCCCCAAATTATTTATATGTCACACTTTATTCTGTTTTTCATTTTTCTTTTTCTGGTATAATGTGCCATGGAGATAATTCAGCTTTCCAAAGTTCATGGAGCTGATGAGTGGCAGAACTGAGACCCAAAATTGTGTGGTACTAGAACCTGCTTTGAGCTCTTTCTTTCTCTCAGAAAACATGTCCGACAGTCTATACATTGGGGAGCTAGAAGGAGGAGGAGTCTGATAGCTTTGCACTGGTAGCTGTGTGGTATTGGCATCCTCTTCCCCCCCCCCCCCCCCAGAATCATTATGTGTGCTAACCAAACATAGTTGACAAGTGCTCCTGGGAATTGATTTAGTCAGACAGCTTCTTTTAGTAAGAGTCAGATGGAGTATCCCTCAAGGATGAAGTGACTGTGGGTTATACCTTTTCTACTGGGGTATAGGCACACCCATCACTTAAATAAATGAGGTCAAGTGCAGTTCAGCTCTCAGTAGTCACTTGACTGATATGCAAGCAGTTTATTATATCTGCCACTTCTGTGGACCTCAGTACCTCCTCACAACATTATGAACCATAGCACCTTTGCTGGGAGTTTTTCCCTCCCTTTGCCAGGCCATGCCTGAAGCAGAGCCTCATCCATCTGATGTGTCCCCACACCCATCCTAGGGCTGGGTGGATGTTCCTTACCTCTGAATAGAGGGTTAAGTTCAGACAGACTATCTGCACTGTTGGTTTTAATCTTCATTATCTTGAATGACAATGCTGTCAGCACCCAGGAGGGGTCCTTGAACAGCCAGATGGTGGATAGACTTTTCTGTCAGTCATCAGCTTCCATTTGATTGCTGAGCACGTGTGAGGGAGGGACTCAGCTATGCTTTCCACTGTTGAAGACTTCCTCAAGAACCCTGAAGGGACTATTCTGACTGGGAGAGTTGCAGAGACATAAGATAGTGCAGCCATTCACTTAGTAAACATTTTTTTGTTGTACCTACTGGGTGCCAGGAACTGTAGAAGGCAGTGCGTATGCAGAAAGCAGCCAAGCAGTGTCCTTGTCTATGTGGATTGCATGTTCTAGAAAACATATAAACAGGATAGAGCACAATGGGACACATAACACAGTGAGAAAGGGTACAGGGCCGATTAAGAGTATAAGGCAGTAGAGGCTCACTGGTGTGTAGAGTAGGAGATCATGATTTTAGAAAGGGAATTATTAGGGCTCTGTCAACAGGGGTGTAGCTTACTGGTAGAGGAAGTGTGTGCAAAGCCCTGGGTTTGATCCTCAGCCCTATAAGATATATAAACAAATTAGGAAAGGCTCCTTGAGAAGGTCATGTTTCATCTATGATGGAGTGAAGCAAGCCAATTAAATAAGTGGGGAAGAACATTGCAGAGAATAAGTGGAATGGGCAAAAGCTCAGATGGTTGAATGCAAGTCAGAAGGGTACCACATTGATTTTATGAACACAAAATGTTTCCTTCTCTCATTTGAACATTGTTATGTTTTCTCCCATCCATCGTCCATCCGTTCGTCTGTCCGTCCGTCCGTCCGTCCGTCCATCCATCTGTCCATCCATCCATGCATCCATCATGTCTTTATGCAGGAATGCCCTTGGCATCAGGAACTGCTTTTAGGGATTTTAGATGAAAGTGTTTTGGGATCTGGGGTAGCCCAGAGTTGTCTTTCTTTCTTTTTTTTCTTTTTTTTTTTTTTGTCCTTTGTCTTTCACTAACAAGCAGCTTCACAGAGGAGCCTCCAACTAGAACATTAGCTTTTTGGCATGTAGTTTTGTTTACTCTAGTTATTGTGTGCCTGTGGAGGGTACCTCAATGTGGGTTTTAAAAGCCCTTTCCCATCCCTTCTCTGAACTCTGCTGCATCATGCTCTTGGCCGTCTCTGTCCTCAGAGACCTCCCAGGCCACAGAAGAGGGTACCTGAGGATCCCTGAAATCTGAATCTTTGCATTGAACCAGTCACTGACTGAGTGCTTCAAAGCAGGCCACCTCCAGGTTCTGTAGCTTTCCATAGATGGAGGCACTAATTTGATTTTGAGTATCTTCTCCCTTCTGTTTTGCTACTACCTTCTAATTGACCATAGCAAAGGCATAACTTATTACCCATTCTCCTGATCTCTTTATCTTCCATTTCTTCCTGCAAGTGGCACCTATGCCTTTTTTCATTTTTCCTGTTCCTTTTCTTCTCTTTTTTCAAATCTCTCCTGTTTCCTATAAGCCCAAATAGTGGGAGCTATCCAGTTCTATCCTTGGTTCCCATCCTTTTTGTTCCATTCTCTGGCCCCCTCCAGAGCAGTGGCTTCCTAGGTGTTCTCAGAATAACGATGTCCTCATCATCTGGGAACCGAGAGTTTTCAGTGTCCATTCATGCACTGCATCCAGATCCACAGAACTTGAAGTTGGGAGGGTTCAGGGAACCTGCTAGCAACTGCCCATGTGGGTTGCCCCTATTGTTCCTAGAGTGAGAACGTCCGAGCCCAACAATTCAGCCAGCTTCCTTCTAGATCTGTCTCCAATGTTCTCTGCCGTTTGTCAGCTGCCTGTTTTAAAGGATATCTCTGCCCAGGCTCTTCCTTCTACCCACCTCTGCAGCTCTTAGACAAGCCACTGTGGGGTAGGCCTGAGTTCATGTTGTATAGGAATGAATGAGCACCATCTTGAATTTCTCCCATCTCCTCTTTTGGGATTACTTAGAAGTTTGTTTGTGGGTTTTTTTTTGTTTGTTTTTTCTTTGTTTTAAACCATATCCTCTAGAGATGTGGTTCATTTTATGCTGTTACTGCCAATAATTTATATATATAGTAGGGTTATTTTTTCTGTTTGTTTTTGGTGGGGAGGGAACAATATTCTTTAAAACAAACTCTTTCCAGTGTTTTGGGATAAGCTGTGTATATTCAGGAAACTTTCTTTTTCTTTTTTTCTTTTTCTCTTTTTTTTCTTTTTTACCAGGATGACTCTTCTGCATAATCCTGGGCAAGACTGTTATCACTGGTAGAATGAGCTGATTTCCAAGGCCACTTCTAGTTTGCAATTCTAGGTCTCTCATTCAACTGTTTGGAAAGGCTGTTATTTTTGTAGGCTCAAAATACTAGGTTCTGGTTCCTAGATTTTTTTTAAATGTTAGCTTATTTGGAAGTTTGCAAAGATGTTTGCACATGTGATTAATTTATTGAAATTTGAGGTAAAGAAATAATTGTGAGTTATGACCTAGGTCAGTCTTAAAGATCTTCTCATGGTCTTTTTAATAGAAAGTCACAGGGGATTGAACACATAGAAGGGGGAAAGGGGAACTGGAGAGATGGCTAAGTGGTTAAGAGCACTGACTGCTCTTCTAGAGGTCATGAGTTCAATTCCCAGCAACCACATGGTGCCTCACAACCATCTGTAATGAAATCTGTTGCCCCCTTCTGGTGTGTCTGAAGAGAGCAACATTGTACTCAGATAAATGAATAAATTTAAAAAAAAAAAAGAAAGAAAGGGTAAGGGCTCTAGGACTACTAGACAACATTGGATACCTCTGTATTCAAAATCCTGGAAGTTTTGTCTGTCTGCCCTTAGCACTGGGGCTCATAAGTGCATGATGGGAGGGACATAGTTCCTGAACCCGGTTCTTCCCAGTCAGGCTCTGGCCATTCTCTCAATGTCTGCTCTGTCTTCCTTTACGCAGAAGCAGCATTTCTGTTCACTATTTCTGTTTTCCTATCATGCTTGCATATTTATATCTACAGTTTGTTCTTGGCAATTGCAGCTGGAAACATTAGTGGCTTCCAATGATGAAGTCAGGATGGATGGGTGATGGGTAGAAACATGGTGAGCCTTATACACTGGGTTTTTTAACCACTTCATAACTGGGGATTTGATGGCCCCTGACGTCCTGACATGAATAAAATGCTATCTTCATTGTATTCTTTGCCGAGTTTGTTCCTCATGGTGGCATGGTCATTTGGTGTCTCTGCATGGTTCTCTATAGCAAAAGCCACCGTTCTCTGCATATAGACTTGAGGATTGTGTGGGAGGCTTTGTCATGGTATTGCTCATTTAAATCACTGGCTACTAAAATCACAAAGGAAGAGATGACTGAACCTCTTTCCTTTGCCTTTCTTTTAGGAAAACAAAGACCAAATATGTTGTCTCCGTGATGATCTACAGTAAAATTAAACTTGACCCATGATGGCAACTCACTGTTTTTCTTTGCCCTTTAAAACTCTGCCATGCTGTGTTGGTATACCATAGCTCTCATTAAACTTCATGAACTAACATAGATTGAGGTCATACTGTGTGCCCAGGTCCTGCTAGGAGCACTTCTGCTAAATTCCATCACTTGGCTCTCATTACAACATGATGCTATTATTAGTAGAAAGTGTTTAGACTTTTTAATTGGCTAGACCTTTAAATTCTACAGCTTGTTAAATTTAATCCTTATGTGTGAAGTGGGAATAATACGGGTTCCGCATAAGTCCTGAATGGGTACTTATAGGTGAAAGAAAAAAATAAATGGCTAGATAAGTTAGGGACTCAAGGAAGTACACGTAATTAAAAAATGTTGGTCAATAAAATGTTAGCTACGCCCAAGGGCAGACTTGGGCTTATTGTAGGTATGTGGCTGCTTTTGGTAGGATCATTTGTTCATCTGAGAAATGAAGTTTGACTTCAAGTGCTGTTGTCAGGGTTAAATGGAATAATGCTGTGTGTGAGATTCAGCGGTAGTTTAGGTAGAGTTTGTGACTACTAAGAGTTCATGATTTGGGAACTTAATCCCCAATTCTGTGAGGTGGCATGGTATATTTAAAAGGTGGGTTCTAGAAAGAGCTTTTTAGGTCATTGGGAGTGTGACCTTGGAATGGCTCTGGGTTGACCTTAAAGGACTTACCCCTTGAAAAGAGGATATCACAGAGGCATGGAATGCATATGACTCAGTTTGAACAAGGATGTGTTACCCTAGAAGGCAGCCGAAAGAACTTTATCCACAAAGAGTCTTTCTGGAAAATTCTTTGCTGTGTCAGGAGAGGAGGATACAAGGGTCAGAAGCCAGTGGCATGCACATGCACTTGTACACAGTTATACCATCTGTGGGATGTTATTGGTTCAGTCCTTAGAATTGAAAGATGACAACCAGGAAAACATTATGACATGAGATATATGTGATGGAATGGGTAAAGCTCTCTTTTGAGGGGATGGATGGTTTCATTTTTATTCTCAGTTATGTGTTCTGTACTCAAATGTGAACTTGGGTATGGTATTGTAACTTTTTTTTTTTACCTGTATGTAGTGAGAACATTAACTTAGATGCATAGTTAATGGCTTATGCTATGCACCTGGCATTGTATTAGGTTTTAGGCAGACACAAAGAAGACACAAAGATACATGATCTCTATCCTTACATAGCTGACAGTTCCAGTAGACACAGGAAGTTAGCCAGGAGTTACAGCCTTACTATGGTACTGTGAAAATGTTTGTACATAATGAAATCACTCACTAGTACACTCACAGTTTTGTTTTTTTTTTTGTTTTTGTTTTTGTTTTTTTTGATAGTCAAGGTGTATGATATGGTCTGGGTAAAAACTTTTGATTACTTTTCTAATTTGAAATTAGCAGAAGCCACCTGTGTGTGTGTGTGTGTGTGTGTGTGTGTATGTGTGAGTGTGTGTATGCATGCATGCATATATTTCTGTGGAGCCATATAAGTAATCAACCATGAATATTTTTTCTTAAGTAGTTTCAGCTTGCTAGTTTTGTGACAGCATCTGTCACATGGGTATTGCCAATTCAGTTAGGCTGACTGGCTATCCAGCCCCAGAGATCGTTTTGTTGTCCCTAGCACTCTGATTCCAAGCATATAAGCATATACCACCATTCCTGACTTTTGATGTCAGTTCTGGGACTCGGGTCCTTAAGCTTGCTTGGCAAACACTGTATTGACTGAGCTATCTCCCCAAACTTTGCTATTCTTTTTTTAAGGTAACATTTATATTTGCCAGGGTGGATTACATGAACAACCCCATTTTCTCTGTGGCTTAAAGAATAAAGGCACACTTCTTAGGTATGCAAAGCATTCACCTGAAAATGGTATGTCTGGGTGTGTCTGTGTTATGCCACACATACCTTAGGATACTGCAGGATCCTATCACCTGTAGTATCCTAGATCTCTGTGACAAGAACATGTTGGAACTTGAGGAGTCTTGTTCTGTGTCCTATAGGCTCATTTGATTCATTGCCCAAAGCCAGTAGCATGACTACTTTTCTTTCCAGTTGCTAAGGCAGATTGACCAATCTTACCTGTGCCTGGAAGGCTAGAGGTCTGCAGATTCCAGACATCTTACTGAATTCTACATCCTGATTAGCTTTGTGATCGAATTCCTAAGTTATAGATATAGATATACTAAATAGTGTATTTGCAAGGAAAAGTAGCTTCCGAATCTGTCACGGTGCCTGATGCCTGCAATTCCATCCCATGGGCAATTAAGGTAGGAGGGCTACATGGTGAGTTCCAGGCTAACCATAACAAATAAGCTACCTCCAAAGATTGCAAGACACATATATTTAAAGGAGGTCAATTTTCACTGTATTACTGGAAATTCTAAGCAATCATGAACACAGTGAGCAAACAAAGAAAAAAAAAAGGAGGAATTGGATTATAAAACCTATAAGGCCAAGGGGAGATGAGGTAATCAGACTGGTAAGTGTATGAAAGCCAAGTCTACCTACAGCTGTAATACCATAAACTGTATAAGTAGAGCCCGAGCTCAGGATAGATGTTCTAGATGTCTTCATGTCTCCCAACAGCATGGGTAATCTTGTGGCAATCTAGTAAGGACCATGCCAGGACTGGCAACATATAATTAAGTAGAATCAATAAGAAAAACAGACTATATTTATTATATGTATTACATGATCATGGGAGTCTCTTATCACTTTGTTAAAACTAAGTGTTTTAGCAAGAAAAACAGCAAGCCTTCAGTGGACCTAAAAAGTGTCTTAAATGTGCTGTGGGTAATTAATGCCTTGCTGTTTATATATTTACCTTTCATTCACATGCCATCTTAAAGGACTTAGCTTACTGCAGGCTTTATAATGCAGTTCCTCCTTTTTTCCCTTTATTTGCTCATTGTGTTTATGATTGCTTAGAATTTCCAGTAGTGTAGTGAAAATTAAGCTCATTTAATATAAGCATAAACATGTACACACTAACCCCATCTTTCTGTTGTGAGAATCATGGCCTCCTGGGGCAGCAAACAGGCCATGAGTTTAGGGAGAGTACAACCCATCATTTGTAGTAGTCTTGCCTGGTACCTCTACTCTTCTTCTCCACAGACTCTTGGACATACTTTCTGCAGGTGGTTAGGAAGAAAAGTTCTAAAGTACCCCAGCTTCAGTTTTGTGGAGACTGTCATTACCTTGTCAGTCAAGCATGTGTTCCCTCTGTCAGAGTTTTACTCACGGAGGCATGGTGAGTCAGAGAAAACATGGTAACAAGCACCTATGTTACTGGGGTTTTAGGGAATTTCTTTTGGGATTCTGAGTCTCATTAATAAAAAAATTTAAAATACATACAGTAAATATACTCAATAATACTCAAATATAATAAGCATTTAAAAGAAAATCATTCCAGAGCAGAAAAACTGTAAATCATAGCAGCTACACAAAAAGAATGGAGACCAGAAGGAAAAACAAAAAACGAAAACAAAAGCAAACCAGTCATGCAATGTAAGCTGGCATGGAATTCAGACATGGTGAATATATGGTGGGGAGGAGAGCTATAGAGAAAAAGGTACAGAGGCCTAAATTTGTGGATGTTCAAAGTGTTACAGAAAACATTGAAAAGATAGATAAGAGGAAGAGAAGTAAAAGTTGTTCTTTTCTTAGTATTTCAGAAAAGGGAGCACTTAGGAAGCTGCCTGATTGTGCTTTGTGCAAGACTGTCGTGGGAATAGGACTTCTGAGAAGGAAAGTTACAGAATCTTATTGAAGGGATAATTACTCTCCCCATCTTTTTTTTTATTTATTATTATTAGATATATTCTTTATTCATGTTTCAAATGTTGTCCACTTTCCTGGTTTCCCTCCCCTAAAATCCCCTAACCCATTGCCCCTCCTGCTGTTCACCAGTCTACCCACTCCCTCTTCCCTGTCCTGGTATTCCCCTACATTGCAGCATCAAGCCTTCTGAGGACCAAGGGCCTCCCTTCCCTTTGATGTCCAACAAGGCCATCCTCTGCTGCATATATATCTAGAGACATGGGTCCCTTGATGTGTATCTTTGGTTGATGGTTTAGGCCCTGTGAGCTCTGGGGGTACTGGTTGGTTCATATTGTTGTTCCTCCTATGGGGCTGCAAACCCCTTCAGCTCCTTGAGTCCATTCTCTAGCTTCTCCATTCAGGACCCTGTGCTCAGTTCAATGGATAGCTGAGAGTGTCCCCCTCTGTATTTGTCATGCACAGGCAGAGCCTCCTAGGTGACAGCTATGTCATGTTCCTGTCAGCAAGCATTTGTTGGCATCCAGAATAGTGTCTGGGTTTTGTAATTGTATATGGGATAGGTCCCTAGGTGGGGCAGTCTCTGGATGGTCTTTCACTCAGTTTCTGTTCCACACTTTGTCTCTGTATCTCTTCTTGTGGATATTTTGTTCCCTCTTCTAAGAAGAGCCAGAATATCTAAACTTTGTTCTTCTTTCTTCTTGAGCTTCATTTGAGCTGCGAATTGTATCTTGAATATTACAAGCTTCTGGGCTAATATCCGCTGATCAGTGAGTGAATACCATGTGTGTTCTTTTGTAATTGGGTTACTTCACTCAGGATGATATTTTCTAATTCCAGCCATTTGCCTAAGAATTTCATAAATTCATTGTTTTTAATAGCTGAGTAGTAGTCCACTGTGCAAATGCACCACATTTTCTGTATCCATTCCTCTGTTGAGGGACATCTGGTTTCTTTCTAGCTTCTGGCTATTATAAATAAGGCTGCTATGAACATTGTGAAGCATGTGTCCTTATTACATGTTGGAGCATCTTCTGGGTATATGTCCAGGAGTGGTATAGCAGTGTTCTCTTGTAGTGTTATGCCCAATTTTCTGAGGAACCATACTGATTTCCAGAGTGGTTGTACCAGCTTGCAATCTCACCAGCGGTGGAAGAGTGTTCCTCTCTCTCTCCACATTCTCTCCAGCACCTGCTGTCTCCTGAGTTTTTGATCTTAGCTATTCTGACTGGTGTGAGGTGAAATCTCAGGAATGTTTTGATTTGCATTTCTCTGATGACTAAGGATGTTGAACATTTCTTTAGGTGCTTCTCAGCCATTCAGTATTCCTCAGTTGAAAATTCTTTGTTTAGCTCTGTACTGCATTTTGTAATAGGGTTATTTGGTTCTCTGGAGTCGAACTTCTTGAGTTCTTTGTATATATTGGATATTAGCCCTCTGTTGGATGTAGGGTTGCTAAAGATCTTTTCCTAATTTTTTGGTTGCTGTTTTGTCCTATTGACAATGTCCTTTGCCTTATAGAAACTTTGTTATTTTATGAGGTCCCATTTGTCAATTCTTGATCTTAGAGCATTTAAGCTATTGGTGTTCTATTCAGGAAATTTCCCCTGTGCCCATATGCTCGAGGATCTTTATCAGTTTCTTTCTTCAGAGACTTGTAGTTCTCATCATACAGCTCTTTCACTGTTTGGTTAGAGTCACACGAAGATAATTTATATTGTTTGTGACTCTTGTGAAGGGTGTCATTTCCCTAATTTCTTTCTCAGCCTGTTTATCCTTTGAGTATAGGAAGACTACTGATTTGTTTGAGTTAATTTTATATCCTGCCATTTTGCTGAATTATTTATCAGCTGTAGGAGTTCTCTGGTGGATTTTTTGGGGTCACTTAATTATACTATCATAGTGATAGTTTGACTTCTTCCTTTCCAATTTGTATCCCTTTGACCTCTTTTGTTGTCTAATTGCTCTAGCTAGAACTTCAAGTACTATATTGAATAGATATGGAGAGAGAGGGCCGCCTTGACTAGTTCGTAATTTTAGTGGGATTGCTTCAAGTTTCTCTCTGTTTAGTTTAAACTTGGCTACTGGTTTGCTTTGTATTATGTTTACTATGTTTAAGTATGGGCTTTGAATTCCTGATCTTTCCAAGACTTTTAACATGAAAGGATGCTGAATTTTGTCAAATGCTTTTTCAGCATCTAATGAAATGACCAGGAGGTTTTTTTCTTTGAGTTTGTTTATCTAGTGGATTACATTGATGGATTTCCTTATATTGAACCATCCCTGCATCCCTGG
This sequence comes from Tokudaia tokunoshimensis, assembly GCA_036184795.1. Taxonomy (NCBI): domain Eukaryota; kingdom Metazoa; phylum Chordata; class Mammalia; order Rodentia; family Muridae; genus Tokudaia; species Tokudaia tokunoshimensis. The sequence continues at coordinate 734,916 of BTHU01000020.1, read as the reverse complement.
GATGAATCCTACTTGATCTTGGTGAATGATCATTTTGATGTGTTCTTGGATTCAATTGGCAAGAATTTTATTGAGTATCTTTGAATCGATGTTCATAAGGTAAATTGGTCTGAAGTTCTCTTTATTTATTGTATCTTTGTGTGGTTTTGGTATCAGTGTGATTGTAGCTTCATAGAACAGGTTGTATAGTGTTCCTTCCGTTTCTATTTTGTGGAATAGTTTCAGAGTATTGGTGTTAGGTCTTCTTTGAAGGTCTGATAGAAATCTGCACTAAAACCATCTGGTCCTGTGCTTTTATTGGTTGGGAGACTTTCAATGACTACTTCTATTTCTTTAGGGGTTATGGGACTGTTTAGATGGTCTATCTGCTCCTGATTTAATTTTGATATTTGGTATCTGTCTAGAAAATTGTCCATTTCCTCCAGATTTTCCAGTTGTGTTGAGTATGGGCTTTTATAGTAGGATATGATGATGGTTTTTTTTGAATTGCCTGTTTCTGTTGTTATATCTCCCTTTTCATTTCCGATTTAGTTTATTTGGATATTATCTCTGTGCCCTCTGGTTAGTCTGGCTAATGGTATATCTCGTTGTTTTTCTCCAAGAACCAGATCCTGGTAGAGTTGATTCCTTGTATAGTTCTTTTTGTTTCTACTTGGTTGATTTCAGCCCTGAGTTTGATGATTTCCTTCCATCTACTCCTCTTGGGTATATTAGTTTCTTCCTGTTGTAGAAACTGTGCTGTTACACTACTTGTGTATGCTCTCTCCAGTTTCTTTTTGGAGATACTCAGAACTATGAGTTTTCCTCTTAGCACTGCTTTCATTGTGTCCCATAAAGTTGGGTATGTTGTGCCTTCTTTTTCATTAAATTCTAAAAAGTCTTTGATTTCTTTCCTTATTTCTTCCTTGTCCAAGGTATCATCGAGTAGAGCATTATCTTCCATGTATATTTGGGCTCTCTGTTGTTTTTGTTGCTATTGAAGATTAGTCGTAATCCATAGTGATCTGATAGGAGGCGTGGGATTATTTCAAATCTTCTTATATCTGTTCAGGTCTGTTTTGTGACCAATTATTTTCTCAATTTTGGAGAAGGTACCATTAGGTGCCGAGAAGAAGGTATATTCTTTTGATTTAGGATGAAATGTTCTATAGATATCTGTTAAATCCATTTGGTCCATAACTTCTGTTAGTTTCACTGTTTCTCTGTTTAGTTTGTGTTTCCCTGATCTGTTCATTGATGACACTGGCATGTTAATGTCACCCACAATTATTGTATGCAGTGCAGTGTGTGCTTTCAGCTTTAGTAAAGTTTTTTTATGAGTGTGGGTGCCCTTGCATTTGGAGCATAGATGTTCAGAATTGAGAGTTCTTCTTGGTAGATTTTTCCTTTAATGTGTATAAAGTGTCCTTCTGTTTCTTTTTTGATGACCTGTGTTTAAAGTCAATTTTTTCTCATATTAGAATGGCTTCTCCAGCCTTTTACTCTGAGGTAGTATTTGTCTTTGACACTGTGGTATATTTCCTGTATTCAGCAAAATGCTCTGTTCTATTTATGTATCCAGTCTGTTAGTCTTGCGTCCATTGATGTTAAGAGATATTAAGGAACAGTGATTGTTGCTTCCTGTTATTTTTGATGTTATTTTTATGTTGTGTGGTTATCTTCTTTTGGGTTTCTTGAAAGAACATTACTTTCTTGCTTTTTCTAGGGTGTAGTTTTCCTCCACGTGTTGGCATTTTCCATCTATTATCTTTTGTAGGGCTGGATTTGTGGAAAGATATTGTGTAAATTTAGTTTTGTTATGGAATATCTTGGTTTCTCCATTTGTGGTGATTGAGAGTTTTGCTGGGTATTGTAATCTGGTCTGGCATTTTTGTTCTCTTATGTTCTGTATGAGATCTGCCCAGGATATTCTAGCTTTCATGGTCTATGGTGAGAAATCTGGTGTAATTCTGATAGGTCTGCCTTTATATATCACTTGACCTTTTTCCCTTACTACTTTTAACATTCTTTCTTTGTTTCGTGCATTTGGTGTTTGATGATTATGTGATGTGAAGAATTTCTGTTCTGGTCCAGTCTGTTTGGAGTTCTGTAGGCTTCTTGTCTGTTCATTGGCATCTATCTCTTTAGGTTAGGGAAATTTTCTTCTATAATTTTGTTGAAGATATTTACTGGCCCTTTAAGATGTAAATTTTAGCTCTTCTATAACTAATCCTTAGGTTTGGTCTTCTCATTCTGTCTGGGAGTTCCTGAATGTTTTGGGTCACAAGCTTTTAGCATTTTGCATTTTCTTTGACTGTTGTGTTAATGTTGTCTATGGCATCTTCAGCACCTGAGATTCTTTCTTCTGTCTCTTTTATTCTGTTGTTGATGTTTGCATCTATGACTCCTGATTTCTTTCCAGAGTTTTCTATCTCCAGAGTTGTTTCCCTTTGTGATTTCTTTATTGTTTCTACTTCCATTTTTAGATCTTGGATTTTTTTTTTCAGTTCCTTCACTTGTTTGTTTTTGTTTTCCTGTAATTCTTTAAGGGATTTTGTGTTACCTCTTTTAAGGGCTTCTATCTCCTGACCCGTGTTCTCCTGTATTTCTTTAAGGGAGGTATTTATGTCCTTCTTGAAGTCCTCTATCAGCATCATGAGATATGATTTTAAATCCATCTCTTGCTTTTCTGGTCTGTTGGAGTATCCCTGGCTTGTAGTTGTGGCAGAACTGGGTTCAGATGGTGCCATATTGCCTTGCTTTTTGTTGGTAATGTTCTTGAGTTTGCCTTTTTCCATCTGGTTTTCTCTCATGTTAGCTGGTCTTGCTGTCTCTGACTGTGGCTTATCTGTTCTGCATGCCTCTGTATCTGTGCTCATAGAGGACTCGTTCTCTCTGTGCTCACAGGTATGTAGGTACTCTTGGGAGACCAGCTCTCTTATGGTGGTATTTGTGTATGTAGCTCAGGATCAGCTCTGGGTGCAGATGGAAATCGGAAGACTCCTGTCCCACGCTGCCCCTTGGCTCTTGTTCCTCAGGATTTTGGGCTGGTTCCTCTGAGCCGCAGGGGTTGTCCTACATCTGCTCTCAGGCCTCACAGTACTTCTGGGTGGTTAACTATCTTCCTGTGCTACCTGGATATTATGCTCTGTCGCAGAGCATAGTTCCCAGATGGAGACAGGAACCTGAAGGTTCCTGCCTGAGCGTTCTATAAGTGTTCCTCTGAGCAGCAGCGGTGGTCCTACCTGTGCTCTCTGGCCTCTCAGCACTCCTGGATGGTCAGCTTTCTTCCTGTGCCACCTGGATATGGTGCTTTGTGGTACAGGATCACTCTGCCCATCTTTTGGAAGATTTAAGGTGAACCCACTTAACTAGGGCTGATCCCTTTGGTTGTTGACTTGGCCCAGTTGGAATGGTAGGTTTCTACTCAGAGACACTATTCTTTTGACCAAAAAGGCTATTTTCTGAATGGGCCTTTCTTTATTGCTGCTCTAACACCTGTACATTTTAAGCGTTCACAGTTTTCGGGGTCAGAGGGAGTACAGCTGTCCCTCTGTATCCTTTCCTGGGTTATAAGCCCCCATCCCAGCAGATATTAACCTCCCTCTATGCCAGAGTCCCATATATGAAACAGTATAGTATTTTTATCTATGTCATACTTCTAGGTCATTTCTGATTCCTCATTCAATGTAACTGTTATGTAAATAGTAGCTTCATTGTATTTAGGAAATAACAGCAAGTTGAAAATGTGTATGTATTCTATTCAGATGTAATTTTGTTTCTTTGGGGGATATTTTTGAACTGCTTTTAGTTCATGGATGCTGAATGCAGAGTGGCTATAATTGACTATTTGGTGCCAAGTTCTATTCTCATATTGTTAAGTCATTTCACCTTGTAGTAGTTCTCAATAGTTGGCTTTTTTTTTTTCTATTTTACAATGACACTGAGAACTGGAAAGATGGCCAACTTTATTACTCTTCCCTAAGGAAAAGCAGGATTTTTATTTGAAACCAGGGTCTTTCTAACTCCAGCTCAGTCTCTTCATAGTTTATGGAATATTTCATCTTCCATCCACAGGAAGAGAAATAACTTTCTGTTCTCCACAGATGTTGTGATATGCAGGTTACCTAGATTACAGAGATTATCAGTAGTGTAAATGAGGTTTGTATTTGGGTCATTTTTCTAACTCCCAGGGGATCTGTGGAAGGGTAGTAGTATAGTTGTGGATTAAAAGCAAGTTGATTTTAGTAGAATGAACTAATAAAGGTAATTAATTAGTAACCACAGGGAATTGGAGGGCAAGATAATTGACTCTAAATCCTAGGTGATGTCAAGGACTGATACTGGGTCTAACGAGGATTGGAGGTGATGGTCATTGATACCATCAGAATTAAGGGTTTGATATAGCATCAGTGTTTATGAATAGTCCTAGATTGTGTACAACTGGAGGAGAGAGTGCCCAGTAATGCATGGTGGAGAACGCAGAGGATTCAGCTAAGGTCTGAAATGACACCCAGAACATTCACATGCAGGAAAACCATATTTGGTGACCTGCCATATTATTTGTAAAGTGCTAGACCAATGGAGAAGTTTGTGCTTACTTACTATGGGAAGGAACTAAGATGAAGTTCAGTGGCTGGCTGACAGAAATTGGCCGTTGTGGCCAATACTTTCTGGTGCAAAGACCACTGAATCATTGTAAAGTCCACTGTTTGATGTCTGGGATCCTGCTGCTGCTGAAATTAATTATCCCATTTTCCTCAGTTGGCTTTTCTTCCAGGTTGTTTTGGAGTGTGGGGGAATCATCAGCCAATGAAAGTATTTACTAAGCATACATATCCCAAGGGAATCAGGGAAATCTTTCTTGGCATGGGGATGTAAAACAAAAATATCAATGAGGGACAATCCACAGCCTTAGCCACACTAGTTATGAAAGCATTTAGAAGATAGATCATCCACTCAATTCTTGAAGGGTCATGACTGAGCCTGTCATTTTGCTGTGTCCTTGAGTATCTTGGACAAGTTTCTGGGCTCTCTGGTCCTGAGCATCTAATTAAGCAACTATAAACAGACTATGTACATGTTTGCGATGAGATGTTTTGAAGCATTGGAGCCTTTAGAAGATGGAATCTGGATGATGGAAGTGATTCACTAGGGACAGACCATTGAACATCATCACTTGCCTTGCTTCTAACCTGTACTCTGCCTTCCTGTCTGGCATCATGTGAAGAGTGTCCACCATATGCTCCCATTGCCGTGAGCTAAAATAAAGCTTTATTTCCTTAAATTGCTTCTCAGGTATTTTAGTCTCAAAGATACAGAAGTAGATGTAGAGAAGGTGAGGAATGAGTGACAGAATCCATCTGTCTTCTTGGAACAACAATGAGCAAGTAAGCAGAGAAATTGAGTTTGGGTCTTTATATGTGTACTGAAGAAATGCAAGAGTTCCAGGGGTCACAGTCACAAGGAAAAAGTCCAAGTCCTTTGGAAGGGACTGCAAGGAGGAATATCTTGTAACTCAAGGGCAGTTAAGTGAGCAGTCTTGTCTTCATTTCCAAGGTGAAAAACAAAGCAGAGGCTTCTAAGATGAGAACCTGACCTGAAGTCCTTATCAGCAAGGTCCTTCTTCCATGGATTGAAGCTGCCTTCATGATCCTGCAACCCCCATCCCACAACTTCTCCATCTGTCATAGGTGGATAATTATCTTGTCCTACCTTTCTGCTGACCCCTCAATAATATTGACCTAGTATGGAAGTTTTAAAGGATAAGTAATAAAAAATGACAATGAAGCATTTGTGAACAGAAGTCATATTTCTGTATGCTACCAGAGAGAGTCCATCTGGCACAAGAGGGCAGATTTATTAGCCAGCTGTTTAGCAAGCATGTTTCTTCTATCCCCAGCTTGACAAGGTGGCTGAGTATAGTTCCAGCTAGACTTTTGATCTGTTATCTTCATTGGTCTCTGCTATGTAACCCTGAGATGACTTGAAAGTCCTGTTGCATTGTGAATTGGCTTGTTTCACAGTCATAGAAATGGTGAGTCTGCACAAAGGATCTTTGGTCTATAAAGGAGAGAGATGAGTGACTAAGTTCTGCCAGGGATAGTGACACCTGAGAGATACCCAAACATGAAGTTTGTAGAATATCTTTAGCTCAGGTGGAAGAAAGAAGGAGACAGCTCAAGGAAATGTCCATAAATAGTGACATCAGACAGAATTCCAAACCTAGTGTAGAGCAAGGCCTAGGAGCTTGAACTCTGGGACTGCTTTCTGGTTGGTGGACTTTGGACATATTATTTCATCTTTTTCTGTCTTTACAATGGAGTGGCCAGCCACACTGTCTACTCTCTCGGGCTATTGAGAGCATAAAATGAATTAATGTATGCAGAGGGCTTGAGAGAGCATCATCTCTGTGAATGTAGGTTTGAGTACCTGCCAATATATGCAGAGAGTGGACCTTTCAGTAAGACTGAGGGTAAATACCACTTTAGGAGAAACTTGTATGACTAACAAAAAAAGACAGTCTAGGGAGGCTAATGAACCTCCAGTGTACATTTGTCTACACATTCATGCTTGCATGGGCACATATACATAAACATATGTACTTATGTGTATGTGAGAGGTACACACACACACACACACACACACACACACACACACACACACAGTGTTGAACCTCCAGGGATAGGTTTTATTGGAGTAGAGATAGATTGAAGATAAGATCTTGATTTTTGATACAGACCTAGGTAGAGAAAAGTTTAACAGTTAGATCAGACAACCTTGCCATAGAGAGCCTTCAGGATACTGAGCCCACTTATATGACAACGACTGGGGACCTGTAACATGTTCATTGTCTGTTTTGCTGTCTGTCGGTCCATGCATTTCAAAGTATCTACTGACATCTCAAAATGGGTTGCTCATCTACCTTTCCAATTCATTCTTGAAACTCCCAATGTGACAGTGGTATTGAGAAATGGAGCCTTTGGGAGGGAAGCATAGATAAGAACCATTGAGACTATGATCAGAACCCTTAGATGTCAGACACAGAAGACTTCCTACGCTCCTTTAACTGTGTAAAGACACAGGGAAAAGATGCCATCTGTAAACTGACAGACCCTCAGAAGATCTTAGTACCTTGATGTTAACCTTTCAGTCTTGAGAACTGGGACCAAGAAAAGTCTGTGTTCTATTTACTCAGGCTGTGGTGCTTTGTCCAGCACCCTGATTGGTCCAAGATACTATGTCTTTGATAAATCTAAGGTAGCTGCTGAGAATGAAAGCAGTCATGAAAAATCTGGACACTGCCCTGGATTGCTCAAAGGTGATTTTCTTCCTCCATCCGCTTCTCATTTCTTATCTCAAAAGCCACAGGGGTCACTGGGTCAGCCTGGCCATGAGCTGTCATTACTTGGACCTGTTCTGTTTGTGAAACAGTGCAGGCAACTGAACACCAGGCCACATCTTTGTATGCTCATTTAATGAGAAAATTGAATGCAGGAGAGGAAAAGTTTGGAGATAATTGGACTCAGGAGGGTTGCCTGCTTTTCGAGTTGATGAGCAGTTGATAGTCTCATAAGGAGTGCTTATGATGATCTACAAACGGCTTAGCTGCCAAATCCCTGACTTCCCAAGCTCCTCTCTGAGGACTAATCTGATGAGAAACCCTTGCTTGGTTGTTGCAGAAGCACGATGCTGAACAAAACCCAGGACACTGCTTATGCATCAAATGGCTAGAAATACCTTCCTGTGTTGTCTGGGGGCATTTCACAGAATACTCAGAGCTTAGATCCTTTCTGTATTCTGTGAAAATTTTCCTTTTCTTGGTTAGCTAATATCTTTCCTGAAGTTGGGAGCCTGTGTGTGGGGACAACAGATGCAGGGCCTGTATTTTGCACATCATGAATTCTCAAGAAGGGAGGTTGAATGCAAGAATCTTTTTGTATTGTGGCTGCCACTGTCAAAGCCAGACATTCACCGGTTTGTCATAAAATGGACCAATGCTACATGGCATATTTCCATTGGTGGCATTCTCCTGACACAGGGAAAGGAACATAATTGGGAAATGGGCAATATTCACAGAGCAATTACTGAGCCTGTTAATGAGGTTTACATGAAGGCTTCCAGGGAATTAATGAAGAACAAGCATTTTGGCATTTATGGTGAACAGCTGGGCAGCTTGATAAAGGTGCAGATGAGAGTACCCTTGGCATAGACGAAGGCTGTGAGATATTCTAGCTTCTTCTAGTCTAGTCTCCAGGCTGTCGGCTTGCATCTTCTTTGGTTCATGCCTCAATGTATAGCCAGCAGCAAATTCCTTCCTCTTTTTCTTAGGTGTTCCCATTATGGGTATGGTGATGTTGGGCAGCAATAAAACCAGAGGTCAGAGTTTAAAATCACAGCCCATACTTTGATGTCTCTGTGTCTCTTGGATATATTATGAAGCCACCAGGATTGGCAGTTTTATTCAGCAAAGGTCAAATAGAATAGTTTACATGAAAGGACATTATGTACATGTGAGATCCACTAAGCAGAGTTCTTCAGAGACACACAAAACTAGTGAGATATTACAGATAGGCACAGGGACACACATACTGTTAGAAGCTGTACTGTAAAGAATTACCTTGTGATCGCAGCAGTCCGACAAGTCCTAAGTCCGTAGACTGGTCTACAACTGAGAGGTTTTCAAAACCAAGTTTAGTCTGAAGGATGAGGCACATGGGTGTGATTTTAAGGCATTCTTCTTTTCTTAAAAGCTGACTGTATATGTTAATACACACAATACCCACTCGTGTTTTGTCTTCAGTTAAACTACTGAAGACTCTAGCTTAGCCAAATTGACCCATGGAGCTATCTACCATATTTATAGTAATGGGCACTGATATGTTAAGAATTACGACGTGTGTTTGGCACTATTGGAGCCACTGGAAATATATTGCAAGTCCAACAGGCACCCAGGGTCTTTTTTTCTAAGGACTGATTATATAGAGTAGGTCAGGTTGGGGATAACATAATTGATAGAGACTCTCAGAACAGTTTGATAGATCATCAGTCTAGCCTTCTTTGTATATCATTCTGGAATTTGAAATCACATGAAAGTCCTATAAATGGTATTGATTTTAGAAGTCAGGCAGAACAAACTTGAAATTTTGGCCTTGGTTTATCTTACTCCTTATTCACCAATCAGATTTAATCTTAATGGCTAGGCATCATGTTGGGAAAACTAATGCACAACTTTTGGGCTTGTTGCAAGAATGGAGCAATTTAAATACTCAGTGATTGTTTCCATCCCTGTACAAGGTTCAATGTTCACTGCATTGTTAAAAGGTAGCATTTGTTTTAATCTAAAGGTTTTCCCAGGAGGAGTTTGAGTTAGATATAGAGAACAATGTAGAATACAAAAGTTTGGAAAGGTTGGCACTATTAGTCAAGATGAGAAGGAATATCAGTTCTTGGGTACTGTGGGCCTCTGGTGTTAACAGAAAAATAAAGTACTCACTCTGAGGCTTTCATAGAACACCATGAAGTGCTGCTATGATTGGAGAGCAGAGATAGGGCAAAAGCTATGTGTTACTTTTCTGAGGCTGTGTTCATGCAGGGATGTCAGCATGTCTCCATATTTTAAGCGTAGTACTCACCATGATTGATTCTGTTTTATGTAATTCATACTTTTTTGGATAGAACAGACCCCAAATGCTTGGCACACCTAACTTCCCTTGGCATGCTGTCCGTACCTGTTTTGTTGTTTGTCCTAGAGTACATGACTGACAGATGAGTAAAAGTGTCTACAAATTGATGTTTCTGTGTTTCTTAGAACTTGGCCTTTATGGCCTCATCTGGGCAACCTTGCTGTTTCTTAGAATGACTCTGCTTAATCTGGTAACTGCACTTAACTGCAGCACTTATGTCAATCCTGAAGGAATAGCATGTGTTCTGTCCCAGTTCAGTACCACCTACTAGGAAAAAGGCAGAATGCAAGCAGAACCAGGGGAATTATTATTTTTATATATTCAGTTTTTAAAAATACTTGAATACATTATATTCTGTTAACATTCCCCTCCCTCAGCTCTTAAATGATTGCATTATCTGCCACCAAAAGAAACCCTCAAAAGGCAATGTTCTTTTGGACATTGGAAAACAGATACAATGAACTTAAATGTCACAAAGGTGATCATATTAATTTTAATTCAGACTAAACTTTTTTTTAATTTATATTTTAAATGTTATCCCCTTTCCTGGTTTCCCTTCTGCAAAACCCCCTATCCCATTCCCCCCTTACCCTCCTTCTATAGGGTGCTCCCCCACCCATCTATCCACTCCCACCTCACCACCCTAGCATTCCTCTACCCTGGGACCTCAAGCCATCACAGAACCAAGGGCCTCCTTTCCCATTAATGCCAGATAAGACCCCTTCAGCTCCTTCAATCCTTCTCCTAACTCCTCCATTGGGATACATGTGCTCAGTATGATGATTGGCTGCAAGCCTCCAGATCTATATTGGTCAGGATTTGGCATAGCCTTTCAGGAGACAGCTGTATCGGCATCTGGGACTTTGTGGTTGCTACCTCAGTTCCCCATTCCCCATTGCTACACACCTCTGTTCAATTTCCTGACACTCTGTACATCTCTATCTTCTCCCATACCTGATTCTTCCACTCTTTCCTCTCCATCTCTTCTCAATCTCCTAAGTCCCTCCCACCCTCTACTTCCCTTGATTATTTTGTTCCACCCTCCTAAATAAGACTGAAGCATCTACTCTTTGGTTTTCCTTCCTCTTTAACTTCATGTGGTCCATGAGTGGTATCACGGGTATTCCATGCTCTTTGCCGAATATCCACTTATCAGTGAATACTTACCATGTGTGGTTCTTTGTGACTGAGATACCTCACTCAGGGTATTTTCTAGTTCCATCCATATGCCTGCAAATATCATGAAGTCATTGTTTTTAGTAGCCGAGTAGCACTCTACTGTATAAATGTACCACAATTTCTCTATCTATTCTTCTGTTGAGGGACATCTGGGTTGTTTCCAGCTTCTGGCTTTTATAAATATGGCCTCTATGAACATAGTGGAACATGTATCCTTATTACACATTGGAGCATCTTCTAGGTATATGCCCAGGAGTTGTATAGCTAATTCTTCAGGTAGTGCTATGTCCAATTTTCTGAGGAACCACCAAACTGATTTCCAGAGTGATTGTACCAGCTTGCAATCCCAGCAACAATGGAGGAGTGTTCCTCTTGCTCCTCATCCTCGCTAGCATCTGCTGTCAACTGAGTTTTTGATCTTAGCCATTCTGACTGGTGTGAGGTGGAATCTCAGGGTCGTTTTGATTTGCATTTCCCTGATGATTAAGGATTTTGAACATTTCTTTAGGTGCTTCTCAGGCATTTCTCAGTTGAGAATTCTCTGTTTAGCTCTCTTCCCCATTTTTTTTAATTTGAGTCTAACTTCTTGAGTTCTTTGCATATGTTGGATATTAGCCCCCTGTTACATGCAGGATTAGTAAAGATCTTTTCCCAATTTGTTGGTTGCCATTTTGTCCTATTGACAGTGTCCTTTGCCTTATAGAAGCTTTACAATTTTATGAGGTCCCATTTGTTGATTCTTGATCTTAGAGCATAAGCCATTGGTGTTCTGTTCAGGAACTTTTCCCCTGTGCCCATGTGTTTGAGTCTTTTCCCCACTTTCTCTTCTTTTAGATTCAGTGTATCTGGTTTTATGTGGAGATCCTTGATCTACTTGTACTTGAGCTTTGTACAAGAAGGTAAGAATGGATCAATTGCATCATTCTTCTACAAGTTGACCTCGAGTTGAACCAGAACCATTTGTTGAAAATGCTGTCTTTTTCCATTGAATAGTTTTAGCTTCTTTGTCAAACATCAAGTGACCATAGGTGTGTGGGTTCATTTCTGGGTCTTCAGTTCTATTCCATTGATCTACCTGTCAACCTCTGTACCAATACCATGCCGTTTTAATGACATTGCTCTGTAGTATAGCTTGAGGTAAGGGATGGTGATTCCCTTACATGTTCTTTTATCCTTGAGAATTGTTTTAGCTATCCTTGGTTATTTGTTATTCCAAATAAATTTGCAAGTTGCTCTTTCTAACTCTATGAAGAATTGAGTTGTAATTTTGATGGGGGTTGCATTAAATCTGTAGGTTGATTTTGGCAAGATGAACATTTTTACTACATTAATCCTGCCAATCCATGTGCATGGGAGATCTTTCCATCTTCTGATGTCTTCTTGGATTTGTTTCTTCAGAGACTTGAAGTTCCTGTCAGACAGATTTTTCACTTGTTGGGTTAGAGTCACAACAAGATATTTTATGTTGTTTGTTACTGTTGTGAAGGGTTTCATTTCCCTAATTACCTCCTTAGCCTGTTTATCATTTGTATAAAGCAAGGCTACTGATTTGTTTTAGTTAATTTTATATCCAGCTACTTTGCTCAAGTTGTTTACGAGTAGTAGGAGTTCTCTGTTAGAATTTTTGGGGTCACATAAGTATACTATCATATCTTCTACAAGCAGTGATATGTTGATTTCTTCCTTTCCGATTCATTTCATTTTTATCTCCTTTTATTGTCTAATTGCTCTAGCTAGAACTTCAAGTACTACATTGAATAGATAGGGAAATACAGGGCATCCTTGTCTAGTCTCTGATTTTAGTGGAACTGCTTCAAGTTTCTTTCAATTTAGTTTGATGTTGGCTACTGGTTGCTGTAAATTGCTTTTACTATGTTTAGGTCTGAGCCTTGAATTCCTGATCATTCCAAGACTTTTAACATGAAGAGATGTTTAATTGTGTCAAATGCTTTTTCAGTATCTAATGAAATGATGTGGTCTTTTTCTTTGAGTTTGTTTATGTAATGGATTACATTGATGGATTTCCTCATATTGAACCATTCCTGCATCTCTGGGTTAAAGCCTACTTGATCATGGTGAATGATCATTTTGATGTGTTCTTGTGTTCGGTTTGTGAGAATTTTATTGAGTATTTTTACATTGATATTTATAAGGGAAATTAGTCTGAATTTCTCTGTCTTTGTTGGGACTTTGTGAGGTTTTAGTTTCAATGTAATTGTCCCTTCATAGAATGAATTGGGTAGTGTTCCTTCTGTTTCTATTTTGTGGAATAGTTTGAAGAGTATTGGTATTAGGTCTTCTTTGAAGGTCTGATAGAATTCTGAACTAAACCCACCTGGTCCTTGGCTTTTTTTGGTTGGGAGACTTTTAATGACTGCTTCTATTTCTTTAGGGGTTTGGGGACTGTTTAGATAGTGTTTTTGATCCTGATTTAACTTTGGTATTTGGTATCTGTTTAGAAAATTGTCCATTTCATCCAGATTTTCCAGTTGTGTTGAGTATAGGCTTTTGTAGTAGGATCTTATGATTTTTTTTTAATTTCCTCAGTTTCTGTTTTTATATCTCCCTTTTCATTTCTAATTCTGTTAATTTGGATACTGTCTCTGTGACCTCTGGTTAGTCTGGCTAAGGGTTTATCTATCTTGTTGATTTTCTCCAAGAACCAGCTCCTGGTTTTGTAGATTCTTAGTATAGTTCTTTTTGTTTCTATTTGGTTGATTTCAACCCTGATTTGATTATTTCCTGCCTTATTCTTTTCTTGGGTGTATTTGCTTCTTTTTGTTCTAGAGCTTTCAGGTGTGCTGTCAAGCTGCTTCTGTATGCTCTCTCCACTATATTTTTGGAAACAGTCATAGCTATGAGTTTTCCTCTTAGCACTGCTTTCATTGTGTCTTATAAGTTTGCATATTGTGCCTTCATTTTCATTAAATTCTAAAAAGTCTTTAGTTTCTCTATTTCTTCCTTCACCAAGTTATCATTGAGTAGAACTTTGTTCAGCTGACATGTGTACATGGGCTTTCTCTTGTTTTTGTTGTTATTGAAAACCAGCCTTCATCCATTGGTGGTCTGAGAGGATACATGGGATTTTTTCAGTCGTCTTGTACCTGTTGTGGCCTGTTTTGTGACCAATTATATGGTCAGTTTTGGAGAAGGTACTGTGAGTTGCTGAGAAGGTATATTCTTTTGTTTTAGGATGAAATGTTCTATATATATTTGTGACATCCATTTGGTCTATAACTTCTTTGTCACTTTTCTACTCTGTCACTTGGTGAGACCTCTTGTATCTGACATATCCTGTGCCCTTTTACTTCTCTATCAGTCATTAGCGGTGGCATGGAAGATTAGACTAGTCTATGACTTGGTATTCTCCTTTGTCTCCTCAACCATCTTTCTAAAATTCTCAGCAGCTCCTGAGATCATTATGGAAGCCTTATTGTCACTCTCCCACTACCATACCCAGTTCTAAAAATAGACCCAAATAACCCAGCAGCTTTCTTCCCTACCCTTACCTGCCAAGTCACAGTTCTTCCACTGTCTAATCCCTGCATATTTTTTTTTGTTGTTGTTGTTGTCAAGATGTGGGAGTCCTTTTGTCCCTTGGAAGCCCTAGGAGCTTCTAACCATCAAATATCTATTCACCTTCCTTTAAGTCTCTGGCTTAGTGTGAATTTCAGTTCCTGGGCAAGTATCACTCCAGAGCTGTGGGGATGGTGGGCTCCATAGCACTCCTATCTGTCATACAGTGGATCTTCTTTTCAGCTGGAACCATGAGTACATCACAAGGGATCTTAGGCCATGTATGCCTTTACTTGCTTTACTAAATTGCAGTTTATTAATGTGTGTGATTGTACTGATGCTCAGGCTACTGTGCTAATTACTGATAATTGCCTTAATTCTATTTGTAAGAAATACAGTAATACCAGTACTAATGAAACCAGACCTTGCCACAGCTGGTATGATAATAACCTTTTGACTGATTTGGAGAACAGCCTGTAGATTCCTTCCACAGTGGAAGGGCTCAGAGTTATGCATGACTTTTTGGGTCCCAAGTTTACCTCTCCCCCATTTATATGTTAACCATTGGTACAGAGACAGATACTGCAATCGTACAAGCCCCACAACTACTATCCTCTTCTTCAGGTTACCTGTGGCTCTGCTCCATACTGTTTTCTTGGTTGCAGCATAGTTAGCTACCTGCTGTCAAGACCACTTCAGATCACTATGGAACAGAAACACACTGGTCCACAGAACTTCCTTTGTTATCTGGGATCTTATATCATTGTGAATAGTGGGGAACCACCATCCTATGGCTTGCCTGCACATGTCTCTGGCCTTATAATGCGGTTCTACACAGTCCACAGGGACATTTTATCTGAGGCTCAGAGAGTATTATCACATGTTGTTGAATTCAGTGTGTCCCTTGTTCAAATCCTAACCACCACGTACTGGCTGTGTAAATTTGGTCAAGTTAAATCCTCTCAGAGCCAGTCTCTTCACCCACAACTTAAGAAAGGTGTGCATTGGAAAACGCTGTGATTCTGTTGTAATCAGTGTTGACTTCTGGTCCTTTTTCCTAGAGCAGATTGCACTTAGAGTGAGAAGTTGCCTGTCTGTTGTATGTAGGCAGTGGTTGGCCATACCTGTTACCCTCCTGTATAATAGACACAACATCATGGGACTACTTTTTATTATTGTACTTTTTGAGATTATAATACAATTACATCATTTCTCTTTCTCCCCTTGCAAACCCTTCTTATACTCTTTCTAATTTCATTAATTCATTTTTCATTAGTTTTATATGCACATATATGTGCATATATATTACCTAAATAAAACCCACTCAGCCCATGTGTATATGCTTGTAAGGGCTGAGCATTTGGTATTAGATAATCAATAGCTATGTGTGTTCTTTTCTTGGAAAGGCTGTTTTCTTCATGAGACTGTTGAGTGACATGTGGCTAGTAGAACAAAGGCGCTGATCTTGGGATTTTATTTATTCTTTAATTTTAATTTGTTTTAGAAAACATTTATTTTTTTTAAATTACAGATAAATTATGTTTTTGTCATGTACAATTAACATGTTTTGAGGTGTATATGTGTTAAAGGCTTCTTCAGTATAGCTACTTAAAAAGTCTATTATTTTATATCATCATCATACTATTCATTCTCTTGATATCTTTTTAAGAATACAAGTGCATTATCAATATTCTGCCATACAGTAGGCTTTTTGAAATACACTCTTCTTCTCTCACTATTCCACATTCTTTGCATTTCATCCTCTGGTAATGGCCATCTTCTCTTTCCTTCGTGGGATGGACAGCATCAGGGACAAGATGTCCTTCAGAAGATGTGTGTACAAATAGTCTGACACATGCAGAAAATGGGATAAATAAATGATCAATCGGGCCATGGAATGCTAGAAGGGAACATGTAGACCTACTTACTACTAAGTAGCAGATGGCAGTCTCAGTTGCTGAAAACTGCATTTTAACTGCTAATCTAGAAAAGATAAATATGGCTATAGTAAAAAGAGAGTGGTTGCCAGAAGTTAAAGGGGAGAGATAATGAATTAGCTGAACTCAGGATTTTTAGGACAGTGAAACAACTCTCCCTGCTAATAGGATGGTAGACATATGTCACTAAGCATTTGTTAAAACTAAATCAAGAGCAAACTTAACTTGTGGACTTGGGATTGATATGAGTGTTGATTTGCCAGTCAAGACACATGTTTCTCTGGTGTGAGATGTTGAAAGTGGGGTAGGCCATGTGGGCAAGGAATATATGGGAAATTTGTGTCTTCCCATTATTTTTTATGAAGGTAAAGTTAGCATTAGAAATTAGTCTGTTTTAAAAAAAAAAAAGAAGGCCTAGTTGGGATTGCCAATGCTTATTGAATTTTTAATGAACCTGAGCCCATAGAAGTTGTTTGAGGGGTCTCTGCTGAAGTTTGGGTTTCTGCATGCTGTTTCCTAGGGCTTTCTAGATTTGCTGCAGCCAGTTGCCAATCAAACTGTTTCTGGAAGTTATGTCTTTGAAAGTACAAGAAAGAAACAGTCTGCTTAGTTTTCATTGTCTGGCTATGAGCAGCTTAGCTATCAGTCCTGAGAATCTGCCTAGGCTTGGCCACTGCTCTGGATTCCTGGCTTGAAGGTAAATAAACTCTTGTACTGTTTTCAAAGAGAATGTAGTTTGGAGATGTTTCACTGCAGGCAATTTTGATGTAATGATACAGTAACACTCCTGGAATGTGTTCAAGAGCTATTTGTCTTCTTCCCATAGGGGATTTTTTGAAGAGGTGTTGCTGTTGAAGTGTCTGCGAGTATAGCATCTGAAATGTCAAGGCTGACTTGTAAGATGCAGGCTGTTCAATGACACTGGCCCATTTTGGCTCTGTAGCACAGTTAACCTTAGCCATCTCTGTTTTTGGTTTCTCTATCTGATCATCTCAATACTCCAAGTGGACTTTACACAAGTCCTATTTGGGTTCTCTTGGTTTCTCCTTCCTTTGGAGTAATGTATTGCCTATACCTGTCTATCTATTCATCTAACTTTCATCATTCATTTGTCCATCCATCCCAACATTCATCCATTTGTTCACCACCTACTCACTCACTCACTCACTCACTCACTCACTCACTCACTCTCTCTCACTGTGTTTACTTTGGTCAGGCATTATTCTTAGACATTGGAATTGTGATGAATGAGGTAGATTGTTGTCATAATCTTAATTCTAGGAAGGAACTGTGAAAGACAGATACAAAAGGCTGCAGATTATCTGATCTCATTTGTAAGGTGCATTCAGAATAGGTGATAATCTCCTGAAGCTGATCTTCGTACTGGAAGCTGGGGTGAGTGTGAAAGAGAGAGAATGGCTAGTATCTGGAGGTCTTATTTTGGGGGAGTAGAAAATTTGAGCTTGAATGGATGTAGTTACATAGCATTGTGAGTACACTACATGTGTCTGTTCTCTTTTAAGCCTTTATTTTCTATGACTTTCAATTTAATTAGTTTTTGGTGGTTTTTTTTTGTTTTGTTTTGTGTTTTTGTTTTGAGTTATATAGTCTTGACTGTCCTGGAACTATCTATGTAGGCCATCTAGCCTTCAACTCACAGAGATCTGCCTGCCTCTGCCTTCTAAGTGCTGAGATTAAAGGCATGTGCCTGTAATATTTATTTTTAAAACAGCAAAACATTCCAGTGAAGGGAGATAGACAGGAGCTAAAGTTAACATTGACAGTAAGAAAATTTTAAAGTGTAGAGATTCAGTCATGCTATACACAATACTGATTTTTTTTAATTTTTTTTTGTTTTTTTTTTTTGTTTTTGTTTTTGTTTTTGTTTTTCCTTCTAGTACTAGGGATTGAATCTAGGCTCTTTTATATGCCAATCAAGCTCTCTATCACTAAACTATATCTCTTTTTGCTTTTTATTCTGAGACAAAGTCTTACTAAATTGTCCATGCAAGCCTTGAAGCTGTTTGCCATCCAGGCAGATCTTGAAGATCTGATCCTCCTGCCTCACCAAGCAAGGTGATTTAGATGAGGACCTGAAAGATCCTCATTTGAGATCCAAAGGAGGTGACTGTGTGAGGAGGGTATGTCCACTCAGTTTGGGTGTGTGTGAGGAGAGAGGAGACATTTTTGCTACCAGCCCCACAGTGCTTTTGTCCAAATTCCAGAAAGAAACCTCCAGAAAGGCATGGCCATTTGATTGTTGAGCTTCAGAAAAGGGTGTAGCCTCTGGGTTTCAATTCCTCCTATAGGAGAGGGTGCAAACCTCTCCCATAGTCCTGCTGCTAAGAGCTTAGGGGAGAGATAATTCTGGGTGGGTTTTTTTTTACTTTGAATGACTTGGAACAGACATTGCAAGTGGTGTGAAGGACAAGCAGAGAAGAGGAATGTTGCCTGCTTTTCAAAACAATCTTTTTGGCTGTTAATTTGAGAAGGGATCATGGAATATGTCGTATTAGGAATCAAGGATGGAGTGCTGGAGAGATGGCTCATTGGTTAAGAGCACTGACTGCTCTTCTAGAGTTCCTGAGTTCAATTCCCAGCAACCACATGGTGGCTCACAACCATCTGTAATGGGGATCCTATGCCTTCTTCTGGTGTGTCTGAAGATAGCGACAGTGTACTCACATACAGGAATCAAGGGCAGGAGATGCTGGTTCTTTGAACCACAAGGACACAGGCAAGAAAAAAAAAGTGGAAAGTTGTCAGAACACTAGCATGTTTTCAGGTAAATTCAGCAGGGTTTGTAGGTACTGGAATGGTGGAGACTAACAAAGGGAGGTGTCAAAAAGGAATCTGGTTTCTTATTTGAGATGCTAGGAGTAGGTGTGGGGCAGGGTGGGGGTAGGGGCAATAGAATCCCATTTACTCTAATGAGCAGGATTGCTAATGTTCTTCTGCTGTCCTTCTCCCAGAGTAAATGGCTTACAAACTGACATTAGAAGTTCGGTTTCAGTCTTATTGAGTTAGTGGTGTCTTTTAGACATATCCAAATGGATATATTTGGCTGGGAAACTGGACATAAGCCAGAAGCTCTGGAGCAAGGTGAGGGTGAGTAATGTAGACTGTTGGGTTGCCAACATTCAAATAATATCAAAGATTATGAGCCTGATGAAATTAGCTGATGGAAGTGTATGGGTAGAAGGGGGCATGCTGAATTTGATTGCAAAAAAGGTCAAGTGATGGGTGGGACAATGGGACTTAGTTTAATCCCTTTAAAAGGTGTGTGTGTGTGTGTGTGTGTGTGTGTGTGTGTGTGTGTCTGTCTGTCTGTCTGTCTGTCTGTCTAATGTTTTTGGGATGATATTCTTTCACTGAAGCAGAGCTTGCTGTTTCAGTTAGACTTAATGGGTAGAAAGGCCTTGAGATCTCCTCATCTCTGTTCCCCAACCAGCACTAGGGTTACAGATGCATGCCCTGTGCCTGTCTTTTCATGGTGTTTGGAATGCAAACTCAAGTTCTCATGCTTGTGCAGCAGACACTTAACTCTAAGTCAGTCTCTCAAACTAAGATTTGAAAATTTTAAACATAGATCTGCAGTCTTGCATCTGGTAAAAAATAAAGTAGTTTGCTTAAACACACAAATATATGAAATGCTTCATGCGTGGGGGGAGAGGGAGAGAAGTTTTTTGTTGTACAAAGCAGCAGTGAGCTGGGATGTGAGGTCAGGGAGTTAGCTTTTCTTATTTGTATCTCAAGTTCTGTGGTTTAGGTAAGTGTCCACAAGAAGTCCACGTGGCAAATGATGTTTTGCTCTTTCTTGAGAGATGGTGGAGACTTAAGGAGATGAGAGCTTATCTTAGGGTTTCTATTCCTGCACAAAACATCATGACCAAGAAATAAGTTGGGGAGGAAAGGGTTTATTCAGCTTACACTTTCCACATTGCTGCTGTTCACCAAAAAAAGTCAGGACTGGAATTCAAGCAGGTCAGGAAGCAGGAGCTGATGCAGAGGCTGTGGGGGGGATATTCCTTACTGGCTTGCTTCCCCTAGCTTGCTTAGCTTTCTTATAGAACCCAGGACTACCAGCCCAGGGATGGCACCATCCACAAGAGGCCCTCCCTACTTGATTACTAATTGAGAAAAATGTCCCACAGCTGGATCTCATGGAGGCACTTCCCCAGCTAAAGCTCCTTTCTCTGTGATAACTCCAGCCTGTGTCAAGTTGACACACAAAACCAGCCAGTACAGACCTCATGGGGATAAGTTGGGTTAATGGAAATTTGGTCTTGAAGGACATAGGTGGAAATTTGACCTCTTTTTTTGTTTTCTGTCCCTCCTTCATGAGGTAAGAAGCTGTATGCCAAGACAAACCTTCTGTCTTTTTACATTATATCCAGTATTTCATCATAGTAACAGAAGACTGACTGAAACAAGCAAGAGACTGACACATCATCTGATATTCAGAAGGCCAAATAACACATTTGTGAAATGATAGAGTAATCAATCTTTCCCCCTCTGAGCCTGAGGATTAATATGGAAAAATGTGATTCATTATTTTATCACTGGCTCATCATTTAAACCAAGGATACTTGTACATTATATGCTTTATTAGTAGAGATAGAATCTACCTTCAGAAGTAGATTTACCACATTTGGCTAGACGGAAAGCTCCTGAAGCAGTTCTCAAAGAGAGAGCTGCCATGAACAAAGACAATACTATTGGGATCAGCAGAAGACTCTCTCAGGACTCTGTTGCCCTAGATCCATATGGGTGTATTCTGTTATATGTACCTTAGACATAGATAGCATAGTGTCCTGACTTCTGTCTTCAGAAAGACATTTGAACATGATTGAGGCCATCTTCTGGGAATTTGAACTTTCTCAGACCTGATAGAACTGGTTCACTGCACCATTGCTGTTTGCTTCTGGGAGTCTGCAAACTTGCCATATGTCAGGTAAAGGAGGCCTGCCTGTCCATAGCTCTGTCTATCTAACCATGAGTGTCAGAGACAGACATGTTTTCATATGTGTCATTATTGACTGCTGGAGGAATCAAGTTCATCTTGTTTGACACTACTTTAGAGGACTTTTAGCTGAACCTCACTTCCTCTTAATCTCAACATATTGTTTCCCTTTGCAGATGCTCCTTGTTGTCATTTTGCCATAAATAGTCATATCCATGAATAGCTATGTGCTAAGTCTCTGAGTTTTCTTAGTGGATTACTAAGCCTGAGTCTGGTCTTGGACATCTTCCCTCTGCTTTTGGCTGTTTACTTTGTTAAACAATCAGTCATAGCACCTTACCGACCTTTGAATTCCAGTAACATTTACTGGGTCTCAACAATGTACTTTCCATTGGTAAAGCTTCCAAAACTCTAGAAGAATTTGCTGTATTTTTCATGTTACACCACCAAATGCTTCCAGAAGTAACTGGAAGACTCTCCCAAATATAAGATACTATAGAAGCTCTATAGATGATTGGCATCTAGACTAATAAGCAGTCTAATTAGAAAGAGAGGATGTAAGGCAAAGGCAACAGATTTCTAAGAATGTTCAGAAGAATGAAGTTCTGTACGTCTCTGACAAAGTGGTATTGTTGAGCAAGATGAAGTTATGCTGCTTACTTGGATTTCTAGAAGTGACTTTAAGGTATCAATAGTCATTTCTCTTTCCTGACATCTTCATTCTTAGTTTTCATCAGATTGTATATTCCTTTCCCTGTCTTCCTATCCATATAGCTGTCTACTTACCTACTGAACCACCTAACCTTCCATTCATCCAGCTGTCTACCTGTCTACACATTACCTATCCATGTTTCCATCCATTTAGCTGTCTGTCTTCCTGCTAGCCCACCCACTTCCTCATCCTACCTTTTCACCCACCCATCTTCTGATCTACCCTGCTGTCTACTTACTTGCCATTTTCCCATTTATCTAGTTGCTTTATGTCTACCCAAACATCCACCCATCTTCCCAGTTATCAAGTTGTAAATTTATCTACCCACTAACTGCCCCATCGTAATATCCCCATTTCTCCATAGGTCTGCTCATCCATCTATATCTGTCTATCTCCCTCCCTCCTCTCTTTCTTTCTTTTCTCCTTCCTTCCTTCCTTCCTTCCTGCCTTCCTGCCTTCCTGCTTTCCTGCCTTCCTGCTTTATCATCCCTAATTTATATCCTATACTTTCCATATTCATCCATTTCTTGTTCTTCTGTCTACCCACTTACTTGCTCTTCTTCCTTTCTATGCAGTTATCCATATTCGTGTTGATCCACTCATTTTCACATTTTTCTAGTTATCTATTTGTTTACTGATTTCATACTCCTGTTGATCTAATCATCCATCTACCAGTCTATCCTTTCACCTATCCTTCTTTCTCTTAGTCTGGTCATCTAGCTACCCACTTATTCTTCCATCTTTTTATCCTTTCCCTTGTTCATCTGTATACCCATCTGGCTTTACTGTTCTTCTACTTGTCCACGTGTCTAACTGTTCACCAGTCTATTCACCAAACATTGCTAGATAATTAGTTAAATTAATGAGGCTTGATTATATTTAGGAAATACTCTATAGGTGGTAGGGTAAGTTGGTTGCTAGGAGTCTCTCTTAGGATATACAGAGAAATAGATAGTCATGGGTATAGGTATTTCCTTTCAGGTAGAAGGTTATAGGTATGCCATTGTCTATATACAAACAAATGAATGACCATATGTCTAAAGAGATTATCTCCACAAGGATTAGGGAAGGAGATACAATTTGTTTCTCCCTTCATTGCTTTTAAGTAAAGGAGAGGGAAGAAAGCCTCTGCTGTAGTGGTTTCCCAAAGTTTAATTTAAAATATCCCTTTAATTGGACTTCAAGATGGCTCAGCTACACCTTAGTATACAGTTGGGGTTGGAGCCATGCCCAAGGCGAGTGGCAATTGCTGTCATTCACCTGCAGGTTCTAAGGAGAAGAAACCTTCCCTAAAGGATAATGGGAGCAGAGTCTTCCCCTAGAGCGTAGCTAGCAGTCCTGTGCCACTGACTTTGCTGTGGGTGTTGACTGTTTATGATTCGAAGGTATAGGAACCAGATTACCCTTTTCAGATTTGGCTTTAATGTAAGGTTAAATGCTTTTTGTTACTGATTTGTTTGAGAATGTTGACCTGACTCCTTTGCCTGGAGAATCTATTAATCACCAATCCCCCTGTTATTTATTATTTCCAAAGTTAATTAAATTTTAGGGGTTCCCTCCTGGGATTCCTCTAGGTAGTCTGAGCAACAAAAGACTTTAACAAGTGAGTAATGATAAAGCAGAAAACCATGTATATCAGGTATTGCTTCAGATGCTGTACCTTGCTGTATTTGGATTAACTCTTTACTTCTTACAGTAGCAGATACATACTCTTGTTATTTCCTCAGTTAAAAAAGAGCATTGAGACATGAGTTATGTGTGAGGCTATTTCCCCATGTACCTTTACTAATACTTTCTCTTTTCAGAGTGACAAAATTTCAATTGATAAACAAAATAAAATGGACAAACTGAACTTAATCATAGTTTGTTACATTGCTTTGATTCTGTTAAGGTGATGAAAAAAGTATGTTACAATTAGCTAGAAGTAATATAACTCGTGTACTTGATAGGAGACTCCTTTTTAGGATATGCAAAAATCACTCCAAATTCAACAGTAAGAAACTAAATACTCAAGTTGGAAAATGGGTGAAAGGCAAGTCAAGAGAGAAAATAATGTGCTTTACAAACAAACATTTTTAAACATAATCAGGGACCTTGAGAAATATACGTAATCTCTAAAGAGCTTTCCTGCACCCTCAATAGAATGCTTAAAGATGAAAGTACTGTGAATGCCTGATGGTGAGCATGCACAGAAATTACATGTTGGGGTAGATGCAAAAACTTATTTGCCATATTGAACATCTGTATGATGAGTCTTTAAGTTTATTTATCATATCATATGGCAGTTCCAGAACTGGGCATTTATCTTGGAAGAATAAAATTTATGCCTACATTTCTTTATTGGACTTCTGTTTGTAAAAACTAAAAATTCTAAGTAACTCATATAACCTTCCTCAGGTAAATGAGGAAGTGTGTCCTAGTGGATCTTCTCAGGGAGGCAGGAATGGTTGAGATGGGCCCTTAGGACAGCCTGCTAAGTGAAGTAATTTTATTCCACTACATGGTATCTTATAGGACAGGGTTGTAGAGCAGATCGGTGGGGGTGAGGGTGGGGCAGAGGACAGAGCTGGGCATATATGTAACAGAGAAGCATGAGATCATTTCTTTTCCTGTTGATTTGGTTCATGCTAAGAATCAAAACCAGGGACTTTGCACATGCAACATAAGAATCTGAGTAATAGGTGGAGTCTGAGTCATTGTGTTGCTGATGCTAGTCTTCTGTTTTGAACATGAGTTATCATCTCATAATGTAAGATGAAGGATACATGTGACCACTCTGCTATTTTTGTACCTCCTTATGAATCTACCCTTATGTCAGAGATAAACATATAGTTAAAAACTATACCTAGATAATTATGTAACGTAGAAAGCGTTGGGTATGATCCTTGCCTGTAAAAGGGTGACAGGGTTACTCTGCCTACAGGAAACTTGTGAAATAGAGTGAGTGAACCAGGCATGGTGCCAAGCCATCTGAAACAACACAAAGCATGTTTCCTTACACACTTTCTTCTTCTTTCCTAGTTGCAGGCTAAGTCTAGCTGACTGCATATACCTGTTGGATTCAAAACTCAGCACAAGCTAGTATAGTGTATACATCAAATCCCAGCTTGTACAGCTTCATTGAGGGAAAGGGCACTGTTTTCCTTCTCCATAAATAAATCTGTAGAGAATTCTGTCTCTGTATCACCAGTACTCTCTATTTTTGTCTCTTGATTTTGCTGACCTACATAGGTAGCTCTTCATGTATAATTTACAAGCAGCACCACCCCTGTTTGCTAGTTAGTTGGTCCCCTATTATTTGTTCTCACAGCATGGTTTATACCTTTGTTCGTTCCAGCAGTGCCTGGCTTGTGTGGCTCCAAAAGTGTTTCTTGAATGGGCAGACTCAGGTGACGGGATGCTGTCCCATGGGTGCTTAGTGTATAACATCTTGTGGGCAGACTTGCCCCACTCTGTGAGATTACAGGTGTATCACTGGCTTCTGGGAACATTCTGCAAGGGACTGGGCATATCACTGTTTCTCCACCCAGGCAGGCTTTCAGTAGTGTTCCAGAAAAAAAGGAATACCTCATCAATCTGGAGGAATGATAATTGATTAAAGAGATGTCCAGTCCAACCATGCAAACTAACTGGAATTCACTGTTCTTGATCCCAAGGATCATGAAGGTTGCTGTTTTTAATTGAGTCCCATGGTGTTAGGTGAGATATATGATTCCTTTTGTTACCGAGTACTTTCAACTTTACTGTGGTGATTGGGTCTCACCTCAGTTTGTTGTGTTCCCAGGGTTGACTCCATGAAGGACTTGTGGATATCCTCGGATCTGCATTTGTAGTGATACCATGGACCCAATGAAACTGTGTAAAGCAGTTCAGAGTACAGGAATATGAATGATTATGCCATCTCCTTCACATTAGACATTAGAAAAATGTGTGAAGCTCCCACATCCTGTGATGTAACAGAAGTCAGTATGAGGCATATCTGAATGAGGTTGGGATACAGAACCACATGTCAGCAGGAATGGAGGAAAGGAGGGAGATTGGCATCTTTTTATTATCATTTGTTGACTGATACCTGTTGAACATTTAGGGGGCACTTCTTCCATCAGTTCTCCCCTGTAAACTAGTATTCCTTTCCATTCCCACCCCTCCATTAATTATTATTTTATGTATACAACTGATTTGACAGGGTCTATGCCTAATGCCCTCAGAGGTCAGAAGAAGGCATTTTTCTAGAGTTACAGGTGGTTGTGAACTGTCCTGTGGATGCTGGGAATCAAATCAAGGTCTGTGGAAGAGCAGTCAGTTCTCTTAATTACTAAGCCATCTCTCTAGACCTGACTTTTTATTCTAAGTTCATTTTAAGATGAGTGCACTGTGCCTCTTGTATGTAACTTTGAACTCAATTTCAAACATTATCAAATTTTTGAACATTAAAAAAAATTGTCTTATGTTAGTAATGTAACACATGGAAGAGTAAGAGTGGACTTATGGTCCCTATTTTGTAGGCAGAAATACTAATTTGAGGTCAGAGCAGGCTGTACATGACTTTTGTAGAATCACAGTTGTAAACTGGGAAAGGAGAATAATGCTCATCAGTTTTATCTTGCTTTTCTCCTTATGAGACCGTGTCTCTTTATGTACCACAGGCTGTTATCTTCTAACTCATGTCAATTTTGCTTTGGGAGTTAAAGGATTACAGGTAAGAGCCACCACACCTAGCTCAAGTCAGTTCAGTATTATAACAACCTTATGGGAAAGGAGGATCCTGGACCCAGAGTCCTGGTGTCAGAGTATATGTTAGGTTGGTCAGGAGCCAATTCTTGTATGCCACTTATGAAGTGTGCTGGAAACTTGTTTTAATTGGAATCTCCAGCAGTGGAGCTGACCTCAGGTAGGCCCGAGTGAGGCTCTCCTTTTTATCCTGCAGTTTCCTAGGCTTTATCCTCTCCAGTGTGCTTGTCATCTACTATCCATCTTCAGCTCTGTTCTTAATTGGAGCAGCTCAGACACATCCCCCTGAATCAGTGGTGGAGGCTGGAGACTTTGATGACACTGATAGTATACGTTTACTGCAACCACAGGGTCGTGCAGCTTCTGAAACCCTGACTAATGGGTAATGTGGTCTTTTTGGAAGAGGAAGTTGGAGACAGTGCTCATTTGTAAGAAATCTAGCAGTAGTTCTATTTACTGTGGTGCCACCCAAAGCCAGGGAAAGACAGATCTGTGGCTTTGTGACTGTGCAGCAGGCTCTAGGGTGGTGGATGACATGGCCACAAGGCCCCTGTTCTCCTCTTTCTCCTCTCCTTTCTTATTTGGGGTTTACTTTTGACTTCTTTCCCACTTGTCTCTGTTTCCTTGGCATTTTCCAGGCTCTTCAACAAGGGAAACTTTCCTGTTTTCTTTTTTCCTGTTTCTTTGGTTATGTTCTTTTGCTGTTATGATTTTACTCAAAAAAAAAAAAAACAAAACAATTCTCCATCCAGAGACTGCCCCACGTGGGGATTCATCCCACATATAGTCACCAAACTCCAACACTATTGTGGATGCTAAGAAAGGCTTGCTGAAGGGAGCCTGATATAGTTATCTCCTGAGAGGCCCTGCCAGAGCCTTACAAATACAGAGTCAGATGCTCACAGCCAACCATTGCACTGAGTGCAGGGTCCCCAGTGGAGGAGTTAGAGAAAGGACTGAAGGAACTGAAGGGGTTTCCAACCCCATAGGAAGAACAACAATATCAACCAACCAGATCCCCCAGATCTCCCAGGGACTAAGCCACCAGCCAAGGAATACACATGGCTCTGGCTGCATATATAGCAAGGACATCCTTCTTAGGCATCAATGAGAGGAGAGGTCCTTGGTCCTATGAGGGTTGATAGATCCCCTTGTGTAGGGGAATCAAGGGCGGGGAGATGGGAGTTGGTGGGTGGAGGAACACCCTCATAGAAGCATAGGAGAGGTGGTTTCTGGGAGAGGGGTATTACACTTGAAATGTAAATAAAAAACAACAAAAAAAAAAACAACAACAAAAAACCAATGCCTTCAACTACCTTTGATTTATATTTTATAGGTTTATTTTGTCTTTCTTACATGAGTTCTTATTTTATTCCTTAAAAAAATTATTTTTATGTTTCTCCTTTCCCCTATAGCTTGGTTCTAGATACATCAGGTTTTTTTAGTCTGTGTGATTGGTATCCTCTGGTAGGGATGGGTTGAGGCTAGGGGGAAGTTGTATTCCCTCTGTCACCTCAGGGTTCTGTCTTAACAACTTCTCTCTGACCTTCTGGATTCTTGCACTTTGGTATTATAGTCATCATTGAAGCTACCTTTCATCGAATGGTAAATAGCTCATTCTTGTATATGTGTGTACAGATGAATACCTTTATAGCATTGGAACAGAATATATTCTCATAAATATATGTCAAGTTACTAAAGTCACAGAAGCTTTGTGAGGTATATACAGTTATTGTCTTATTTAATACAGGAAGAAATCAAAGCTTAGGGATAGCAACTGAGTCAGAGTCACACAGCCGAGAAAGAACTGAGAGTTTGAACACAATAGTCTTACTCCAGACTCTACATCTTTAAACACTACATCTACTTTACACTCTTTCTCTCTCTCTCTCTCTCTCTCTCTCTCTCTCTCTCTCTCTCTCTCTCTCTTTCTCTCTCTTTCTGTTTATAAAACTCTTTCACATAAAAACACAATTCTCACCTCAGAGAATTAATAAGAGTGAGTGTAATCTGAAGCCAGATGTTAGTGACTGTGGCCCAGGAACACAGCTTCAGGTAACTCTAAATCTCATTTCCATCATGTCAATAGTTTTATGAAATTTTTATTAATATAAAGAAGAAAGTAATGAATCAAGGCACTTTTAATGCATTGATGAAAACATTAGGTGGTCAGGTTACAGCAACATAGGGAAGGCTCCACTATAGGCCTTAGATGCTGTGTGGTGGCATTCTTACTTTATGACAGGAAGAAGCTGGTAGTATGTTAATACATCAGAAGGTTTTCTCTGTTAGTCACAAGGATGTTAGCGTAAAGGTGCAGAGGGGTAAGGAAGTCTTTTAAAGGGACTAAGGATTGCCAGGATAATTATAACTAGGCTCATCTCAAACTCTCCACAGTCATTGAAATTCTCATCAGTTAACCAACCTTATAGAATGTTCCCTGTAAGGTGAGATGTTTTATTTTCTTGAAACTGTTTTTCAAAGAATTCATATACTCCTATACCAGCTCCCCATGCAAGTCTATTCATAACTATATATTCTATTTCCCCTTCCTGGGGAGACCCTTCCATCTCTCCTAGTCTTTATACCAGGAGATGGAATTAAGAGGGAAGTCAGAGGAAATACAGGGAGAGACAGATAAAATTAAGGGCCTTTTGAGGGGGTATGGAGATCCAACACAGTAGAGTTTTCCTGAAATACACATATATGAAGGAGATGTGAGTGGAATGCCAAATGACAGGGAGAAGGAGAGATCTCTTGTTCCCAAATGAAGTTTTCAGTTCTGGGAGTAAATTACATCTACTTGAATTGTTGGGCATTGGGGCCTCACAGGACCCTCAAACAATCAAGGCTATTTGGTTGCTTCCGCAAACTGATGGTAAGACCCTACTGTTGAAGACATACTGCACAAGTCAATGATCAAGAAGTTGTGCTAATATCTACATAGAGCCTTCATGCCTGTTGACCAGTATTCACGATATTGGAAGGTACTCTGTACAGTGCCAAAGCAGAAAGGTAAATACCAGTCCAGGTACAAACCCTTTGAGCTGCAATGGTGACCTGTCTGCAAGATGCACTAGTGCAGTAGTTGCACAAACTTATGGGAGTATCCTACCAGTATCTGACTGGATTTAAGGCCCACTCCATGATATGGAATCCATTCCCAACACTGCTCTGGTAGCCAAGAACCTGAGACTAGATAAGCCAGGGACCTAGGAGCAAACCAAATAAATACTAATGATATGCTAAAGGAACATCTTTAAACAATGTCTTGCTCGGCCATCATTACAGATGCTTCCTCCTGCAGTAGATGAGTTTAAACACAGAGGCGGGGCTCACAGCCAGACAATGTGCAGACAGTGAGAGACCTTGGAACACTCAATTGTAAATGAGATGTCTTTATCAAATTCTCCCTCCACTCTATAGGGCTCAGAGAACCCTTTGGAAGGGGAGGCAGAAAGACTGTAAGAACTAGAGGGAGTGAAGAATACCAAGGACATAAGATTGTCTAAATACATTAGGTACTGATGCTCATATAAACTTACAAAGACTGTGGCAGTGTGTGCAAGGCTAGCATGCATCTAAGCCAGAAGAATTTCTAGTGCTGAGAAAAGACACCAGCTTACATCCCTAACTCAACAAGCTATCTCCAGCTGATAACTACCTGTAAATGAAAAATTAGTTTTCTCCATTGGTGTCTCATTGACTATACAAACTACTCTTAAGGGTAGGCCTCATGCCCAGCAGTCATGCCAACACATGCAAATTCAATGACATTTGCATTTTTTGGAAGTTCATTGTCTCATGATTCTTTCTTAGGGCTTTTTAAAACAACAACAGCAACAACAACAAAGCCTTTATGGGTCCTTTTGTATTTAGGTTTCTGGTTTTATATTTTTATGAATTTTCTGTGTTCAAATAAGTCTCTACACATATAAGTTTCTTTTGCTTTTTCTTTGGTTCATTTTTTTATCTCATGTTTTTATTATGTTTAGATGTCTTGTTTTCTTTTTTTTTAAAGATTTATTTATTTTATTTATATGAGTACACTGTAGCTGTCTTCAGATAACACACCAGAAGAGTGCATCAAATCCATTACAGATGGTTGTGAGCCATCATGTGGTTGCTGCGAATTGAACTTAGGACCTCTGGAAGAGCAGTCAGTACTCTTAACCATCTCTCTGACCCATCTCTCCAGCCTTGATGCCTTGTTTATTTATTTATTTATTTATTTATTTATTAAAAAATTTATTAGATATTTTCTTTATTTACATTTCAAATGCTATCACCTTTCCTGGTTTCCCCTTCTAAAACCCCATAACCCATCTCCCCTCCCCCTGCTCACCAATACACCCACTCCTGCTTCCCTGTCCTGGCATTCCCCTATACTGGGGCATCGAGTCTTCTCAGGACCAAGGGCCTCTTCTCCCTTTGTTGTCTAACAAGGCCATCCTCTGCTACATATGCAGCTGGAGCCATGGGTCCCTCCATGTGTACTCTTTGGTTGATGGTTTAGTTCCTGGGAGCTCTGGGGGTACTGGTTGGTTCATATTGTTGTTCCTCTTATGGGGCTGCAAGCTCCTTCAGCTTCTTCAGTCCTTCCTCTAGCTCCTCCATTGGGGACTCTGCTCAGTCCAATGGCTAGCTGAGATCACCTAACTCTGTATTTGTCAAGTGATGCCTTGTTTATTAAGGAGAGAAAATGAGAATTGGGAAGGACCTGGGAGGAGTTGGGGGAGGGTAAACCTAAATCAGAATATATTATATGAAAGAAAACCTGTTTTCAATAAAAGATAGAAACAAAACAAAACAAAACAAAAACTCCATGTAAGTATGCGATTTGATGAGTATGGAGCTCTGGTTACTATAGTGATCAAATTTCTTAATTCTGTAAATGTAAATGAAGTAGATCTCCCTGGTAATTGTAGCAAATGGGGTAAGGGATGAAGTATTGATGGTACACCATGCATTGTATTCAGTACCAAGTGTTGAAGTCATTCTGTGATGAGCTTTTAGCAGCCTTGTAATTTGGCTCTGTTGCTTAAGCAGTTAGGTGATGAAACTGAGGTTTAAGATTAACTGATTTTTGTCAGATTATGTAATTTGTGAAGACTTAGATCTTGTAAAAGACCAATTCTCTTAGACTATGATGAACAAAAAAGCTGTTACTAGCCCCAGAGTCCCATGTTCCCTTGGGGCAGGAGGGGCTTGTGTTGTCCTTGTTCAGCCTCGTGTATATTTTGGCCTCATTTTATGTGATTAACATTCTCACTTGCTCTCAGAGTTGTCCCACATTGGCACTCAGGGCTGTGGTTGGTAGTCAGATGAGGAAACCAAGTATAGAGAATTTATGCAATTTGTCCAAGGCCACATGGAGCTGGAATTCTGATCTGTGTCTTAACTGGCTCCTCTGACTTTCACTGCCTCTCCATCCTGAGAGCAATTTGGCTAAGAGTACAACATTCGTAGGCTAAAATCCTCTATGTCCCAGACTGAGCCTTCTGGACAGCTGGGATGGCTGGACCCTGAGTTCCCTCTCCCTCACCTTCCTAAATTCAACTGAGCTACCAACTTTGTGTGGTCTAGAGTCTGGGAACAGACTATTATTTATTAACATTTTCAAATTATTTACAAGTTAATAAATAGATATAGTGTGGGTCCTAGAAGCTTCTGGATTTTTGAATAGGGAGTGAGCATCTCATCACACATAAACATATTTTCTTCAGGTTCATAGTCTTATAATAAAGGAGCCCTGGTTTTGCCTCAGCAGTAATAAACTTAATTTTCCTTCTTGTGGCAACACACAGAGAGGCCTTCTAGAAAAATTGCAAAATGAAATACAGACAAAGGAAAAGAAAGCCACTGTGGGTAAGTTCCTTCTTTATTAATTTATTTTTTAGGTTTGTTTGAATGAAAGCCAGAGATTCTCATCCCCTTCCCCATTTTTATGCCTGTGACAGAGGAGTAGTGGAAGGACAGCCTTTAAAAAAGGGCTTGGGCTTGCCTTGTTTAAGGAAGAGGGCCATATTTCCAAAAAGTCAAGGAAACATACTTTGTGGATTAGCAGGGGACTCTGAAAGCAACAGTGGCCATCACTCTTCTGGCCTAAGAGTTGATCTTTTTGTGGAGCTTGTGGGTGTATGCTGTATGCACAGAGGATGTGTGGGTACAAGCCTGAGAAAAATTCTAGGTGTCTACTGTAACTTGACAGTTTATTCTTTTGAGACAAGGTTTCTCAGTGAACCTGAAGTTTCTGTTTCACCTAGGCTAAAAGTGAAGTCACTAGGATGACCAGTGATCTCACAGGACCAGCCTGTCTCCATCCCCCAAATTTTGGGGTTATAGAAAGATACACCCAGAAACAAGTTTTTTACATCGGTGCTGGGGCTTTGAACTCAGATCTTCTTGTTTTCACAGCTGATTTTCTGAGTGTAGATGGCAGTGAACCTTACTCCTGGCTAAGTTTGTTTCAGGTTCGAGGATGACAGTTGGTCACTTTAAGGCCTTTTATTTCATACACTGCTAATATAAGAAACAGCTTTAAGTCCTTTTGTAAATAGATAACCCAGGTTGTAGGAAGCCATGGCTCCCTGTTTCTGAGGGCTTACTTTGCCTTTGTCTTGGTGGATATTGTGTATATTAAGCAGGAGCTTGAATCCTGGAGAAGGCTGTTCTCCTATCAGGTTTAGGATTTTGGCTATATCCTCTTCTATTTCAGTCAGGATATCTTTAACATTACATTTTTCTGACCCTGGGTGATGGGAGGCTGGCGGGGGGCGGGGTACTGATGTTAGTTTTAGAGCATGTTTTCTAGCTCTTGTTTGGGAAGCTAACGGGAATAGTGATGCTATATTGTGCAGTCATCTCTGAAATGCCTGTATATACAGCTCATTAATCTTCCTAGCACTACAGAATAGCATGACCCATTCCTGATCTTTGGTCTCAGTCTACTCTGACCATATTTAACTTCTTGGGTATTTTCAGTGACAAGCTATTCATGGTTATTAAAGGAGACTGTTCTTGACTTAGAATGGATGTTCTGTGTTAGTGTCTCTACAAGCTTTCCTCAACTTCCTTCCATTTCCCTTCTTCACTTCTCCCATTCCCTTCAACTCTCTATGGCCACCCTGTTCAGCAGAGTCTTTCACCAGACCTGGATCTCATCAATTCAGCTTGATGGACTTGTTAGTGTGCCACATAGATCTAGCTGTCTCTGCCCCCTAGTGCTAGGATTACAGAAAGCATGAGCTAAGATTCCCAATTACTGCTATAGCCTTCCTCCTTTTCTCTATGTGGGTACTAGGGATCCAAACTTGGCTCTTCATCTTTGTGAGGCAAGCACTGTAGAAACTGAGCTGTTCCTCTCTTTTTCCTTATGGGTGTACTTTTAGGAAGTTCTTGAATTTCTCTTTTGTAAGGACTGAAAAATATTACCTAGGGAAGGGATAGGGAGTTGGTGGTATGGACAAGTCGAGGGCCTGGCAACTGATTCCTCCTACAATGAATGGCCATTAACTTTAAATATAAATTTAGAAGGGACTTTCAAACTATAGCAGATACCTTTGGTTTTCATTCCTGTATCATCTTACCCTTTTAGATGTTCCCTTGGACATGTCTTTGTAATGTCTGGTTTCCAATCCCAGGATATCTGTACCTAGTGTGTTATGTCATGCTGCCTCAGTAAAACTGATTTAGGAGTTGATGCCAGGGTGTCTGAACTTCAGTTCTACCACTGTCTAGGAGGGAACCCCAGATTCTTTGGGTTGCTTTTTTTGGCCTCCTTGATAATATGGAAATAGGGACAGTTTCCATGAAGTCTGCCTATGGATGTTTAATGAATGAGTATGCTTATTTTTATAGCCTTTATTGAGGTGGCATGAGTAAGATGACATTGCTATTAAGATGACACAAATAGGATCATATTTTTTCCAGGAAAGATAATGGAGGTTTTCAGGAGTAATCAGAGTTGTAGCATTTACAGCCCTGATGGCAGGAACGGTAGCCCCGATGGTAGTAGCTGGTGGAGTGTTGGTGCTCACAATGGGCCTTTGGCTTACTGGCCACAGAAGCTGAAGGGCTTTCCTGTAAATGGTCTGTGCTATGCTGCAGCACTTTCCCCAGATACTTTTCTTCTTAATGCAGTCAGCCCATGCTAAGGTATTAGCAGTGAGATGAGCCATGTAGAAAAGTATCTAGATCAGAGGGATTCCTTGTCTTCTCAACAGCAAAATTTTCAACAACATAATAAAACCAAGGATATATAACAATGTTATAGAAAAGTTTGTAAATTAATGTTTCTCTCCCTTCCACAGTAGAAAAGAGTGAATGTCATTTAAGCTTTGTATTACATGACTCACTTTCCCTTTGTGTCATACGAAAGTCACAGATGTGTAAGGCGAAGTTTACTGCTGGGATTCAAGGCCACAATGCCTTGCTCCCTCCTTCCCAGGCCTGGTCCTCACTGTTGTTGTTGTTGTTATTATTATTATTATTATTATTATTATTATTATTATTATTATAGCGGTTTGATCTTGTCACATTAGCCCCCATGTGCCTAAATTACTTGGTGAAGATTTGAAGGTGGCTGCAGCCTTTTCTATGAATGGCACATAAATGTTTTTATTTCAATTATTTATTTCTTTAATCATGAGCATTTCTCTTTTTCTCCTAGAAAAAAAATGAGTTCTTTTCTCATTTCAAATTCTCCCTAACTAATATCTATTATAGTTTAAGGCTTGCATTCTTTATGTTCTCTTAATGAAATTTTATTTATAGCATATTGTTTTGTGTAGACTTTCCTGATGTTTGCCTTGAAAGGACATGTGCCTGAAGGTATTTTGAGCATAGCATGGGGGTGGAGAATGTTGAAATTTCTGAAGTTATCTAAATAAATATTCTGGGTCTGTATTTCTCTGAACACAAAATACAGAGCAGCTACCGCTCTTAGAAACATATGCCAGTTGTAGCTTACATTTTGCTGAACTGGAGAAACTGGTATGGCCTATAATCAGATGCTCAGAATGTAGACTTTAACAATGTCTTTGTGACAGGTTGGACACACTTAAACTTCGGTTGAGTCTCAGAGAGGCACAACTCAGTCTTTCATCATAAATTTGAAGGCAAAAGACACATGGAAATGTCTAGGCAGTATGAATTGTTAAGTCTTTCTGTTGAGTTACAGATACTGCAAGGAAAAGAACCATCTTAGATGTCTTTTTATTCCCTTAACAAATACTTTCCTGCTTTTGAGGCAGTTGAAGTGTAGTGCACTGGAGCTTAAAATGTCGTGGGTGTGGAGTAAAAAGACTAGGTTTAAATTCTGTGCCCTTGCATGATCCAGCTGAGACTGATCCAGCTGAGAGAGTTTCACTCTGTAAATAGTCACTCTGTCATGGGAGGTGCATGTCTTAATGTTGAATCAAGTACATATTTGTAGGCGCTGTGGCATGTATATTTCTATATATGGTGGCAGATGCATTTTCAGGTGCTATGGCAGGTGTATATTGAAGTGTTGTGGTGGCTGTTATATCCAGGTGCCTTACTAAGTTCTGAGACAGATGCAGTGGACACAGGCAGTAACTAGGTAAGCACTGGACTCCTGTCTCTCTTGGCAGAATTTCATCAATTCCTAAATCGATTCTTCCAGTGCTGGATTGCATCCTCTTACAAGACCTTATAATTTCCTGCAATACTTAACGATGCTTAGACATTGACTCTACAAATATCAGGCTACTAAAGGAATTATCCCTTGCAAAAGGTAGCTAGCCACTGTTGCCAGCCCAGAGTTGACAGTTCTTAGTCCCCATGTCACAGTGGTAGAAATTGCAAGGACTTGTCTGCACCATGCTGAGACACTATAAGCCATTCCAAGTGGTGAAATAGGAGAGTCATTTTCTCATTGAGGCCTTTGCTATGAGTTATAAAGATTTTTCCTTTCTCTCCTCCTTTGGGTTTTTTGAGGCTGTGTCTATATAGTCTTGGCTGTCTTGGAACTCCTTATATATAAGAATCACACACACACACACACACACACAACCACACCCATGCACCAGGTTGGCCTCGAACTCATTAAGAAATACCTTCCTCC
The DNA here is from genome assembly GCA_036184795.1 of Tokudaia tokunoshimensis. Taxonomy (NCBI): domain Eukaryota; kingdom Metazoa; phylum Chordata; class Mammalia; order Rodentia; family Muridae; genus Tokudaia; species Tokudaia tokunoshimensis. Next base: position 698,126 of record BTHU01000020.1, on the reverse strand, counting down.
CAAGTGCCATGATTAAAGGTATGCACCATCATTCACAGCAAGATGTGAAGATATTTCAAAACTGACCTAAGTATCTGGTTTTCTCTGGGTGAAGATGAGATGTACACAGTGTGAAGGCTTCCCTCAAGTCTGGAAAAGTTCAGAAAGGCATTTTCATAATTATTCTTATATAGGTTTTAAATATTTATTGTTTTATAGCTGGGTCAAAGCAGAAATTTGAAAATCTAGAACTGAAAAGATGTTTGCATGTCAGCTTGACCTGTTTTCATGGAAGTTGTAGGAAACAGGAAGTTTGCCTGCTCAGTGTCTTGCTGGGATTAAGGTCACTGATGGGATTTAGGTCACCAGTCTAACTGCTTCTTATCCTCACTTCCCTAGTGCTATTTCAGTGGCTTGATTGAATTGACCAGTAAATTAGAAGTTTTAAAGATTTTCCCATAATTCCTGTTTCTAACCTAGCAGAAGATACTAGTAGTTTCTTTTCCTTGGAAACTAAAATGTGTCTTTTATTCATCTGATTGGACGGCAGTGTGACTCCTCTTCTGCTGGAGTTGACCCTATAGAAACAAAAACAGATGACAGATGGATAACCCTCCAGAAAAAGTCAAGTTGTGCTGTAGGAGATTTTGGTACTGGAAGAGGTTTCCTGCAGGATGAAACAGTTGAGCTGGGTGAGACCCAGAGGGCAATGTTAATTAAGCAAATAAAGGGTGTAATGACCTGGAAGGAATGCAATGCTCAGATACCCTCTGAGGCAGTAGGGAAAGAGATCTCTTGATTTGTCTCTACCTATTCATTATCACTCCCAGGTAGCCTCTCCCTGCTGGAGAGTCTGAGATGGAAGGCCAAGGGCTGTGACCATAAGGAAATATAATGGATTCTTCAAAAGAGAGTTTCCCTTTGGCCTCAGGGTCAGTAATGAACATTACTTTCCTAGCTGTAAGTGGGAGTTGTTGGGAGAGAATCATATTGTGGTTACTTTATTGCCCAATTAATACATTTGGATCAGAGTCTTAGTGTTCTCCTGCATCATAAAGGTAACAGGAAAAATGCAGATTAGTGATCTCCTAACATGGGCCTTGTTAGGACATGGAAGTCCACCTCTGCTCCCCTGACTTCCTAGATATTGGGCCTCCCTGAAGATCATCTCATTACTTAATGAACCTGACATATAATTTAAAAGCATTTTTTCCTACCTACTACATTAAAAAATAAAATAATAATGCAGATGTAAGACTTGGTTTCCAGGTACTGTATTGGTGCCTGTGGCTTCCAACTGGGCACATTTTAAACAGTTTGGAAAGTCTCTTCAACGTTCTTTCTACAGCATATCTGTAAATATTTACTCTTTGTTTGCCTGGAAGTAGTGCACAAATTGGATTAGCATTTCCTTTCTTTTGACAACTGGCATTTTTCTTTTTAAGTGGTTTTGACAAGCATCAGGGCCTGATTATGAAATCACCAGGTGACCCTTTATCTTCATCAACAGCAATGAAGTTGGAAAATTGAGATTTCATCTGGCAGACAAACTCATTTTGTTTGACAAAGGGCCTAAAAGTGTTTGTAGACAGGAACAGATTGTCAGGCTCCTAATTCAGTTGGCCCTGTGATTAGTGAGCACACAGTTGTTGATGTCCATTTCTTTTTGTCTGAGTGATTAGGTAGAAGTTTAAGAAACTATTTTCTTCATATCTTAGGTACCCATTGCCTAGGCTGTCAGCATGTCATCCAAGGCATGCTTTAGATGCTGGGGAAATCACTATTGGAGAGAATTCAAAGTGCTGGCTTCTTAGGACAGCAGGCTTAATCTTCAGATAGAGATTGACCAATCACAGGATAGAGCGCTCTTGTCTGAAGGGGTTGGATTCAGATTTCAGAAATTTTCGGATTTTGGAATATTTGCATATAGACAATGAAGTCTACGTTGTGGGGGGAGTCAAAGGAAGAAGTGAGGAAGTGCATTTATATTCTGGTGCTTTGTACATACTATATACACGTAGCCTACAGGTAAGTTTTACAATATTTTCTAGTAATTCTCTTCATGATATAAAGGCAGGTTACCACACCAACACTTATATTTTGAAGTGTTTAGGATATTTGGATTAGGATGCTTCATCTGAGTTTAGCAAGTACCTTTATAGTCTGATATGTGCATCTCTTCTGATTCCTGAACTAAATGATTAAAAGTAAAATGATTTGTATATATCATTACTTTTATGCATGTAGATGCTGTCTATATTATGTATAGTATATACTGTGTACTATATGGATATATGAAGTTTATTGCATGCATGTAAATATTAATTATGTGTTCATGTCTGTATGACCAAAAGATCATATCCTGAGTTTACAGTTTTGTTTCCTCTTTTCTAGTTGTATGGTTTCTTTTTCATTTCTCCTTTTTTTGTGTGTATGTGTGTTTGTATGTGTTCATACATGGGTTTATCTGCAGAGTTCATGTGTGCATGTGTTTGGCGGTCAGAAGTCCATCTCAGATGTTCCTCTGGAGCCATCACTGTTTTTGTTTGCTTCTTTTAAGAAAAGATCTCTCACTGGGTTGTGGGTCTCACCCCTCCAGCTCAGGTAATTGGTCAGTGATCCATAGGAATCCACCTGTTTCTGCTTCCCCAGCATTTTGATCGCAAAGATGTAGTATTGTGCTGGGCTTTTTGTCCCCCATGGTATTTGCATCAAACTCAGCTCCTTTAACTTGTATGGCAAGTACTTTTCCTGCCTGATCCATTTGGTTAGCCATATTTCTGTGCTTTCTTGCTATAATATTTGTAAATGCTTTTTATATACTGTCCTTTAACACTGTGTTAGCATACTGATTATTCAAGAAAATGGATTTCATTATATTTTCATCCATGTATGTAAATTTGCTATAATCACACCCTCTTCTTGCTGCCCTTTCCCCAGGCCACCTCCTTCTTTTCTCAAATATGGACTCAAAGATTCTTGAAGAAGTTTTCTTCCTTTGATCTTAAATGAAGGCTCTCAAATATAATGAATAAAATTCTCAAAGAATTAATAAAATATAGTTAAAAAGTTGTATTCCCTCTGAAATGTCTTTAAAATTCATAGGTAATTTTTAATTTTGCTATTTCTAAAGCAAATAGCAAATGAAGAAACCAAAAACTTAGATTTTAGGTTCATTTCATTTGCTCTCTGGAAAACTGGTCAGGACATTTCTTTGTGAGTCTGTTTTCCCACCCATATAAGTCATTTTGGATGAGAGGAGGTCCCTTATCCAGCTCACTTTGATACCTGGTAGAGTTATCGATTCTTTAAAGTGGCTGTTGGCATTGCTGATTGGAGTTTAATTAAAACTTATTTAAGGTGGGTTGGAGAGATGGCTCTATAAGTATTGGCTACTCTTGGAGAGGGCCCAGACTTAGTTCACAGTACCCACCTGATGGCTCAGAACCTTTATTTTTTTATATGAGATATTTGCTTAATTTACATTTCAAATGGTATCCCCTTTCTGAGATACCCCTCCGAAAACTCTGTGTTCTATCCCCCTTCCCCTGCTGACACCCCCCCCCCCCAAATTTCCTGACCTGCCATTCCCCTATTCTAGCCTTCACAGGACCAATGACCTCTCCTCTCTTTAATGTCTGATATTGTCCTCTTCTGCTACATATGTAGCTGGAGCCATGGGTTCCTACGTGTGTACTCTTTGGTTGGTGGTTTAGTCCCTGGGAGCTCTGGGGATACTAGTTGGTGCATATTATTGTTCCTCCTGCAGGGCTGCAAACCTCTTCGGCTCCTTGGATCCTTTTTCTATCTGCTCCATTGGGAACCCTATGCTCATTCTATTGGTTGACTGTGAGGCATTGGTATTTTGATCCACTTTCCAATAAGTATCAAATAAGATCAAAGTATCCAAACTTTGGTCTTCCTTCTTCTTGATCTTCATGTGGTCTGGGAGTTGTATCTTGGGTGTTCTGAGCTTTTCCACTTATCAGCAAGTACATACCATGTGTGCTCTTTTGTGATTGGGTTATCTCACTCTGGATGATATTTTCTAGCTCCATTCATTTGCCTAAGAATTTCATGAATTCTTTGTTTTTAATAGCTGAGTAGTACTCCATTGTGTAAATGTACCACATCTTTTGTATCCATTCCTGTTGAGGGACATCTGGGTTCTTTCCAGCTTCTGGCTATTATAAATAAGGCTGCTATGAACATAGTGGAGCATGTGTCCTTATTACGTGTTGGAGCATCTTCTGGTTATATGCCCAGGAGTGGTATAGCTGGGTCCTCAGGTAGTGCTATGTCCAATTTTCTAAGGAACCTCCAAACTGATTTCCAGAGTGGTTTTACTAGCTTGCAATCCCACCAGCAATGGAGGAGTGTTCCTCTTTTCCCACATCTTCTCCAGTATCTGCGGTCCCCTGAGTTTTTGATCTTGGCCATTCTGACTGATGTGAGGTGGAATCACAAAATTGTTTTGATTTGCATTTTCCTGATGATTAAGGATGTTGAACATTTCTTTAGGTGTTTCTCAGCCATCTGATATTCCTCAGTTGAGAATTCTTTGTTTAGCTCTGTACCCCATTTTTAATAGGATTATTTGGTTCTCTGGAGTCTAACTTCTTGAGTTCTTCATATATATTGGATATTAGCCATCTATTGGATGTAGGATTGGTAAAGATCTTTTCCCAATCTGTTGGTTGCCATTTTGTCCTATTGACAGTGTCCTTTGCCTTACAGAAACTTTGCAATTTTATGAGGTCCCATTTGTCAATTCTTGATCTTAGAGCATAAGCTATTGGTGTTCTATTCAGAAAATTTTCCCCTGTGCCTATGCTCCAGGTTCTTCCGCACTTTCTCCTCCATTAGATTCAGTTTATCTGGTTTAATGTGGAGGTCCTTGATCCACTTCGACTTGAGCTTTGTACAGGGAGATAAGAATGGATCAATTTGCATCCTTCTACACGTTGACTGCCAGTTGACCTAAAATCATATGTTGAAAATGTTGCCTTTTTTCCACTGGATGGCTTTAGCTCCTTTGTCAAAGATCAAGTGACCCTAGGTGTGAGGGTTCATTTCTAGGTCTTCAATTCTATTCCATTGATCTACCTGCCTGTCACTGTACAAATACCATGTAGTTTTTATCACTATTGCTCTGTAGTATAGCTTGAGGTCAGGGAATGTGATTCTGCCAGAAGTTCTTTTATTGTTGAGTTTTCACTATCCTGGGTTTTTGGTTCTTCCAGATAAATTTGGATATTGCTCTTTCTTTCTAACTTTATGAAGAATTGAGTTGGAATTTTGATGGGGATTGCATTAAATCTGTAGATTGCTTTAGGCAAGATGGCCATTTTCAATATATTAACCTTGCCAATCCATGAGCATGGGAGGTCTTTCAATCTTCAGAGATATTCTTCAGTTTCTTTCTTCACAGACTTGATGTTCCTGTCATACAGATCTTTCACTTCTTGATTAGAGTCACACCAAGATATTGTATATTATTTGTGACTATTGTGAAGGTTGTCATATCCCTAATTTCTTTCTCAGCCTGTGTATCCTTTGAGTATAGGAAGGCTACTGATTTCTTTGAGTAGATTTTAAATCTAGCCACTTTGCTGAAGTTGTTTATTGGTTTAGGAGTTCTCTGGTGGCATTTTTGGGGTCACATAAGTATACTCTTACATCATCTGCATATAGTGATACTTTGACTTGTTCTTTTCCAATTTGAATCCCTTTGACCTCCTGTTGTTGTCTAATTACTCTGGGTAGGACTTTGAGTACTATATTGAACAGGTAGGGAAAGAATGGACAGTCTTGTCTAGTTCCTGATTTAAGTCGGATTGCTTCAAGTTTCTCTCCATTTAGTTTGATGTTGGCTACTGGTTTGCTGTATATTACTTTTACTATGTTTATGTATGGGCCTTGAATTGCTGATCTTTCCAAGAATTTTATCATGAAGAGGTGTTGGATTTTGTCAAATGCTTTCTCAGCATCTAATGAAGTGATCGTGTGGCTTTTTTTTTCTTTAAGTTTGTTTATATAGTTGATTACATTGATGGATTTCGGTATATTGAACCATCCCTGCATCCCTGGGATGAAGCCTACTTGATCATGGTGGTTGATCATTTTGATGTGTTCCTGGATTCCGTTGGCAAGATTTTTATTGAGTATTTTTGCATCGATATTCATAAGGGAAATTGGTCTGAAGTTCTCTTTCTTTGTTGGGTCTTTGTGGGGTTTAGGTATCAGAGTAATTTTGGCTGCATAAAATGAATTTGGTAGTTTCTATTTTGTGGTATAGTTTGAAGAGTATTGGTTTTAGGTCTTCTTTGAAGGTCTGATAGAATTCTGCATTTAACCCATGTGGTCCTGGGCTTTTTTTGGTTGAGAGACTATTAATGACTGCTTCTATTTCTTTAGGGGTTAACGGATTGTTCAGATCATTTATCTGATCCTGATTTAACTTTGGTACCTGCTATCTGACTAGAAAATTGTCCATTTTATCCAGATTTTCCAGTTGTGTTGAATATCGGCTTTTGTAGTAGGATCTGATGGAGTTATTTTTTTTTTTTAATTTCCTCAGTATCTGTTGTTGTATCTCCCTTTTCATTTCTGGTTTTGCTGATTTGGATACTGTCTCTGTGTGCTCTGGTTAGTTTGGCTAAGGGTTTATCTAGTTGGTTTTTTTCAAAGAACCAGCTCCTGGTTTGGTTGATTCTTTGTATAGTTCTTTTTGTTTCTACTTAGTTGATTTCAGCCCTGAGTTTGATTATTTCCTGCTGTCTACTCCTCTTGGGTGTGTTTGCTTCTTTTTGTTCTAGAGCTTTCAGCTTTGCTGTTAAGCTATTAGTGTATGCCCTTTCCAGTTTCTTTTTGCAGGCACTCAGAGCTATGAGTTTTCCCCTTAGCACTGCTTTCATTGTGTCCCATAAAGTTGGGTATGTTCTGCCTTTGTTTTCATTTAATTCCAAAAAGTATTTAATTTCTTTATTTCTTCCTTGATCAAGTTATTGTTGAGTAGAATGTTGTTCAGTTTCCATGTGTATGTGGCTTTCTTTTGTTTTGTTGTCATTCAAGACCAGTCCTTGGTGATCTGATACGGTGCATGAAATTATTTCAATCTTCTTATATCTACTGAGATCTGTTTTCTGACCCAGTATATGGTCAATTTTTTGAGAAGGTACCATGAGGTGCTGACAAGAAAGTATATTCTTTTGTTTAGGATAAAATGTTCTGTAGATATCTGTTAAATCTATTTTGTTTATAACTTTAGTTTCACTGTTTCTCTGTTTAATTTGTGTTTCCCTGATCTGTCCATTGATGAGAGTGGGGTGTTGAAGTCTCCACTATTATTGTGTGGGGTGTACTGTGTTGTTTGATCCTTAGTAAAGTTTCTTTTATGAATGTGGGTGCCCTTGTATTTGGAGCATATACATTGAGAATTGAGAGTTCATCTTGGTAGATTTTTCCTTTGATGAATATGAAGTGTCCTTCCTTATCTTTTTCGATTACTTTAGGTTAAAAGTCTATTTTATTCTATATTAGAATGGCTACATGAGCTTGTTTCTTGGGACCATTTGCTTGGAAAATTGTTTCCCAGCCTTTTACTCTGAGGTAGTGTATGTCTTTGTGCCTGAGGTGAGTTTCCTGTATGCAGCAAAATGTTGTTCCTGCTTATGTATCCAGTCTGCTAGTGTATGTCTTTTTATTGAAGCATTAAGTGCATTGATATTAAGAGATAGTAAGGGGAAGTGATAGTTGCTTCCTGTTATTTTTGTTATTAGAGGTGGAGTTTTGTTTGTGTGGCTCTCTTCTTTTTGTTTTGTTAAAAGAAGACTAATTTCTTGATTTTTCTAGTGTATAGTTTCCTTCCTTTTGTTGGTGATTTCCATTCATTATCCTTTGAAGGGCTGGATTTGTGGAAATATATTGTGTAAATTTGTTTTTTGTCATGGAATACCTTGACTTCTCCATCTATGGTAATTGAGAGTTTTGCTGGGTATTGTAGCCTGGGTTGGCATTTGTGTTCCCTTAGGGTCTGTATGACATCTTCCCAGGATCTCCTGGCTTTCATAGTCTCTAGCAAGAAGTCTGGTGTAGTTCTGATAGGTCTGCCTTTGTATGTCACTTGACCTTTTTTTGTTACTGCTTTTAATATTCTTTCTTTGTTTAGTGCATTTGATGTTTTAATTATTATGTGACTGTTAGAATTTTTTTCTGGGCCAATCTATTTGGAGCTTTTTATGCTTATTGTGTGTTCCTCGGCAACTCTTTCTTTATGTTATGGAAGTTTTCTTCTATAATTTTGTTGAAGATATTTACTGGCCTTTAAGTTGGGAATCTTTGCTCTCTTCTATACCTATTATCCTTAGATTTGGTCTTCTCATTGTGTCCTGTATTTCCTGGATGTTTTTGGTCAGGAGTTTTTTGTATTTTGCATTTTATTTGACTATTGTGTCAATACTTTCTATGGTATATTCTGCATCTGAGATTCTCTCTTCTATCTCTTATATTCTGTTGTTGATGCTTGCATCCATGACTCTTGACTTCTTTCCTTGGTTTTCTATGTCCAGAGTTGTTTCTCTTTGTGATTTCTTTATTGTTTCTACTTCCATTTTTAGATCCTGTATGATTTTGTTCAATTCCTTCACCTGTTTTGTTGTGCTTTCCTGTTATTCTTTAAGGGCTTCTACCTGTTTACCTGTGTTCTTCTCTATTTCTTTAAGGGAGTTATTTATGTCCTTCTTGAAGCTCTCTTTCAGCATTATGAATCTTGTATGCCCTTTGTATGAGATACTCAAAATTGATAAATCCCTGGAGCCAAAAAGAAGAGTGATAGTTTCCAGGGATGGAGACATGAATGTAGTGGTTATATTTAAATATCAGCTTGCTGCAACCTAACATCATCTGGAAAGAAAGAGCCTAAAGGATGGATTGCCCAGATCACGTCAATCTGAGGGCATGTCTGTGGGAGTTTGTCTTGATTGTTAATTGATGTGGGAACAACAAGCTCATTCTGGATGGCACCATTCCCTGGGCAGGCAGTCCTGAAGTTTAAAGGGCAAGAGAAAGCTGGGTGAAAGCAGCAGAAGCAGACAGTTTTAGTGCATTTGTTTCTTTCCATTCTTGAGTATAGGTGTGATTGGCTTCTTGAGTTCTTACATTGATTTCCCCTCATCTTAAATTGTAAGCCAATTAATCCTTTCCTCTCTTAATTGCATTTGGTCAGTATGTTTTATCTTGAGAACTGGAATTAAATTAGAATATAGAGACGTATGAAATAGTTGAAGGGTCTTTTCTTAAACCACTGAATCCTAAGCTTCATGGGATTGTATATTAAAAGTACCCCGTGGTGTCATCACTCCTCCCTTGTGAAGGACTTGCCAAGAGTCCTTGCCAGGAGAATGTTATTGCTTTAAGATGAGTCCAGCCTTAAAGAGGCCCTGTACTTCAGTACAGGACTGGACTGGATCTTTACCATAGATAATGTCCATTAAGCAAGAGAATGATCATGGAGGAGAGGTTCTATTAGATGCCTTTAGAAGTGTGTTTTCCGATCATCACATTTTCGTCATCTTTTAAGCCACAAATAATATCTGTCATGTTTTGTATTTAAAATGTTTTTCCACAAGCTCACCAGTCTTTCTCTCAGCTGGTGGTATTCCTTTAGAAGACTATGGAATCTCTAGGAAATGGGGCCTGACTGATAGAATCCAACCTTAGAAGGTGATATCTGATCCGTGCTTCTGGCTCCTCTCTGTGCTTACTGATCCACTGTAATGTGTAGAGCCTTTTGAACATACCCACAATGTTCTTAATTCTTTCATGTCTATAATGAGGACAGATCCTGTTCTCAGATCCTAGATGTTTCCTGGTAGTTTTCCTCACCATGGACCTTTCTCTTTGCTTTCTGAAATTGTGCTGCTCTGTGGTGCTGTTAAGATGTTTTCTCTTGAATTTTATTGCCCCTGACTTATGTCTGTGCATCTGTCCTTCATTCTTTCTTAAAGCTCCTAAAGAATATGGTTTCAAATGTGTAAAGATCTGAATCTCCAATCCAGGCCCAGCATTGGACTAGAAAACACAGCGCAGGCATGACATCCCACTGTGGATGTGGATGAGTGACAAAAGAAATAGTGACTTTCTTTATACTCATCAGCCCATGGAGATCATTATATCTCTAAAGGCCATGGAATTCAGTCATCTAGAGACTCTGCCAGTCTCCTTCACCAGGAACTCCTTCAACTGTCAGGAGTGCTAAATTGTTTCTTCTTTGTGGCAACCCTTGTTCAAAGCTTCTTCTAGGTATTGCTCAAGATGAATGAAAATGTGAGGCCTGCCTGCTTAAATCACCCTCTTCCAGAATGAAAAAAATTACAAGAATAAAGATCAAAATTGTTTTACGATCATGCCTGGGAGGAATTTTTAGGGAGGAATTAGGACCACATCCCAATCAAGAACAATGTGTGGATAAAAAGGAACTAATATGGGGAAGTCTTGCATGTAGGGCAGGCATCATATGGGAAGGAAGGGAAGAGGGAAACACTACATCCTGGGCTTTTGTATCTGATTAGGGATTGATTAAACATAGACATGTAGAAAAAACCCTCAAACTCCACTTTCCTGGAGCTATAGTCTGATGCCAGGATAAGGTTCTCTGCTTGGAGAGACTTTACATTAGAGGTCTGTTTGGTGGTACATTGTTGAAAGAGATTAACATTGGAAATGGACATTTTTATTTCTTTGGGCCTCTTTAACTTTTTTTGTCACAGAAATATATTTCTAGACCAGAATTAGTATTCATGCTGTCTGCCTCAGATAGCTATACTTCTTGCCCCAATAAAACACAATCCAGGCTGTATAAAGTGATGAAACTAGCCCAGTGGAGAGTACTTTAGAGGAAAGACAACTGAGGAATTAAACTTTCTGTACATGTGTTCACCTGAAGCATCCTTTGATCCTCCCTATGAAAGATGTATCTTCCTGAAATATTAACTAGGGCTAGGACTGTTCATTTCTGTCCAGTCTGCATTTTCAATGAAAAATTTCCTTATTGTATGTTGTCTGAACTGTGCCTTGTAAGGTGTTCCTAAGCAGCCCTGATCTCTACTCACTAGGTTCTCTTTCCCAATCCGACCATCAAAATTGTTTTAAGATCATGCATGATGTCATTTTGAGGGAGGAATTAGGACCACATCCCAATCAAGAACAATGTGTGGATAAAAAGGAACTAATATGGGGAAGTCTTGCATGTAGGGCAGGCAGCATATGGGAGGGGAGGGAAGAGAGAAACAATACATCCTCCATATGCTGGGGCATTAACCACCTTGAGTTCCAGTGCCTTTCTGTGTAAGTAGAGTCTCACAGGTGGGTCATAAAGTCTTTGAGTTAGGAACATGTGCATATGTCAAAACAAGTATATATATCATAGTTGTCCAGTGATTTCTTCCTTCCTGAACTCTCACATAGCTACTTCTGTTTCGGTCTTTTGTCTTTTACTGCTGCTGTTTATCTAGCTACAGAGCCTTCTGGATCCTTCTGCTTCAACTCCACTGTGATCTGTACTTACACTTTCCTCCTTCAGTTCTCTAACATGAAGACTTAGGACAGCCTTGAACACTACTCTGCAGGTATGCTGGTTGTGAGCCATAGCTACTGAACTCTGAAAATGTGCCATTGGTGTAAGCAAAGAGCATATATAAAGAAAAGGATGTAAAACAATGTGTGGAAATTATTCATATTTATTGTATATTAAATTTTTAAGTTTTTAAGTTTTGGTGAGGTAAAAAAAATAATACAATTATAATTTTCTCTGTTTTATTCCCCCACCCACCCACCTTTTCAAGGATAGTAGGAAAGAGAGTGGATTCTTCAAGAGTTGTTATCTCATCCCCAGAAGAATCATTTCCCAGTATTATTGAGATGTAGTTGTCTGTGCTCCCAGTTTGTTCATAGCTCATACATTCCAAGACACGAGTGCATGCCTTAGAGAATGGATAGCACTAAGTGCTATGTATATTTTTCCTGTTACACATAGAGCTATGATGACTTGTAATTTGTAAAATGTGTAGTAATAGAAGAACAACAATGACCAAAAGTGACAGAACAGTTATAATCATCTATTATAATAAAAGTTTTGTGGATATGGCCTCTCTCCTTCGTTTTACTTTTGATGTGAGATGATACAATGCCTGTATAATGAGATGGAGTAAGGTGAGTGACAGAGCAATACCCTGCCACTTAAGGATTGTTTGAGCAAAGTACTGTGTTATCATGGAAATCAGGATCCCTTCTTTGGATTCTTGTCTCCTTAATAAGAAAATCTAAAAACTGACTCAATAGAAAGGTAGAGGTCCATTTGATTAGAAACAACATGACAGGCAAGCTGTAAGTTTCAGGAGCATCTAGGACTAGGGTTATGGAGAAGAGGAAGAGACAGGGTCATGTCTTTTGAGTTAGACTTCCATGCTGAGCAGTACAGGTCAGCAAGCAGCTGCAAGATGAAAGATGGATAACTTTATAGAAGGCAAAAAAGCCCAACATGTTAGAGAAAGCAAACTTAGGAAAAAGATACAAAAAAGGGGGGAGGGGAGAAAAAGAAATGAGGTTCTTTTGCATTGCAGCTCAGAAAGCAGGCTGACTTAACAGAGCTGTATGGCCTTGGCTCTGTAACTGCACCAAGGCTAGGCATTCAGGGAAGGAAAACTGCATTCGTTTTAAGGGTGATTATCTTCTTAGCATGGCAGTCTTTCTGAGGGATGACGCCTTGGCCAGATGACTGATAGGCTCAGCTAGATTAACTTTTAAAGAATATTTCTTTCATTTTTAAGTGTGTGTGTGTGTGTGTGTGTGTGTGTGTGTGTGTGTGTACATGCACATGCACATGCATGAGCTCAATGTGCATGTGAGTGCAGGAGTCCTAAATAGGGTGTTGGAGCTCCTGGAGCTGAATTCGTAGTTGTTTGCTTGCCACTGAATGTGGATGCATGCAACTGAATTCAGGTTCTCTGTAAGAGCAATATAAAACTGCTTAGCTATCTCTCACCCCCTAACTAGATTAACAGCTTTAGGGATTAGACAATGTTGTGAATTGTGCTAATCTAATTGGGGTCAATCTGAAAGTTATGACTCTACCCAAGGCCGGATGTAGATTTTACTCTTTTGACCAAGAGGAATAGCTTTTCTTTAGTGGGCCTCAACAGACGCTTGTTATCCCTACTGTCCTTTAATAATATGGTAACTATACCAGATAAATATTAGAGAATCTGGGCCCCAGTGTGGGGAAATTGAGTGGGGCTCATGTGAGTGAGTTGGGTGGAGGAGCATATTCTTGGAGGCAGGAGGTGGGAGGATGGGTTGGGGGTTTTCGGGGAGGGGGAAACTTGGAAGGGGTTTAACATTTGAAATGTAAATGAAGAATATATTCAATAAAAAAAAAGATTGGAGAGTCCAACATCAGGAAGATATGAGTTGAGATAGGTGAATAGACATAATCCTTTTCCATCATGAATATCCAGAGATCCAGTTCCAAAGCTCTTCACCAAAAGAGCTTAATGCCTGGAATGGAATTATTTTCATCTTGAATTCAGGCGGAAGTTTGCAGAAAAGAGATAAGGAACCAGAGCCCTATTCTGGCATTCCTGGCCTCCAGCAAGAACATTCCTGAGACTGTTGCTTTAAACTAGCCAGTCAGAGATCAGAGAGAACTAGCAAGTGATGAGTTTATTCATCAGTAATTCTCAGCCACTGAAAACATTCTAGGTGTAGATAAGATTGTAGGAGGCTAGAAGCTTCCAGGACTAGGCCTAAGTTAGCAGGCAGTAATCCTTGGAGACAACAATTACTCCAGGAGAATAAAAGTTACATTTACAAGTTTTGCTGTCTGAACTAAACTAGTCTCTGTCTCCTGGCCTTATTGCTAATATTCTCCCTTGGTTGATCTAATAACAGAGACATTTGCCAGTTGACTTACAGGCAGGTAGCATATACTGGTTGGATACTCAGGATACCTGGTTCATTCGTATACATCTTAGAGGAGGGTGGAATGCCATGGGAATTCATCACATCACTGAGATATATCATGTTAAAAACTAGTGTCTTAGGGTTTTACTGCTGTGAACAAACACTACGACCAAGGCAAGTCCTATAAAGGACAAAATTTAATTTTGGCTGGCTTACAGGTTCAGAGATTTAGTCCATTATCATCAAGTCAGAAACACGGCGACATTCAGGCAGGCATCGTGCAGGCAAAGGTTCTACATCTTCATCTGAAAGCTGCTAGCAGAATACTGGCTCCTAGACAGTTAGGACAAGGGTATTAAAGCCTACACCCACAAGGCCACACCTACTCCAACAAGGTCACACCTGCCAACAGAGCCACTCCCTGGGCCAAGAATATACAAACTATCACAACTACTTAGAAGAATTTTCCATTTGATATCTTTAAGCCACATTTTAGTCCCTTGTGGCAAGGAAGTGGAGTAAGTATAACTAAGTTTTTTTCACAGGGCAATCTCTTTTTAAACAATGAGTGTAGTTGGTTTATAGAGTAGTAACATACAAGTGATGAAGTCAGAGGGGTTTCTACTTCCCTTCTCCAGGTGAAATAACATTTTTTTTCACTTTAGTAATTTTCTCTCTACCAAGAAATGACCTGGAGGCAACTGCACAGCCCACAACACATAATATTCATTCCCTCCTGATTCACAGATATCAGAGCAAGAAGTCGTTCATGTCTTACTGGCCCCAGAATTTGATTGCGTAAGGTGTTAAAATACAACCAATCAATTTTAATCTTAATCCCTCAGTGTCTCACATTATTTCCCCTTCAGTGTATTTTTATTTTAGTGGTTCTCCCTGGTTCCTTTCAGCTGCAGTTGGAATTGCCATGGACTCTCACATCAAACTGCTGAGGGCACAGGATATCTAATGGCTTTGCCAGGGTAGCCATCAGATGCAAGCCAGCACTTGAACCACACCTCCAGACTCCTGTGTCTTGTGAAAGCTAGGAAACTTTTGCTATGTGTGAATCGGTCGTATGCTTTGCTTTTCATGCAGCAGAGACAAGATGGGTAGAATTCTCAGTTGAGAATGAATATATTTGAGCCACATATATGAAGGAAAATAGGTGAAGGAGACCATTGCTGTTGATCTGAGACATCACAGTAATTCTGAATTAAAAGAACATGGTTCCACATAGCCAGAGATCTAGATTAGAGAGTAGGATCAAGGCAAACTAATCTGCAGGGATATAGCCCTGAATGGCCTATACAAAACAAGGAATATCTGGGTTTCAGTGTTTATTCTAGTCATATTGGATGTGCATTTAGGCTGAGGACTATCTGCAGGAGGAGATGCTGTAGGCTGTAATGTAGACATGATCCAGACTTAATGTGAATTGTGAGGTACTTGTGATTTTGCTGTAGGCAGAAAACGAAAGAAAATTACCAAAATAAACTTTGCTACTGACCTTCCGTGCAATGGAGAGTGTCTGAGGGGGTGCACCATTACTTAGAGGGCCTTCTTGAGGAACTGTGCAAATTTTCTTTCTTATATTACAAAACTGGTTAGCAGACTTCTGTTTTAAAAAGCTACATTTAAATAATTCTAGACTAAGTACAAGATATTGTGTCTGAGGGCACACTCCTTTATGTGTTCAGCAAATATCAGACATTGTTGTCTGAGTCCGCAGGTATTGTGCTGGCAAGGTTTATGTCAGCTTGGCATAAGCTGAAGTCAGGAGGAGGTGGCTGTCTTTGAACTTTCTGTGTAGACAAGATTAGCCTCCAACTCAGAGATCTGCCTGCCTCTGCCTCCAGAGTGCTGGGATTAAAGGCCAGTGCCACCACATCAAACCCTAAACTTTAATTCCTTTATCCATGTTGGAAGCTTAGCTGGGTGGGCTATTGCCCTGAGGTTACCACTTCCTGTATTCTATTTAGCATCAGCCTTTTTAAAAAACACTTTTTCCTGGTGTTCCTTTTTTCCTCAAACTGTACATTTTGTGTTTGTTCTTGATCAGCTTACTCATTTTCATTATAGATTTGTAAAAGCATGGCCAGTAATAACCACTGGACAGTCAATATGAGGCTGTCTGGAATTTATCTCTGCCAAAGCTACTAATCCAAAACTTTTCAATTTAGCCTCAGGCAAACAAACAAACAAAACAACACATACACACACTTTTTTTATTTTTTTTATTTTTTGGGACAAGAGCGTACAGTAGCCACATTCTTCACCAAAATATCACAAGAATGGTTGCTAGGTCATGGACTAATATTCTTCTCCCTTAAAACCTCTTGAACTAGACCCCCACAGTTCAAGTCACTTTCATCATCACTGCCTTTCCTTTTGCCAGTATGGCCCATTAAACCCAATTTAAAGCATTTAACTGTTTTCCTAATCCAAAGCCCCAGAACCTACATACCTACAAACAAAAAGCATGGTCAGGTGTACCACAGCAATATCCCAGTCCTTAGCACCAACTTCTGTCATATTCAATGCCCTATTTCTGTTAAGGGGCACCATCACCACAACAACTTTTGTAATGGAAAGCATTTAATTTGGGATGAGTTACTGATCAGAGGTTTAGTCCATTATTCTCATGATGAGAAGCGTGGCAGCACCCAGGCAGACAGAGTGCTGGAGAGGTAGCTAAGAGTTCTACATCAGGATCATCAGGCATCAAGACTGTGTGTGTGTGTGTGTGTGTGTGTGTGTGTGTGTGTGTGTGTGTGTGTGTGTGCGCGCGCTTGATATGTCAATATCATGGGCTCCCTCTACTTCATCCTCATCAACTTTCTTTTCTTTTAACCCATCACTGCCGTTTTGCCCTGGTTTAAGGATCATTTATCCCAGTCCAACTTGGTTAGTTCTTGTCCATTCTCAAGACAATCTCTATCTTTTCTGTATCTACCACAATAGGGGAGTATGCAGACAGTTCCAACTGAGATAATCATAATAAGTTCTCGGCTGACCATAGTACAGTTGTGACCTACTCAAGCTTCCTGGCTTTAAGTATGGTCTTTATTCTGCCTCAGATGCCTTTCATGGTCCTCTCTGTGAGGAGCACAGAAGCCACCTGCCATGTTGACTTTTCATGGCATGTACAGTCATATAAATTTCAGTCATCACATTGGGGGAAATTATGTTGTTTAATTAGTTCTTATATTCTTTGAAGTCAGCTTATGTCCTAGTTTTGATAGCATACCTGGTTAGTACTTTATAATAGATGCTAGCTAAATGCTCCTTTAAGTGTGTATAGGGGGCTCGCTCTCTCTCTCTCTCTCTCTCTCTCTCTCTCTCTCTCTCTCTCTCCCTCCCTCACTCACTCCCTCTCTCCCTCCCTTCCTCTCTCCCTCCCTCCCTCCCTCCCACTCTGTATGTGAGAGAGATAGATCCCTTATAGACCTCATCATTTACTTAAGTGTCTCAGTTTTGACATATACAAGAGTATAGCATCAAGAGTATAGCTCCATCCATGAGCCAGGGAATCTATTCTTAGAATCTATAAGATGTTTATTTCTTTTTTTCTTGTCTCCATCTGCTTGCTCATCACAATGTGATTTATCTCTTTTTCTTTGTTTTTCCTTCCAGAAAGTATTATGAGGGATGCTGAGGACTTCCTGCTCTGCACAGAGACACCAAGTTGGCATTAGAGATTGGCACTTCTGAGAGGATGCTGGGAATCTGCAGAGGGAGAAGGAAATTCCTGGCTGCCTCTTTGACTCTACTCTGCATACCAGCCATCACCTGGATTTATTTGTTTGCTGGGAGCTTTGAAGGTAAGAACAAAAGCCAAGTAAAAGGAAATGGGTGAGGGTAAGAGACCACAGGCTATTACAGAGGCCTAGAAAGAGCCTGGAAGCCTTAGTGTTCCTTGGATAAAATACTGAATTAATGTTGCCTGTCATGATAAATGTTAAAATCCCAGAGGTATTTGGCAGAAGTCAGCAAGGTGAGGAGTGAAATAAAAAACTAGACTAAAACTAAAATATAAGTTTCTTCAGAGGCAGGGAGTAGGTAGACAAATGTCCAAAGCCTGTTTGGTCACATGTCTTCTGTGTAAACACAGGGAAAAGGTTGAACCTTGGTGAGTGGCTTGACCTACCTTAAGCTAGATATTTCATTTATTTATCCATATAGTCATTTGTTCACACATTGAATGTTTTCTTGCTGATAACATCCTCAGTAAACTCAGTGCTGAGAGTCCAAAGATAACAGATCTAGACATTCACTGTCTCATGGGGGAGACAGAAAGGTTAACAAATCATCATCAGAGTCCTGAGATGGTAGTATACTGGGGGGAAAGGTTTGTAGGAGCTGTCAGGCTGAAGCTGGGGATGAAAGATGATCCTTCATACTGACAAGAGAGCTTGGGGATGGGGCATAGGAATTGCCTTCCCTGAACAACTAAAAGCAAATGATTGTTGCTGCCACTATCCAAAAATGAACAGGAAATATAAGACTCATTATTTTTTCAGGCATCAGTTTTGAATGTAGTGTACTGTCTTGATTGCTGGTGATTGTGTCTCAGTTTCAGGAATGGAGGCAATGGTGGTATAGATGTATAAACTTCCTTTTTAAATTTACCCCATACTTGAATTAGGAAAAAAAAACTTACATAACAATGTCTCAACAAAGCTGGTACTGTGTTTTTGAACATTTCCTTTGTGCATAATTTTATTGACATTCAAGGCTGCCTTTTATAGGCATTCAGGTCCACATGTAGAGTTTGTGTTAGTGAGGTTGAATATAAAGTTGACAGAGCTATGCTGAACAGAGGTGACTGTTCTTTCTGTAAATATTTTCTTATTTTTAATTATGTGTAGGTGTGTGTATGTCTGCATATGAGTATGTGCACGTGAGTGCAGATGACCAAACTCAGTCCTGAACCTCAGAATGGAAGTTGTTCTAGATGTTGATCCTGTGGTAGGAGCACAGTGTCACACCCCTGTCACTCTCCCCTTCCTCTTAGCCACATCCCTGGACTGGTCATAGATTTCATTTAAACTGCTAAATAGGTTAAACTGTGCTCTGGCAGTGAGAGACTCCTTTCTGTACAGGGAAATTGGTGAGTTGATGGTGATTCTGGCAAAGCTATGAGAAAAGTTTTCTCATCTCAGTCAACATGAGAGGGGACCTGGAACAGAAACAGGGGCACCAAGTGCTAGTTCACTTCTTGAAGTGAAACATGGCTGGACATGGCGGCTGTGCTTAAAGTCCCAGTTCTCTGGATCCTGAATAGGAATCAAAAGAAAGCCTTTTGAGTTCCAGCCTAGCATAACGTAACATAATGATACCTTTATAAAAACAAACTCTGTTGCAAACTATAGCAGAGCAGAACAGAATGCAACACGGCGTATCACAGCGAAGAAAAATAATAATAAAAGGAAAAACGGGCTTTTGGCAATACAACAACACTGCTAGTAATAATAGCATAATAATCTGGGAAGGAATGGAAAGGAGAGTTAGGGTGGATGTGATCAAGTTTGTGTGTGTGTGTGTGTGTGTGTGTGTGTGTGTGTGTGTGCATGTGTGCATGACATTTTAAAAAGAATTAGTAAAAAATATTTTAAAATTATCATAACAATGTTAACAAGGCAATAATGACGATGACAATATAAACAACTGATATTGTTACCATTTCTGAGTGGCATACATTGTACAATTTTTTTTTTACAATGGATTACTTATAGTGTAGTGAATGTTCCTGTTCTAAAGGTGGAAAGCATGCAGCATAAAAGCTTTATTGACCCGTCCAATATCTCTAAGCCAGTCTCGATGGAGACATCTTATCTTCAAGAGTTTCGTATCTCTCTACTTGCTGTTATTCAATGTGACTCCTTTGACTCCTGCTTCCATGTCTCCCTGCCGTGATAGTACTAGGTAAAGTGATCCCTGCTAAAACCCTTCCTTCCTTAGATTGATTTTGTCATATGTTTGGCCACAAAAACAAGGAAAGTAACTAGTATAAGTGGTTAACACTGAGTTACTGACTGTTTAGGCTTTGGGCAGGATTAGGTCAGTTTGCTCAGATAACGTTTGTTGGCTAGGTCTTTCTCCATACCTTTGGATATCTGTATTGACTTCTCTACAGATAGCTCTACAGATAGTCCCAAATGGAGGACATTTGGGACTTGCATCCTATCCTTCTCTTCCTCCTAATTCCAGAACATTACCTCTCATTGGATTACCTATGGTTACTTGCTTTGAAACCACAACACAAAAAATATAGTCACTGTTGTCAGAGGTTAGAGAAGATTTTGACACTTGATGGGGTTGTTGAGATGGCTCATAGGTTAAGAGCACTGACTGCTCTTCCAGAGGTTCTGAATTCAATTCCCAGCAATGACACAGTGTATCATGACCATCTATAAGGGCATCATGGGTCCTCTTCAGAATTTGGGTGTATATTGCATTAGAACACTCATACATTAAACAAACAAATAACTAAATATATAAAAAACAAGTTGGCACTTGACCTGTATAATATACTTTTTTTCTGTTCACATACTGGTAAAGAAAACTTCCCCTCATGGCAAAGAGGAGATCTAAGTTGTGGGCAGCTTGTAGCTATCTGTATTTATAATTTGGTATCAACTTAAAGACCCATTAGAAGCATCAAAATACCTGGTCAAGCCATAGCTGATAAAGTGCCTAGAGTCCTTGACATAATGATATTCAAGATTGTTAAGGAAATTTTGAAAAATGGGAGAATAAAGTTAATATTTAGTTTGGGTGTGGGTGCTGTATTTGTCAGCATATTATTTAAGAATAAAATTGAATCTCTGACTCACATCTTCATTCATTGGGTGCTAAGTGACATGAGCACAGCAGCAAAAATATCTAGGCAGAGTCATGAAGACTACAGGCCTGTACTTTTTTAGCACTAGTGGCCTGTAGCATTTACTTCTAGGATTTGCATTATAAGAATAGTCTTATAGACAAGTCTGCATGAAAAACATAGGTGAAAGACATTGTCAGCTCTTGTTGGTTATATAAAAAGCAGTGGAAGGAGTTTGGGATGTTTACCCTGATGACACAGAGGCTCAGTGTGACAGGATAAGATTCAGTAGTCAGAGCTGTCACTGGGGCACAAAATGAGGACAGCTCCAGTAGGCCCTAACTTTTGCCAGGGACATGGCCAGAAGTCAGATGTCAAGCCCCTTATTCACTGTGCATGGTTTTAATGAGCTGTCCAGGAAGGATGTGCGATGCCCCTAGGAGAGATGTGAAAGAAGTTCATTGTTGTAAAATAATGGTGATCATCTAGGATGATCTTCACCTGACATTGAGATCTCTCGACTCCAGAGGAATCTGAGTAGCCACCAAGAATCAAGTCATCTCTCCAATGGCTGTCTATTGCAGCAGGTACCAGTGCCTTTAAGGAGGTTCTGTACATACATATGTTTTTCTCTCAGTTGTCAATCATCACAGTGCTCCTTACACCCCACTGACTAACACCCTTAAGGCTTTGGCTTTTTAGTGGGCGGTGCCATAAATAATAGAGCATTGCTGCATGGATTTGTGGAAATATGGTTCATATTTTCAGTGGGCTTGTTTATTTTTCAACTGTGATTAATTTTAGTGAGTCTCCTGAGAGTGGAGCCCAGAATCTCCTCTGAGCTGCAGATACTCTTGATGTTGTTTAGCAGTCTGATTAGTTAATTGATTACCTGGAAGCACACAGTGGGACTAGAGTACTGATCAGAATCAGGCATTCCAGACTGTGAAGTCAGCTCAGGCAAGCATAGCTGGGTTCTTGGATCATGGTCCTTTGTTCCCTGAACTTTAGTCTCCATAACATGAAATAATATTGTCAAAATGAAGCAAACACACTGTTTGGCATACTAACATACACATGAGTTCTACTGAAAGTTTGACGTAACTGAATCGGAAGCGTCTAGTCTTTCTAATTAGGAAGAGCTATAAATGGAAAAGGAGGCACTTTTACCATTGTATGCTTGTATGGATGGAACTAGGATCAGTACATATACTTTATGCATTAAGAAGTTACTCATTAGAGAAACAATGTCATTTTTAACCATTAGGTCACCAGTTGTGGAGCTCTTCATTGCAGGAGTCCTTTGAAGCATGGTAAGTAAGCCAAGAAGGAAGATGCTAATGGGGTGGGGGTAGGTTTTTGTTTCGTTTTGTTTGGTTTTGTTTGGTTTGGTTTGGTTGTTGTTATTTGACCCTTAGGTTCTTAACTCAACCTCTTACTTCACACTGCTAATCTTCATTTCTTCCTCTACCTTGCCACCTAGCATCTCCAGCTCTTGTCTGTCTTGAGTTCCCCTTTGACCTAGTCACTGCCCCTCCCACTCATACCCTCTATCCATCAGATGTCACACCCTGGGCTTGGCCTCTTGCAGATGTGATTTTTGTTGCTTGTCTGTTTTCCTTTGTGTTTCTCGTTTCCTTCTAGAGAGTATCCAGAGCTACCCAGGGCTCCATTCTGCTGTTTGCGCTCTTCCCCTGGCCTGTCTCCTGGTATCTTCCCACTGTCTGTATGGCCACCCAGGTTCCTTCAGAGACTGCCTTGTGTGGTTTGTTTTCTGTAGGCTCTGCTCTTTCTTCAGAGACACTTTTGGTTCTGTCATCCTCTCTTTGCCTTCTCAGTCCACCTGACTAATATCTTTGGATCTCAGCCTCAGGACTCACAATCTTCCAATAGCTGCATTTTCCCTTCCTTGCTCTGCTTCCATTCTTACTCAAAGCTTCTTGTTTTCCTTCTTGCCATCAAGTGCTAACATCTAGCACCTATTACAGTATCTAGAAAGGACTTGGTCTTCAAGTTTAATGTTGGTATTCACATGTTTGCTAAGCAGAGGGGTGAGTACTCCCACCCTCCTCTAGCTCTGAGTGCAGGCATATCTCACTACTGTTTTCTGGTCAAACTTCTGATCTTTACAATGATCCTGATATTTTTGGTATCCTGAAATTTGCTATTTTTGTGTTCATTGGGGGTTCTGCTGCTCCATTGAGCTCCTTGGGCAAACTACTTTGTTTCTTAAGCTTCGCTGTGTTCTTCCTGTATGTAGCTCTTTGCCCATAGGCATCTTCTCAAACTGGGCCTTCAGTGTCCATGTTTACTGTCATTTCTCTCCAATGTCTGTCCCATGTGGAGACACTGTGATCAGCATTTAGAAAGTAGCATTTGCTCCTCTGAGATCTCTGCCATTGTGTGTCTCTGAGTTCCTTGTAGGAAAGGCCTGTTTAACTCATCATCTTAGTACCAGTGCCCAGCCCAATGTTAACTCTTTATGAGTCCGTAATTATTTATTTAGAAGAATTCTTCTTTCCACCTGCTTTTTTCTTTTTTCTTTTTCATTTTTTGAGGCAAGGTGTCATGTATCTGAGGCTAATCATGAACTTGCTGTGGATTCAAGGATGCCATTGAACTCCTGATCTTCCTCCCTGGAGTTAGGATAGATTTTGTGTAGAGTTCTCCTGCCCGGGGAAAGGGATAGGGGCTCCCGATTCCTGGTACTGTGAACATCTGTGATTCTGAGATCCCATGGCACAGCTACTCAGTCTCTCTTTCAATATGGTGATACTAACTCTTGGACTTGAGTGGTAATGCCCAAGCACACCTTCATTTTAAATGAAATTATCCTGCTACTTTCTCCCCGATCCATCTTCCCCCATGGGCCTGGTGGATTATATTTGCAGTTGTGGTTTTTCAGCACCCCAGGGGCAGATGTTCAGCTCTTGGTGAGCTGACACCATATGGAAGAAAGAGACCTAATTTAGGCATTCATTATGATGCTTCTGATAGCCTGTGATAAGCTCAGTGTAAGTGCTTCCCTTGACCGGAGCGTCAGGACAAGGGAGGGTTGTGTGTGTTACGTGAAGGCAGATCTCTCAGGAGCATACAAGGTATAGTTCAGTTATAAGCAGTATCTCGAACTTGTATAATTACATTTATTTCTGAGCTGATTTAAACTTGTACTTATACTTTGCATTTCAAAATTCTCTGTTGACTGCTCCTTCTATTCTTGTTGAATATTCAGCTACCAACTGAATATGTTTGGCAGCTATCCCAGTAAATTTCTACAGAAAGGCAAAGGGCTCTGACATCTGACCATTTTGCAGAGTTGCAATGAGAACTAAGAATTGTAAAGTTGGAACACATAGGCTGTGGGATAGGGGGCATGGAGTGTAGAGGAGAGCTTGCCCAACTGGGCCTGACTACTCAGCTTGGTGTACAGGGTCTATCCCTCAGCCCAGGGATCCTGCCAGCTTTTTCTGAATCTAGACTGTACAGACATGGCTTTACTCTTCCCTGGGGCTTGTCTCTGTGGTAGCTTTGATAGCAGCAAAGTCCATTTTGGCCTTCCAACTAATGCCCCACATGTATCACTTCTTAAGAATATTATGGGTTATATGAAAATAGGATGTCAAAAGCAAAGTGAAATGGAAAGGATAATATAAAAGGTGCATTGATGACTTTTGTTAAATCAAGAATGAAGAGCTTTGTTAGCTAGTAGACAATGGGAATTAGTACCGAAATTAAACAAAAACTTTCCAAAGATTTCGGTATGTGAAAATATATGAATGGTGTTAAGCAGCTCTTAGTGAACTTGTAGGTGACTTAAGCTAAGGAAGAATCTCATTAAGGGTAGTCGAGTCCCACCATTATACAGGTTAGGAGATGGTTGCTGAGGTGATCTCTGCTTTTTCAGTACCCAGTTTTGATCTTAAAATGACATTAGCCCTGTTGTAGGGTAGAGAAAATGACCTTGAATATTTATTATATTTACTGAAAGATCCTTGGACTCCAATGGAATTAGAAAGCTGGTTTCTGTGATTATAGTGCCTGTCTTATTCCTGGCTTTAATTACTCTCAAGAAACCATTTGAAAATATTAAATAGGCCATACTGTCAGTATACCAGAAGTTCTCAGCACTCATGAGGCAGAGACAGGTGGATATTTCTGAGTTCCAGGCCAGTCAGGGATACATATTGGTATGCTGTTTCACTAGATGTTATCAGTTTTGAAGTGTGATGAAGAATAGCCCTCTTTGTTTTTCCCTACCAAGGATATGAACCATTCTTTGGTTCTTAGTATCCATATTGTATATATTACCCATTCATCAAAAGTCTTGGTTATTTAACTGTTGCAGAATCACACTGCTTTTGTTCAGTTAATTCTTTTTTCTTTTTTCTTTTTTAAAGATTTACTTATTTCATGTATGTTGGTACACTGTCACTGTCTTCAGACACACAAGATGAGGGCTTTGGATCCCCATTACGGATGGTTGTGAGCCACCATGTAGTTGCTGGGAATTGAACTCAGGACCTCTGGAAGAGCAGTCTGTGCGCTTAACCACTGAGCCATTTCTCCAGCCCCTGTTCAGTTAGTTCTAATTGTGCTTAATAATGTTCCAAACAGGAATAGTGATGCTGCCAGTTTGGATAGGTTAGAGGAAAGCTTGAAAGTGCTGCCTTTAAGCTGATAGTGCTGATGTTATACAGTAAGAATGTATCTTCTGTCCATGAAATTATAGAGAAGGAGAAAGAGGGGCATGCTAGTTTTTACAACATACTCATTTTGTTCTCAAATTGCAAAAGTTATGGGCTCAGTGCATGGGAAGTGCTGAGCTAAGATGAAAATAGGCATTGAATTTGTATATGCAGGTACAGGAAAAAATCCACAATAGCTTTGAGCTTGATTGTTGTCTGTTCAGTTCCAGTATAGCAACTATATGGGTGTGTCACTTTGGGATAATTTGCTAAATATTTTGCCCTTGATGTAATCACTTTGTTGTGTATGATTTTTGTTTGTTTGTTTTGAAAACATGCGAATCAGGCACTCACTTGTCTGGCAAGTGTTTGATGATC
Source organism: Tokudaia tokunoshimensis (assembly GCA_036184795.1). Lineage (NCBI taxonomy): Eukaryota > Metazoa > Chordata > Mammalia > Rodentia > Muridae > Tokudaia > Tokudaia tokunoshimensis. The sequence continues at coordinate 672,302 of BTHU01000020.1, read as the reverse complement.
CAAGTTTGCATCACTAGAATACACATAAAACACTGGTTGATGGTGCAAGTTTATAATCCAGTCATGCTCACATGGGAGTCAGAGATAGGCAAAACTCCCTGGGCAGGTATTGGCTAACTTCCTGCCCAGTGAGAGACCCCGTCTCAAAAGTTGGAAGAAACTTGAGGAAAGCATACAGAAATTGTCCTGTAACATCCACAGAGATATGTACATGCATGTAACTCCCTTCATACACACACACACACACACACACACACAGAGAGAGAGAGAGAGAGAGAGAGAGAGAGAGAGAGAGAGAGAGAGAGAGAGAGAGAGAGAAACACACACAGAGTTGAGACAGTTAAGTACATAGTTGAATTTGAAGTGATTTTTATACAATTTTCATTCTTCAAGATGAGGATTTAATTGACCTTTGGAATTTATGAGCCTATGTCACTGTTTTTTTAACTTTGAAATTTAAATGCTCTTTAAGTGTAGAACTTTTCTTTGGAGATTGATATTCAATACTTCTCCTCTAACCACATACCCTCTGTTCCTTTTTGACATGTAGAACATTACCTCTACTCTGAGGATTTGTTCACAGGGTTGACTTCCAGATTTGTAATTTGTTCCTAAAACCTTGCTTCTGAATGGGTATTCTTACCAATTTGAAATGAGACTAGGATTCTTAGCAGCAACGGTGTCCTTTCCCTTAGTAGTAGAACAATGGTATTGTCTGACATTAGCATCAGTATTTGTTAATGCATGTTGCTATGTGCATACGTCAGTAAACACAGATTTGCCTGGGAAAGAAAGCATATTCTTACTATAGAAGATATGAGAACTTGAGAAGGAAGGACACTGTGCAATCTCTCAATATCAGAATGACAGTAACCTCCATCTCTGGTTCAGCAAGCAGGGTTTGTCTGCCCATGGTCCACAGTAGTGTTGAGTTTGGTCTGACCACTGTTTTCACCATTTTTAAAAACTGATTTCAAATGATTAAATGTTGAGAAATTCTGTATGGCATTCCTTTTTACCAAAAAGAGGAACAGTAACAAAAACGGATAGAGCTAGCAAACCTATGCCCCTCATGGTTGAGGCTGTCAGCTGGAATTGAATGGTAGCTGTCACTTTGAGGGTGTTGGATGCTCCAGCTTATGAATGTCTCCTCTCTCATTCTCTGAGTTATCCCTAACTTTTTATAAATGTCTCTCTCCTCTGTCATTCTCTGAGTTATCCATGACTCTTGTTTTATGTACAGCAGAATTCAGGTAAATGATCTTTGGTATCTGGTCATGCCTCTTGTTGACCTTGCCTGACTCAGTTAGGCTCTGAGCTTGAAACTTTTAGTTTACTCTTTATCTGGTTCAGGCCTATAGGCATTCCTTGAAGTATCTCTATTCCTCAATGAACTTCATACTTTCTAGAGGAAGATACTGAGGCTCAGGGCTATTGAAGTGCTTGATCAAGGACACTGACTGGTGAGACTTTGACCTTGTCTAAAAAAATCCTGCATGCTCCAGACTCTGAAGAACTTGACACGTATAAGCAACTGGGAGATGCCATTTCAAAGTCTTTATTGTCAAGTTCCAGACAAGGACAAGACAAACAAGACATGCGATAAGGGGCTATTTTGGGTATGAACACAAACCACGTTCTATGGCTAGCAAATTATTATAAGCCAACAACAGAAGCAGAAAATTCAATTATTCCTTTAATGAAATTTGCATTTTCTTTCTGCTTTGGACTCATACAATTAAGAGCAGAAAAAGACATTAGGAATCACCCAGGCAGGCCAGCAAACTGGACAGATGAGACCTTTGAGAACCCACAAGGGCTTTTAGATGGTTGAGGTAAATGTGGTTCAAAAGGGGCAGCAGTCAGACCTGAGTTTGGATTATACTTCTCCCCTCACAGAGTGACAGTGCACAAGATGCTCATCTCTCTGGCCATACAGCTTGCATGATCCACCAGGTGTGTAACAGTGGCCATTTGACAAAACTTCAGTTTTATTTTCTCTTCTTGCGCTTTTGTGGAAGGCAAAATAGTATAGTCCCATAGAATATACTTCCACGGTACTGGGGAAGAGATTGACACGAGGGGAAGGAGTTTACCCTGAAGATTAGAATAGGAAAAATATTTTATTGTGTACACTTCAAAGGATAACAAGGTGAATAGTAACTAGAGACGACATGCATAGATCTCTCTCAAGCTCTCCCTCTCCCTCTCCCTCTTCCTCTTCCTCTCTTCCTCGTGTGTGTGTGTGTGTGTGTGTACGTGTGTGTGTACGTGTGTGTATGCACATACATTCTGCACACTTGCACCTGTGTTTGTGTGTATACATGCAATAGGGTAAATTTTATTGTGTGCAATTTCTAGCATGTAATGTGTTTTGTGTTCAAGAATAGAGTCCAGATTGACCAGTGTACAGTTTAGGTAACTTAGCATAAGGTATACAGTTTTATAGTGGGCACCTTTTTTTTCCTGGTCTTTTATTAATGGCCTTTCCTCTGCACTATGGTGACCTACCTAGTCTAATACGCTTTGTTTTGCATGTGAGTAAAAAGACCCTCTGGGCCTTTGTGCTTACCAAGCTGCAGCCTTTGTGCTTACCAAGCTGCAGCCTTTGTGCTTACCAAGCTGCAGCCTTTGTGCTTACCAAGCTGCAGCCTTTGTGCTTACCAAGCTGCAGCCTTTGTGCTTACCAAGCTGCAGCCTTTGTGCTTACCAAGCTGCAGCCTTTGTGCTTACCAAGCTGCAGCCTTTGTGCTTACCAAGCTGCAGCCTTTGTGCTTACCAAGCTGCAGCCTTTGTGCTTACCAAGCTGCAGCCTTTGTGCTTACCAAGCTGCAGCCTTTGTGCTTACCAAGCTGCAGCCTTTGTGCTTACCAAGCTGCAGCCTTTGTGCTTACCAAGCTGCAGCCTTTGTGCTTACCAAGCTGCAGCCTTTGTGCTTACCAAGCTGCAGCCTTTGTGCTTACCAAGCTGCAGCCTTTGTGCTTACCAAGCTGCAGCCTTATGAGCTTCTTGTGACCCTGATTATAGCCTGTCATCACTGTTGTCACCTGTGTCTCTGCCAGTTCTTTAAACTTTAGTAATAATGAAGGCAGAACTTCGCTTGCCTTCTCCTTCATTCATTCCTGTCCATGTATATTTCCACACCCTGTTAGCACTCCTTAAAGAGGGTTGGAGAGGACATGAGACACTGTACCTGTTGTCATCTATGTCCCTTCAGCCAGTTGTGGGCCAAGTGGCCATGTTTGGAGAAAAGTAAATTACTCTACTTAAGGGACCATATGTGTGAGAACTTTAGAGTATGACAAAAAGTGTTGGGGCTGTGACTGGATTGACATGTCTGGTTCTAGTCCCCATGCTGCCCTTGAAATAAGGACTGTGTGTCCTATCTTAGCCTATCATAGCCATAATCTCCACCTCCTAAACCAAGAGTACTGCTTACTGTTTGACAGGAAACTAAAGAGTGCCCATGTCTCACAGAGAATTGTCCCAGCATCATTTCAGGTCTAGTGGCTCCTTTGAACATTCTGCCCATGCTCTCAAGCAAAACTGCCTCAACTTGTCAATGAGTTATAAGTTAGAGGTAAGAATCCTGGGGATGCCAGATTTCTCTTTACAGACTGTGGCCTTTTGAGCATGGCTGTTCTGCTTTTTGGCTCCTGCAGAGGGCACTGCTAGCCCCATTTCATAGAAATCTGAATTTTCTGAATTGAGCACAGCCAGTCATGGTAGTCAGAGCTTGATGTGATGGAAGCATTTTGCTGACCCTATTGGTACCATTGTGCTCATATAGTGATGTACTATTGAATATAGGCTTCCCTGTCCATATGGGCACTGCTTGCCATCCATTAGGGATGGAGAATAACCAGTTCTGATGCAGCCACTAATAAGAACTATGAGGTGGATCTCCCAAGATTCTTCATTTAACAAGCACAGCCAGGCATTACTGTAGGACCTGGTGCTAGAGCCTTCACACCCGAGTGTCCCTATTTCTCATGAAAATTGTCTATGCACCGATGTAGGGAGATGAGGTGATGTCTTCTGTCTGCCAAGAGGGCAAAGCAGAACTGGAATGAGTTGACTCCCCAGGGCTAGTTTCTAGATGGTAGTGCCAAGAGTTTTACAGCTTTCAAAAGAGAGGTGAGGAGGTTTGGGCAGCCTGTTTAGGACAGGTAGTTGAGGTTTCCCTACCAGGGCAGTGCTAGTGGCACCAGTGGCCGGAGCATGAGCCTGGTCAGTCAGTTGAGTCCAAGGTCCAACAATGAATGATTTGGGAGAGAGAACCCTTACTCAGGTGTTACAGCTCAGTAAAACAGCCACTCCCAAATTATCCTCAGAGAAATAACTTGTGGGCCTTATTCATGTAGATAGGGACTATATAAACATTAAGGAGTAGGGTGGGATTTAGGGGCATATGTTTCCTATTGGCTCAGATTGAGATGTTAGTGATGCTCTATTTGCATGGAGAAAGACTCCAGGTGTTTTCCCTACATGACTTACTGCTATGGTATTCTCACTGGCATGTCATGGTTACATATTCCAGAGGATGTACAGAAATGGGTAGGGAGTGCATGGTGATCTCAAGTCTCTGAGATTTCCAGAGTCTGAACTCACTCAATCTTACCAGTTCTTTTCTTTGGTGGCATGGCCTACCTACTCCACAATGAGGCATGGACATATTCATGGTATGCTGAATGGTAAGACAACAGTGGTATCTAAACCATCATGGCAAGACAAAGGACCAGGTAGCATGGTGAAGGGCTTGATCAGGCATGAGAATGGGCAGTACTACTTTAATAGGATGATTAGGTGGCATGTCAGAAGAACCAGGTAGAAATGGGAGGCCAACCATGTAGCTTGAAGGAATAGCAAAGTTTTTTGTTTGTTACCCTGTGGGAGGGCTGGTGGCTAATGAGAAGAGGTTAAGGAGTGGTATGAGCTCAGGCAATGCAAGGCCACATGCAGAGCTGGACTGAGACCTTGTGTCTGGATTTGCCCTTCTTGTTTTTGCCACTCCGCACAAAGCTTCTTCCTTTGCAACCAGTACTTGGCTTCTGCTGCTGTGCATAGGTAAGAGCCTGAGCCAGCCCTGTCCTGTAAGGAAGTCATCTAGATCTCTGGCTCCTGCATTTCCTGGATAAGAATATCCTGGGACATTTGCCTATTGTATTTACTTCCACCCACCTTGGGCACTGAGGACAAATCAAGTGTTCTGTTATCCTTGTTTTCTGGCCAACTGGTAAATATGCTTTTGGGTGGCTTATTGTGATTCCCCTCTCTATCCCAGCCTCCTGGCTTTGCATGCCATTCTGATCAACAAAAAGATGTCAGCACTGATTGATTGCCTGTTTGCCTCACCACTGATGCCTCACCATTGATGCCTCATCCTACCTCACCTCTGCTTGTAAAACCTTGGTCTTTACTGAAACTCTTTAGCCTGTGAATGTACTTTTCTGTTAATGATTTACTCTATATAGTTCTTAAGGGCTCTCCTCAGAGCCTTTGAAAGACTCAGGTGACATATTTTTTTAATGCAAGGCATGGCTGTTATTTACTCTTGAGTCCAACATGTTCATGTGGTGACCACCACTGTCCCTTGGTGGTCACAGGGTATTGATTCCTCAGTGGCCCCTTGGCCTCTATTGAAGTTCCATTTCTTACATGAAATGGCATCATATTTGCTATAACCTACATTCGCCCCACCATAGTCTTTAACTCATCCCTTAATGACTTATAATAAATAGTATCTAATATAAGGTAAATACTAAAATTAATGGTTGTTAGACTGCACTATTTAGGGAAGAATGATGAGAAAATAAAGTCTGCATTTTCATACATAGCAATTTTTTTCAGTATTTTTTAAGGCTTTGATTAGTTAAATTTGTAAACAAGGAAGTCATAACTGTATAAGACCAACTCTGCTTACTTTCCTCAGTCAATTGAGGTCCCTTGTCTGGCCCAATGTCTGGAATTGAAATTGAATAGATGCAGAGTACCAGAAATAAAAAAATGGTATCATCAGAATTAGAGATGTGGCGTAGTTGGTACAGCATTTGCCATAGAGGCATGAGGAAGTACGTTATAGTCCTCAGCATCTATGTGAAAAGCCAGGTTTAGAGATGTGTATCTGCTACCCTCGTGCTGGGAATGGAGGTAGAGATAAGTCAATTCCTGCACTTTACTGGCCAAATGGCCAGTCTGGCCAAATTGGTAAGCTCCAAGTTCAATGAAAGATCCTTTCTCGGGAAAAAAAAAGGAAGATAGTAACTGAGGAAGATATCTGGTAATGACCTCTGGCCTCCATGCACATGTGTACGTGCATTCACAGCAGTAAACTCATAAACAGGTACACATAGACATATACAATATCACCAACTTTATCCATAGAGCATTAAGCACCAAGTCCTTGGCTTGCCTCCACTTTGTTTCTCAAGGTTGCCCTATAAGGCCCAGACACATTCTTATTTAGCAGACAGAAATGGAAGCAGTGGGCTGGTGAGATGGCTCAGCGGTTAAGAGCACTAACTGCTCTTCCAAAGGTCCTGAGTTCAAGTCCCAGCAACCACATGGTGGCTCACAACCATCCGTGATGAGATCTGATGCCCTCTCCTGGTGTCTGAAGACAGCTACAGTGTACTTACGTATAATAATAAATACATCTAAAAAAAAAAAATAAGCCCCAGCACAAAAAAAAAAAAGAAAGAAATGGAAGCAGTAACTGGTTCAAATTTGAGAGCTAGAGAGTAGGGTGCTAAAATTTAAACAGGTCTGTTGTATCGATTATAGTCTGTCTTGGGTTCTTTTACTTCCTAAATGGACTGGATTCTAGACTTCACCTTTATTTGATGTAAGATCTCTCCCATTTGTTTGTTACCCATAGAGGTTGGGACAATTAGCTATTTCCCTGTATATCACCTTGAATGGGAAATGTACTGATCAAAAGTTCTTCACGAGTGCTGTGGTGTTTTCAACCTGCAAGTTTCAAACTTATATTTTGGAATTGCATGACATGTAACCTTCTCCCATCAATGACTAGGATCAGTCTTTGGAGAGAGACAGAGACTTTGAAGAATGATGATAATCTTTCCTTTCCCAACTTTATAAGGAGTCAGGCAGTGATTTATGTTTCCCAGAGGCTATGGCAATGTGGATATGTGACCCACACAGTGCTCTGTGTGGGTAGTTGGATTCCTACATTGTTCAGATTTTTCAGTTCCAAAATAACTGTGGGCAGCGGGTGCATATGGGAGTCTGTTCAGAGGAAACTAATAAAGAGATAGGTCTCAAAACACAGGCATCTCACCCACAACTTAATTTCATGTTTTGGATAAATACTGAGAGGCAAGTGGCATGACATGGGGGATAAGTAAGCACCTCCACACTGTGCTTCACTCTCTCAGACTCTTCTCATGGATATACCTGCTCTAAAGACTCTTTGATGAATAGGAAGGGATCTCTTTTTCCCTCTGGTCTAGCCTTTGCCCTAGATAGCCAGATGCTTTTTTGGTGGACTTGATTCCTTGTAGGTGAAATATCTGGGGCCCTGTAGGTTTTGAGCCCACACACTCTTCCTGTCTTTACTGTAGGATAATAAAATTTCACCCATGGCAAGTCTCTGTCACATATACCTTTCTGAGTGATTGTACTGTGTATTGCTTGGACAGGCACTAGCATCATCAACCCCCAAACCCACAACCCTGTTGTAGATGCAGTACTGGGTGTTGGTTGAACTAGGCATAGGTTGCAGCCAGTGGGCATCTGACTTAAAGTCAGAGTTCTTTTCCACCATAAGGCCTGCCCCTTCCTGCCCTGCTTGTGACTGACTGCTCTTGTGCCCCTTCTCATAATATAGTAACTGTGTGGTTCCTTCCCTGTGATGAGCATCCTGTGCGTCATCAAAAAACAGATGAGCAAGATACTGTCGTGGGACTGCATATGGCATAGAGATCCAGAAGTGACAGTGAACTGATTCTGCCATGAAAACACAGGATGGAGTGATGGATGTTGCATGGCTGGAAGACACAAAAGGGCTGCACAGAGAAGTTGATCATCCATCTCAGCCTTAAGAGGAGAACCTAGGAGAAATCATGATGGTACTTTAAATGACAGGAGCAAAACACCACTGGCAAGAGGAAGACTAGAAAGTAATCTGTGGACACTGGGTGTCAACATTCTGCTGCTCATTGAGGAGGACTGTCAGGCTTTTGGGGATGGAAACATAGGATTGTCTATTATGGTGATGCCTGTTTTCTTGTGAACCGCAAACTGCCTGGTCATTTTCACCTTTGTACTTTTTCACCTGTTCATCCCATGTAACATGGAAGCAACCTGAAGCCTGGCTGGCTTCAGTGTAGTTAGAACCTTGAGTCCATTCCAGATAAAGGTTCATATAGATGTTGAATGAATGACAACATTAGTGTGGTATGGCGGTGACATAAATTGTCTATAAATTATTTCATGTGTATAGATATACTGCTTGTGTGTGATGTATATGGACTACATGTATGTCTGGTATCTGGTGCCCCCAGAAGCAAGGAGAGAGGTCAGATTTCCTGAAACTGGGATTACAAATACTTGTGAACCATTACATGGACACTGAGAATTAAGCCCAGGTCCTCTGGAAGAACAGCCAGTGCTCTTAACCCCTCAACTAACTCTCCAGCCCTGAGCTCCAGATAGCTTTAAATCCTTTATGTAGCAAAGGATGACTTAGAATTCCTGATCTTCCTGTCTATACCTTCCAAGTGCTTGCATTACATAAACATACCACCATGCTACCACAACTGATTTTATTCAGTTCTGGGAAGAACTCAGGGCTTGATGCATGCTAGGCAAGTGCTTGACAAACTAAAATCATCCTAGTCTGAAGCTTTTGTTTTTGTTTTTCTTCAGTGTGAGTTCTTTGACCAAGATTCTGATACTTTGATATCACTAACACCTATGATTAGGGCCTTCACCGTTACCCTGACAAGTTTGTACATTCTTGGATGTTGTGGTTCCCTTGCGTACTCCTACCGCCATTTTCTTCTCCATGATCATTGGATAATTGTTAATTAAGCACTGTTTATGCTCGATAGTGGGCTAGAGTGTGAGAAACCCATTTAAGATTAAGCAATGTCTCCTGACCTCATGGAAACTGTCCTCTTGATGGCCTTAAGTGATAATAGTGGCTATCCACTTGCTCATTCTGAGTTTAATGGGTCTGTGGAGGAATACAGTTGAGGATTAAAGATTGGTGAATGGGTAAGGGAATCAAGGGGTGACAGACCTAAAGCTGAGAGCAGCAGTCTCTACAAGAGACTCAAAATTGTTATCTAAAATGCCCCCTGTAATGAAAGTGTTTGGGGACAAGAGGGAGGAACACATAGCCATCTGGAGACATCAAAGGATGGAGGAGGAAGTTATGTCATGAATAGAGTCTTCACATATGGTATAGAATAGTCTAGGCAGAAGAGGCATCCCAGAGTTCCACCATTGGTTATAATGAGGAGGTTATGGGGGGTGGTGGAGGGGCTGTTTGCTGAGATCATTGAATGATAGCAGGTGTAGCCTTAGAGACCTGCATGTTTAATTAACCAGGCTGAGGTGATCTTACTAGAAACTAAGAAGCAAAATCAAAAACCTGCTGTGTTCAGTGTTGGGCTGCAGCAAGCAGCCCCTTGTATTGGCTTCTGAGTCTCCCAGAAACCCTTTATCTTCAGTATTTTTGAATATCCCCTTCTGCTTCTGTACTTAGATTCTTGACGTCTCTCACCCCATCCCCCACCTCCCTGCATGCCTCCATCTTTGGCTTTTAGTGATTCTGTATTAATGGCAGTAATTAAGCTGCCTCATCTCATTGGGGAAGATACATTCTTCTCCATCAGACTCTGGGAGGAGCTTAATTAGTTTCTGTTCTCACCCTCTCCTTGCTGCCTGTGTGGATCTCCATGCTGCTGCACCCATGTCTGTGGGAAGCTTAGAAATCTGCTTCAGATCATTTACTTCTCTCACTACTTAGTGGAATCTTTCCTGCTGTCACTCAGGACCAGTGAGAGTCAAGAGAGGAAAGGGCAAGGACAGGTTTCTTCAACCAAAACTCCTGCCTTCATTGTCTTCCATCACTGCATGCCCTAGATAGGACATGTGGAAGGCATTGAGGCTCCTAAGTGCATGAAATCCTGCTTCTCCCTTGCAGAAGCACCCAGGTTCACGGTGCACTTTTCACACACTGTGTCCATGACTGTCTATAAACAGAGCATGTTGGATGTAGAGCATCAGGAGGCAGGAGGCAGGGAGCTTGGAGATTAGCTAGAAAATTAGGATTGAGGGAGAGAGCCTCAAAGTATGGTATCTATCTCAAATTAGTCCTGCTTGTTTGAACCAACTGTCAGCAATAGTTTATCATCCATGTAATGTAGATAGATGTTAACCTTGATGCTGCATAGCACATTAGACATGCTGTTCCATTTACTCTCCCAGAAAGGTGCCAGGAACATACATGCCCCTGTCACATTTGTTAGATGCTAAAGTTGAAATCTCAGGGACTCAATAAGCTCTGCTGAGGTTGCATAGCTTTCTAGGGTAAGAGACTCACTCGTTCTGTCTTCACTTTTCTTTGGTTATGATTTATTCACGGTACCTAGGATGTCTTGGTTAATTTGTTGGTAAAACTGGACCCTTTTCAGAATGCAAGATGCTCTAGATGAATGGCAGCAGGAGTAAACAGGATCTGATTCGAGGAAAGTGAGAAACTCAGTCGGTCCCTAACTTACACACCACCCCAGGACAGGGTAGTATTGCCAAATACCTCTTTGAAGTGAACCTTCTCCTCTGCACACTTGCCTTTCTTTCCTGTGTAGATCATCTGAGTTTCCTGGTGCCTTGATAGCTTTACAGTTGTGTGCCATAGTGATCTTCATGAGTTTATTTCCATCAGCCACTGTCCCTCTGCTCAGCAGCCTTCATCTCCAAACTACCCAGAGGAGCATCTAACGACTGTTCAGTCCCATATTACCTCTAGATCCTCCATTCCTAAACTACTAGGAGAAGCATATTTCTGAATTTCTCTACATTCTTATATTACCCCTGGAGGATCAATCTCTTGGCTCTGTCTTTCAGCCTGTGAATACACCTGGCTTGGAGAAAATGCTCTTTCTCTTTAAATTGGCTTAATTTGCATTCCACTAGCAATCTTCTTACTCTGAGGGATCCATGAGACATTAAATTACCTAAAAATGACATTAGTGCTAAGAATCCAATTCTATTATCTGAAATATAAGTTTTATTGTAAAGAACCACATAGCTTCCTACGCACTTCCCCGCTCAAGATTGTGCCCTCCAATCGAATCATATTAATGCCCCCTTCGTAGTTTGGAGGCCCTTTATGCTTATGACAGGTCCTCTTACATGTTAATAGTCTGAGAGGCATATTTACGTGGTTTTCCCCCTTGTCATTGGCTAGCTTTTCTGGCTATCGGTATAGACCTTAATTTTCACTGCAGCCTAGATTATGAATCTAGCCAGTTCCTTGTTTACCATTGTCTTTAACACTACAAGTATTTTATGCCCTTAATACTGTTTAGATCTTTGCCTTTTTCCTCCCTTACAGAATATTGTCAGGAATGCTCTCTCCTTGAACTTAAATCTTTTCTCTTTGTGTCCCTGCTGGCATTCAGACTGTCCCAAATAGTGACCCACACAGGGAAGAAAGGTGATTAGGTAGAGGAGAAGGTTCACTTCAGAGAGGTACTTGGCAACACTACCCTGTCCTGGGGTAGAGTGAAAGTTAGGGACCAACTGAGTTTCTCACTTTCCTTGAATCCTCTCTGTTTTGCACAGCTGTGTTGGGGATGGATAATATCCTTCAAGAGCAAACACTGAACAAGGTGTATGGAAATCCATATTTGAAGTTTCTTTTGTTATTGCTAAGTCTTGAGAAGGTGGTGCAGTGTCTGTGTTTAGTGTGTATCTTCCCTGTTTGACCCTGTTTCTCCTTGCAGGACAACTAGGCAGCTGACAGTTGACATTTCAAACTGCTGCCTATCTCAATGTGTTTATTTACTTGGGGTGTAATATAGCTCTATATGAGGAAGGAGGAATAGTTCTGTTGACCCATGCACTTCCAGGTGGAATACACATGGGAAATTTGGCCACACAGCCTGCTTCTGAGTCCAGGCATGTCCAGGACTCATCATGTGGTAATGGATGACTGGTTCTTCCCTCCTTCCTAGAATCTGCAAACTAAAGTGGCTTGGAGCACTTGAGTCAATTCTGTATGGATTGTTATAGACTATAAGGAGGCAATGAAAATCAACTTACAGTGGATCAGAAGTCTAAATATCAAAGCTAAAACTATCAGACTAAAGACGAGATAAGCCCGTGTTCTTGAGACTTTAGTTATTTATACTCATGGTTTCTTAAACATGACACTGTGGTCTTCCTATTACTTCATGACAAGCCATTCATTTCTTCATGTTTGTTCCCCTACACTTTTGTCATTTGTTTATCATACTGAATACATTAAAATGTATTCACTTCTGTTTGTCTCTGTTAATATTCTGGGATAGTTGAGCTTACTATTATATAGTTCTAAGGTCTATTGGTATGTCTGCCAGTTAGGAAAGAAGAAAGGACAAAGGGTGAAGGGAGGAGGGAGAGGAAGGAAAGGAAGGAAGAAGGGAGATAGATAGATGGAATGGATGGATGGTAGTAGGTAGGTGGGTGAATGAGTAGATGTATGAATGAATGGATATATGAATGGAATTTTTAGTTAGGTCAATAAATAGATGGATAATATATGAATGAGTTAATGCATAGGTAGATGAATGGATACATTGTATGGGAAAGTGGTAAATGATTAGTTAGATGAGTTGAATGGGTAGATAATTGGACAGATGGATGGTTGGGTAGATGGATAGGTGAATGGATGGTTAGGCACATACATAGATGGATGGATGGTCAACAACCAGTCAGTCTCATTTGGTTTCTCAATTCAAAGAGAGAAAAAGCAACTAGCATCAACACTCCAATTTTGAAAGCAAACTAATATTTGAAAGATATATCTGTCATCTCTGTTGGAATCCATCTTTGACAAGCAACCACAGGCAAACCTGTGCAAATAACTGACTATGCTAAAAGGTTCGCCAGTGTTTAAGTTTATTAAGTTAATGTGGTCGTTTTGAGTGCTGAGTGTGTTGTGGATTTTAAGCTGCTCATCACATCACTCATTCCATAGTTGTATCATCTAAAGGAATATGGAGATATATTAAGAATATCAAAGAGGCTGGGACCAGGAATTAAATTACTGTAGTTTGTCACCTACTGCTGTGTGACTTTTATAGATTTATCCCTACAGGCAGTCAACTAAGATCAGAGTACCAGCATTGCTCTTTTACTGTTGAGAATGAGGCATGCACAGGCAAAAGCAATCAGTTCTGCCCTTAAGGGGCTTCAGAATCTTGAGGCATCATGGGAGAACTATGAGTAAAACAAAATTCAGGTGTAGAGTGGTAAGCAGTGTGATGGAGCCTGGCAAAGAGTGCCCAGCAAACGTAGACTGCCATGCTTACTCCACAAAGAGGTATCAGGAAAACATTTAGATAGAACTTGATACCCACACAAGAAATATATTTAATTGTCCACTGGTACAGTTGTGGGTGGAATTCTAGACACACAGGAAAGCATGTGCAAAGGCCCTGAGACATGCAAGGCTTGTTGTCAAGAAGCTCCCTGATGGTGGAGGCTGAGATTGATGGCAGCAGAGCCAACTAAGAGAGAAGGGGTGAGACCTCTGATAGTGTGGGTTCTGTAGGTGGCTACAGTTATCTGATTATAAAGGCTCTAGTGTTTACACAGATGTAACAGCCCTCTCCATCTTCCTCCGTGACCCTTTCCCGCTCATTCTTTCCCTTCCTTTTCTTCCCTCCATCTCTCTTTCAATTTCTCCCTCTCCTGCCTTTCCTTTGTGAAAGGTCTTAGTCTTTCATCTCTCCTTACCCACTACTTGTAGAGCATGTGCCTTTGTCCTGCACCAGACGGAGCACAGGCATGTGACAGCTTCAGTAGTAGAATCAAACAAGTTCCTGAGGCTTTGGTAAGGTGAAAACACTTTAGATTCTCTGCTAGCAGCTCAAACTAGTCACAATACTCTAGACCACCAGTCAACTACTACTCCTTCAGCATATGCCGGCCAGGCCAGTCTTGAGGTCTTTACACTCAGTTTGTTCTTTTCCTTTCCAGATCTACATATGATTCTCCACCCTGCTCTGTGCCCTCAGCCTGATCTGACTACAATATCCACCAGCTCCCTGGCTCCCCATTTCCTGTGGGGAGGATCCTGGCAGGAGATCAATGAGAGGGAAGGAAGGGAGGCCAGGCTTTTCTTCCATTCTTCTTGTCTGTGGGCAAGAGTGGTGCATAAAGAATACATCTCCTGCAGGTGGCAGTGTCTGATCTTCCTGAACAATCTCAGGGCTCCAGGGGACATCATGCAGTTTCTAGAAACTCTACTTTCCTCTTAATGAACTTATTGGTACATAGATAAGGTGATTTCAGAAGACATGGTATAGGAAACAGAAGCCAAGAATTTGACTGCTTTATGATTTTCATGTAGACAAATATATCACCCTGGCACAATGACATTAAGTAGATTAATTATGGATTCTCTAATTCTATCCAATGCTGCCTCATTTGTTTACTTTTCGACACTTTGTTGAGGCATGATTGGCATAGGAAAAGATGATTTTGGAGATAAATATACCCCCATGAAATGGTTGTTCTAATCTGTGATCCATCACCTGCCTTTCTTGTTTATTATCATAATTATTTTGAGACAAAAGCACTTAACACAAGTTTAGAGTTTTAGCATGTTTCTTTTTATTAATGTTATTATTTTATTGGATATTTCATTTATTTACATTTCAAATGTTATCCCCTTTCCAGGTTTCCCCTCCAGAAACCTCCTATCCCATCCCTCCTCCCCCTGCTTCTATGAGGGTGCATCCACTCCCTCCTCCCCACCCTGGCATTCCCCTACACTGGGATATTGAGCCTTCACAGGACCAAGGGCCTCCCCTCTCACTGATGCTAGATAAGGCTATTCTCTGCTACATATGCTGCTGGAGCCATGGGTTACTCCATGTATACTCTTTGATTGGTGGTTTAGTCTCTGGAGCTCTGGGGGGTCTGGTTGGTTGATATTGTTGTTCTTCCTATGGGGTTGCAAACCCCTTCAGCTCCTTCAGACCTTTCCCTAACTTCTCCACTGTGGACCCCATGCTCAGTCCCATAGTCGACTGTTTCTACGCGTGGGACAGAGTGTTGTTGACAATAGTCGGTGTGCTGTGCTGCAGCTCCCCAGGTGCTGCTTGCTATACAGCTGTGACTCTGCAAGGTGTTGCTCCCTTCCTTGTTCTCATCTCCCAACCTCTGGCTACTGCCATTCCATTCTACCTTCTCTTCAGGTTGCTCAGTTGTGGTATGCTGTCAGAAGTCTGGCAGATACACCTAGGTATTCACATCCCTTGGTTTTGTACCCTAGATCTCCAAAATCTGCTAAATATTATTGTCTTTCCAAGTCTTCTTTAGTCACTGTGTCTAAAAATGCAAAGCTATCACCAGTTCTTATCATTCATCCCTAGTTCTTGAAACAGAGTGGCATATAACCTTGAACTGATTATCCTGCCTCTACCTCCCAAGTGACTGGATTATGGGCATTGGCTACCACAACCTGCTACCCATATACCTATCCATTCAGCTATACACCCACCCAGCCACCCAGCTTCCCTAGCTTCCTCTCTCTATATTTGACCTCACTCCCTTCTACTTTTTGTTTTTGTTGTTGCTTGCTTCCTTCCTTCCTTCCTTCCTTCCTTCCATCCTTCCTTCCTTCCTTCCTTCCTTCCTTCCTTTTTTATTTTATTTTTATTTTTGAGACATAGTTTCTTATGTGTAGCTCATGCTAACCTAGGCATTTTCATGTAACCATGACTGGCCTCAGACTCACTGTCTTCCTGCCTGAGTGCTTAAATTATAATCTTGCACAATGCCTGGTTCTTGCTACTTTTAATTGTATATGTAATGGTTATATATGTTGCTCTGTCTTCCTGGATCGGTCAATCAATCTCTCCCTCTCTCTCTCTCTCTCTCTCTCTCTCTCTCTCTCTCTCTCTCTCTCTCTCTCTCTCTGTCACACACACACACACACACACACACACACATACACACACACACACACACACAGCTGGGGGACAGGGAGAAGGGGCACTTACACATGGGGGCACAGACACTCTTAAGGTCAGGGAGCTTGCTTATAATATACCCATTAGGAGAATGTTATCTACATGAATGCCCTTTAATGGGACAGCAAAGTGATATTCAAACTTCCACATATCTTTTGGGACCTATATACTGCAACTCATTTGTTTCCTGTGACATTCCTTCTCAGGGGGCAGAAATAGTGGTAAGTATAAGCTTAGAGGAACTTAGGTTCATAATAGGGATAGGACTTGTGCCCACCCTGCCCTGAGTTCCTGCTATGGATTATCTTAGTTTTCAACATCCTCTGCTGCTTGAGAGTGGACTTTGGAGGCAACAGGCATACCTGCTCTTTGCTATCAGAGCCATTTTGAGTTGTAATCAGTGCAGTTCCTGTGCTACTATGCAGGAGAGTGTCGTGTAGCGATAGTCTGGTTGGACCCATTCCACTTGATCATTTGAACGGTCTATTTCTGTCATTTGTGTTGGTGATATTTTATATCTTCTGAAAGGCTAGTGCTTACCCCAATTGCACATGGCATTGTCCCATGTCCCTTCTGTTGCAGAGAGGAACCAGATTTAGTTCATTTCTCTTCCCTTGCTGTTGGAGAAGCCTGTGTTCTTTGATTACAGTTAGTATTATCTGCCGAGCCTCAGTTAATCATTTTCTCCATCTCCCACTGTAGTGCACACAGCTGCTTAGTCTGCAGTTTGGTGTTCTATACACATATATTTTAATTGTGATTCATATCACTTTTGGGAAGAGAGAGATTAAAGTTTATATTATAAATGAAGTGTGCATTATTTCTACTGTTTTCATTTTCTATTGTTGGTTGTCATTTTAAGACAATACTATATATGTAGGTTCCTTTTAAAAATGCTCATTCCCAAAATTACTTCTCCCCCATAACAATACTCTTGATCTACCTGGATCTTGTTGCTTTTATTTTATGAATATAGCCAGACAATAAACATTGGTAGGCCAATGACTCTCTACCTTCCTAATACTGTTACTCTTTAATACAGTTCCTCATGTTGTGGTGAGTCCCTACCATAAAATTATTTCATTGCTACTTTATAACTTTAATTTTTTCTAGTATTAAAAATTATAATGTAAATTATCTGATATGGAGGATATGTGATGTGGGTCCTCCAACGGGGTTGTGAAATACAAGTTGAGAACTGCTGCATTAGGCAAAGTTTAGATAACTGGTCAGCTTAGACCACGCAACCATCACAATAATGATCTGTTGGCTTGTTCCCTTAAAATGGGTTCAATTTGAAGACCTGCTATCTATTGAGGACCTGAATGTGTAGATCTGTGGGTCCTGCCCTGGATTTCCAGAGGAGGAAGCTTTTGAGCTGGCCAGTCTAGTAGAGTGGTACAATAGGGCCTACCTGCATAACATCTGTCTAGGAGCATCAGAGATGACACCCCATGGATGCATTGCCCAGTTAAATATCTTGGAAATTTTTAGTTTATGCAATTAATGTGGAGTCTAAAGCAACTGCTTGAGACTGTGTAAAGGTGGCAGTGGTGATGGAATATCACCATCATAGAAGTAGAAGACTTCTGCCAGGCAGTGGTGTCCCATGCCTTTAATCCCAGAGGCAGAGGCAGGTGGACTTGAGTTTGAGGCCAGCCTGGTCTACAGAATGAGTTCCAGGACAGCTAGGGCTATACAGAGAAACCCTATCTCAAAAAAAAAAAAAAAACAAGAGGAAAAAAAAAAGAAGACTTCCATGCTCTTTTGTGGGGGTATTCCAGGGTTTATCCTCACCCATCTTCCAACACTTAGGGTTCCCCTTTGGGATTTTGACCTTTGGCTACCCTTGGTCTTGCTGGATGAATTTAACTGTCCAACCAGTTGTGGCAAGATAATTCTCTTCACATTGCTATTCCAAATCTAGTCACATCTCAAAACTACCCTCCTTCCCTCACAGTATCACCTTAATTTCTTGTTCTTTTGCCATTTAGAGGATATTGACTTTTGTTAAGTTGTATATCAGGATTTATTAAGCAGAGAGCTAAATATTGATGGAGGCAAGGGACCATTACCTGAGTGAGAAGGGACTTCTGTTCCCTTTCTGCCTTTTCACTCTGTTGCTTAGAGTGCTATTCAGAGTTTGTAGAGTAAGTAGTATCCCAGTCTGTACAGGAGGGAACCAGTCACCCTGGTCCTGTGTAGGTAGTTAATACTCACCAGTGCCTGGGTGAGAGGCCCATGATCATGTGCTATTAAAATGTTGGCAGTATTTGCCATGTAGTGAGTCCCTATATTCTTTCAGAAGAAAGAAAAGTGGAGAGGGGATAGTTTATAGTTAAGCATCTGCCACCTGCCCGTGTCTCCTAAGTCAAGGGGTCAGAGGTTTAGTTTGCGTATTGCAGAGCTCAGGAACATTTATATGAAGCTGATGTCTTATTTGCAGTAAAATGTTAGTTCTAAAATTGGTGTGGCTGGTAGCCAGTGATTTGTTACGCCCCTGACTTTTTACAGTTTGGGGCACTGAGCTAGAATTGGGAGAAGTGGTCCAGGCTTGTGTATCAGCTTTTGGTAAGGTTTACTTACTTGACTTTGGTCTAATTCCTGTTTTGTTGTCTGTTTTCAATTTCCCCAGTTTGGCTAGGCCTGCCTCTCTTTGCTATAGGTATTTACCTACCTCTCAACCTTTCCGTTTATCTACTACCTGTCTATTTGTTGGTCAACTATCTACCTGTTTGTATAATTGTCTGTCTTTTTGCCTGTCTGTTTGTCCATCAGTCTGTCTGTTCATCTACCTACGTGCCTACCTATTTACCCAATGCCTACCTACCTGTTTAGCTTTTTTATATACACATCTATCTACCATATATGGGCAGAAATTTACCTACCCTTCAACTTTTTTATCCTCCATTCTCATCTTCCTGAACTTTGCTGCCTAGGTTGTAACTTAGTATGAACTCTTGGGCTAAGTTAATATTCCAGGGACTATTTTCTTACATGGAAAAAGTATGATATTATAAGTATCCCACAAGCAGTAATTTCCATACTTGGCAGTGGATATTTGGGCCTTTGCAGTTGTTTGATGGAAGTGGGATGGGCAGAGGATCTTTAATGATCACATACTGATAGCTTTTGCTAATCAACTTTATCCTGAGTTGGGACACTAAGGATGTCTGTAGACATTACCAGATTACCACAGCTGAGAATGCTGGCACAGAGCAAGCAGGTACTGGCTGTGCTAATCATGGTGTTATTATTATTCTGCAGTTTTTAACCTTAGGCACCTCTTCATGCTTCCTTGCACAGTACTAATCTGAGAGACATTAGAGGTCTGAGAACTTGTACCTATCTTCTTATTAAGATTCTCATGAGCCTGGAAAGTCATTCACTTCTGCATGAGCATTGAGGCTGTTCTGGAAGTTTTGTTTTGTTCTCAATATAGCAAAAGGAGAAAGCTAGGCAGACTTGTGAAGGTCATTTTGTGACCGAATTACCTCACTCAGGATGATATTAAGTTGTATCCATTTGCCTGCGAATTTCAAGAAGTCATTGCTTTTAATAGCTGAGTAGTATTCCAGTTAAGTGTACGACATTTTCTGTATCCATTCCTCTTTGAGAGACATTTGGGTTGTTTCAAGCTTCTGGCTATTATAAATAAAGCTGTTTTGAACATAGTGGAGCATGTGTCCTTATGACGTCTTGGAACATCTTCTGGGTATATGCCCAGGAGTATTATAGCTGGGTCCACAGGAAGTGCTATGTCCAATGTTTTCTGAGGAACCACCAGACTGATTTCCAGAGTGGTTGTACCAGCTTGAAATCCCACCAGCAATGGAGGAGTCTTCCTCTTTCTCCACATCCTAGCCAGCATCTGCTGTCACCTGAGTTTATGATCTTAGCCATTCTGATATGAGGTGGAATCTCAGGGTTGTTTTGATTTGCATTTCCCTGATGACTAAGGATGTTGAACATTTCTTTAGGTGCTTCTCAGCCATCTGGTATTACTCAGTTAAGAATTCTTTGTTTAGTTCTGTTCCCCATTTTTTAATAGTTATTTGGTTTTCTGGAGTCTAAATTTTTTTTTTTAGAGTGACCTTATATGGGTTTTTTTTTGAAAACAATTTTCTTTTATTGAAAAGGAAGTAAAAACATTTTATAATAAAATTGAAGATTTACATGGAGAATATTTTTGATAAAATAGAAGAGATATATAGAAAAACATGTTAAAATTGACAATTTTCGTGGAAGATTAAAGAGTAAAATGGTAGTCATAAAAACATTGCTAAATTAATTGAAAAAGGAAGTAGAAACATTTTATGATAGAATTGAAGATTTACGTGGAAAATATTTCTGATAAAATTATAGAAAAAAATGTAGAAAAGCATGTTAAAATTGAAGATTATCATGGAAAATTTTATATAGATATAATAATGGTAGGCATAAAAGTATTCCTAAGTTGAATGAAAGTGGAATTATAAACATTTTTGATAAAGTTGAAGATTTACATGGAAAATATTTCCAATAAAATTAAAGAAATATATAGAAAAACATATTAACATTGAAGATTATCATGAAAAATAATGCAAATAGAATGGTAGGCATAAGAAATTACTAAATTAATTGAAAGGAATTACAAACATTTTCTGATACAATTGAAGATTTACATGAAAAATATTTCTGATAGTCTATACCTTTTTATTTGGGAATTGAGTCCATTGATGTTAAGAAATATTAAGGAATAGTGATTGTTGCTTATTGTTATTTTTTATGTTATTTTTATATTTGTGTGGGTATCTTCTTTTGGGTTTGTTGGAAGATTACTTTCTTGCTTTTTCTAGGGTGTAGTTTCCCTCCTTATGTTGGTGTTTTCCATCTATTAGCCTTTGTAGGGCAGAATTTGTAGAAAGATATTGTGTAAATTTGGTTTTGTCATGGAATATCTTAGTTTCTCCATCTATGGCGATTGAGAGTTTTGCTGGGTATAGTAGTTTGGGCTGGCATTTGTGTTCTCTCTGGGTCTATATTAGAGCTTCCCAGGATCTTCTAGCTTTCAGAGTCTCTAGTGAGAAATCTGCCTTAATTCTGATAGGTCTGCCTTTATAAGTTACTTGCCCTTTTTCCCTTACTGCTTTTAATATTCTTTCTTTGTTTAGTGCATTTGGTGATTTGATTATTATGTGACAGGAGGACTTTCTGGTCTGGTCCAGTCTGTTTGGAGTTCTATAGGCATCTTGTCTGTTCATGGGCATCTCTTTCTTTAGGTTAGGGAAGTTTTCTTCTATAATTTTGTTGAAGATATTTACTAGCCCTTTAAGTTGGAAATCTTCGCCCTCTTCTATACCTATAATCCTTAGGTTTGGTCTTCTCATTGTGTCCTGGATTTCCTGGATGTTTTGGGTTATAAACTTTTTGCATTTTGCATTTTCTTTGACTGAGTCAATGTTTTCTATGGTATCTTTAGTGCCTGAGATTCTTTCTTCTGTCTCTTGTACTGTTGTTGATGCTTGCATCTATGACTCCTGATTTCTTTCCAGTGTTTTCTATTTCCAGAGATGTCTCCCTTAGTGATTTCTTCATTGTTTCTACTTCCACTTTTAGATCCTGGATGGTTTTGTTCAGTTCTTTCACTTGATTGTTTGTGTTTTCCTGTAATTCTTTAAGGGTTTTGTGTTACCTTTTTAAGGGCTTCTGCCTGTTGACCCATGTTCTCCAGTATTTCTTTAAGGGATTTTTTTGTTTCCTCTTTAAGAGCTTTTACCTGTTGATGCATGTTCTCCTGTATTTCTTTAAGATAGTTATTTAAGTCCTTCTTGAAGACCTCTATCAGCATCATGAGATGAGATTTTAAATCCAACTCTTGCTTTCCTGGTGTGTTGGGGTATCTGGGACTTGCTATGGTAGGAGGACTTGGTTCTGATGTTGCCAAGTAGCCTTGGTTTTGGTTGGTAGGGTTGGTAAAGATCTTTTTTCCAATTTGTTGGTTGCTGTTTTGTCCTATTGATAGTGTGCTTTGCCTCACAGAAGCTTTACAATTTTATGAAGTCACATTTGTTGATTGTTGATCTTAAGTCATAAGATCATAAGTCATTGATATTCTGTTCAGGAAAATTTCCCCTGTGCCCATGTGTTTGAGACTTTTCCCTACTTTTTATTCTATTAAATTCAGTTTACCTCGTTTTATGTGGAAGTTCTTGATCCACTTGGACTTGAGCTTTGTACAGGGAGATAAGAATGGATCAATTTGCATTTTTCTATATATTGACCACCAGTTGAACTAGCACCATTTGTTGAAAATCCTATCTTTTTTCCACTGGATGGTTTTAGCTCCTTTGTCAAAGTTCAAGTGACCATAGGTGTGTGAGTTCATTTCTATTTCATTGATCAACCTGCCTGTCACTGTACCAATTCTATGTAGTTTTTATGACTATTGCTCTGTAGTACAGCTTGAAGTTCTTTTATTGTTGAGAATAGTTTTTGCTATCCTGGGTTTTTTGTTATTTTAAATGAATTTGAAAATTGCTCTTTCTAACCCTATGAAGAATTGAGTTGGAACTATCAATGTCTTTATATTTTGGGCATTTGATACTGGTATTCTTCCTACTACTTCTGTGCTTCCCTCTCAATCTCTCTGTTCTTTTTTCCATCCTAGGAACACTGAATTTTTAGGAAGAGATCTTTATAATACATTATTGGTGGTCCTGTAACTGAAGGTTGTCTCAGTTTCGTGTTCCAGTATCAATATGGTTTTGATAATTCTTTGGGAGAGGTAGAATTTGAATAAGAGCAGTTGACTGTTTGATCTGGCAGTGTTTGATAGTTGCTTGGGCTGTCCCATGCCTTATGAATCTCAGCAGATATATTGCCACTCAGTGTTCCCCACATATGTTTCTGTAACATGCAGGCATGCACTATTTGTTGCCCTAACCCTCACTTATCCTGATGGAACTCTGTAACTATTCCTGGATGTTCTCTTACTTTCCCACATCCTGGGTGGTACCTTGCTCTCTTCTCCTGCAAGGTTCCTTACTTGTTTCTCCTTCATGCTATGCAGCCTTCTTTACTTGGCTTGTCATCATCTTTCCCGTTGAAACAGGATCTCCTTGAATAGTTCCGGCTGACTTTGAACTTGTGATCTTCCTGCCTTAGCCATCATGCTTGGCTTTGGAGAACTTTCTGTAAGTAGCACTGGCTGTCCTGGAACTCATTTTGTAGACTAGGCTAGGCTGGGCCAAACTCAACAGAGACCTGACTCCTTTGCCTCCTAAGTGCTGGGATTATAGGTGTGCACCAGTACACCCAGCTCATTTGGAAAGCTTTTAATGTCTTTGTCCCATCTGTTACTTTCATCATCACTACTTTGTTTTTACTGCTGTCCTCAAAGTGACTTTTAATTAGAAAAGTCATTTCTTCTGTAGAATATAGAATTTTAAATCTTGCCTGTATACATACCAAGCTCCTTTCTCAAACAAAGAAACATGCAAACAAAAAATAATATATATAGATATGAATACCATATATAAGTCTTTTGATCATGATTAGTACTGAAGAAAAGCATACTCAGACCAGAGGATCAACTGTATGTATTGCTGAGTGGGTGAGATTCCCAAGTCCTTTGAGAGTAGAAGGATTTGGCCTTCAAGGCAGCTTCTTGTTCTTGATTCACTATAACGAGTAAAAAGCAATGTGTTTGTTTCTTTGTCTGTATTTCACAAGAGGCCCCAGGCTTGACTGAGGTAATGATTTTGAAGACCCTCTGACAGCTTTCAAAAGTCTGTCTTCATTGTGCCTGTGGGTTGAATATTCTTTTTTGTTTTGCTTTGTTTGACTTTCCCCATTTCCTCCAGGGCTGTTGTAAGTCAGGAATATATACTGTGTATGAGTCAGTAGTAATCCCCTACAACTATCAAGCACTGTACCTGTGAGTTTCTGGAACCTTGAGATTTTTACTTCTTTCCTGTGATGCGCATTAGGTAATAGATACAGCTAAGCTAATTTTACTCTACAAGCAGTGGGCATTTTTGTCCGACTAAAAGCAACACACAAAGCCACACAACTTGCTGAAATGCCTTATTTAGCAATTCCATTTGGTTTCTTTCCCTTCCTTCCAACCAGCTTCTTTCTTTGCACTGTTCAGTATGTGTGATCTTACCAGAGCCAACTCTTCTGTGACTTGTCAGCTTAGACATTCAAAAGGATTTATCAGTTTCTCCATTTTGTTGGTATCTCAGTTAAAATTTCCTTGGGAAGATGGAAATTTTTTCAGCCACGCTGGCTGAAGTTCCAAGTGCCTTTTTGGATGAGGAATGAAGACTAGTATATTCAGTGGTGAAGGGTACAGAGTATGGATAGGGCATACAGGTAGTTGTAGGTCTCTGTTGGAAATATTTAATCAGATAGGGTAGCTCTCTAAATATTACCATCTCCGGCTAAGTTGAGGTTGAATATGGTGGAGAGTGGGTTTGGGTGGGAACCATTCCACATTTAATATAGTAATTGCTTGTGGGCTAGAAAAAACTGAGCCCATTGGCTGCATGGTGTTCCAGTTCTTAAGTTCGTGCCATTTGTGTCCAATAAAAAACTTTTTAAAACAATAAGCTGCAACTGCTGTGACTACCTCTGGGAGTCCAGTCAAAACATTAATTAATTGTCCTCAGTGTGAGCAGCTTTGCTTAAAAAACTCATGTTTGTTTGTTTTCTTCATCTCATTCTCTAACTTCCAATTTGTCACACCCAGTTCCTCTTGTAAATGATTGTCTGTCTTAAGACTCTCATCTGCATCTGTTTTGGCTCTACACAGCATAGTGTTCAGGGAGTCAGTCTGATGGGTCACATTTAGCTAGGAGTTCCAAGACTGAGACTGGCTTCTGATTTGCTTGGTTGACTGCTGATGACATCTTTCAGCATTGCTCTCTTGATAGAGCTAGTCAATATGCTAACAAGGGACCTTGAGTTGACAGAACAAAACAGCATATTTGGCATGGTTAAAGTAAAAACCTAGTGCCTAGAACTTTCTGCAGCCAAATTAAAAAATTGTCTTTACACCAGTGTTGTGGTTTGGGCCTTTGTTCCAGTGTCCTGTCTTATGATCTAATGAATGAATGAGTAAAGGAAGCATTAGGGAGAGATGAAATAAGAAACACATTCAAGAAACCCACAGATAGAAATGATGGGTTCCTTAAGAGAGTCAGTTAAGAGACTATCAGGTAAAAAATCATTAGGGAACTAGTAACAGAAACTCCAAGACAGATTGACTTAAGTATACTAGCATTTGTCTTACACAAGAACAGTGTGGAGGTGGGTAGTGGTTGGCATTGGTTTATAGCCTCATTTGTATCTTCTCAGTGTCTTTGCCTTCTTCCCACATTTACCAGATATCTTCAGGAAAGCAAGCATTGGCCAAAGGTAAAAGAGCAGGGTTGAGAATGCAACTATACATTTAGAGCAACATACATACATACATACATACATACATACATACATACATACATAAACTTTAACTGTATTGTATACCCTAAGCATTACCTGAATCCTAATTATATTAAAAGTATTTTTCATCTGAAATTCAATCTGATAGAACATACTACAATTTTATTTCTTAAATCTGACAACTCCAAGATATAATTTCAACTCCATGAAAGTAGAGTTTATAGGGTTTTTTTTTTTCCATTTTATAAAGCCGGGTCTACATGTTGTGATCACATACAAGCACATGGGGCGAGGTAAAGAATTCAACATAGATTGTGCAAAAAACTGGAATAATTTATCTAGTGGGAAACATAAAATTGAAATTAGTGGTTAGTAATGGAGAATTAGCTTAAAATTAAATGTACTCAATATTGTTTGTAGGCTCCTTGGAGATTTCTTAGTGTTGGTTTCAGAACTGTAAGATGAAAGTCAGTTATAAAGTCAGCCAGTATCAAAGCATGTCAACATTGACTGTTGCTCAATGACATTTGAGCCTTGTCTGCATGAATGGCAACCTTAACTTAGTGTTTAGAGTACCAATTTGCCAAGTGGGAATTTGCTTGGAATACTATAGTCTGAGCTCCCTCTACACCTACTCAGGCAGGTACTCTGGGACAATGGCCTGGTAATCTGACATTTTAATTATCCCTGCTATGATCTTGCTACACACTATGGTCTGGGAGGCACTGTTGTAGACACTGGGGTGAACTCTGGAAGCCTGCATGATATGTAGATATATCTTTATCTTTTGTGTATATATGTGTGTCCATGTATGCGTGTGTGCCTGTGTGTGTGTGCGCTCATGCAAGTATTAGTACATACATGTGTGAGTGTATGGAAGCCCAGGACTGTCCTCCTCAATTTTATTCTACCTTGTATATTTAGAAATGGTCTCTAGCTAGACACAGAGCTTACTATGTTTTGTCTAGTCAGTGAGCTAATTTATTTCAGGGATTTCACATGTGGTGGGATTATTATAAATGGGGTACAGTGCCAACCTAGCTCTTATATAGGTCCTGAGGATTTGAAATTTGTTCCTCATGTTTGTAAGCCAAGCACTGTGCTTGCCTATCTTCCCAATGACTATACCATATTTTCTTCATGTATTCTTCTGTCAGGAGGCATTTGTTCCACATGTTGGCTGTTGTAAGTAATGCTCTAATAGTTCTAAGACTGTCAACATGAGTTTGATCCCTAGGACCAAGATGGGGGTAAGGTGTTAATCCTGAGATTCACAAAAGAAAAACCAGTTCTACCATTTTGAGCCAAATTTGGAGCAAACTATGCTGACTAAGATGGACTTTTGCCAGGACCACTCCCTGGTAGCAGACTGTCTTTACTGCCAGTGGGCTCTCCCACCAGTGAGTTCTGTCATCTTGGACACGTCTTTTGAAGGGCTTTGCTCCTGTAATGGGTTTGTTTTCACCTGCCTGGAATTCTTGTGGAAGGACCACTATTCCAGCTGAAGCTGGCTTTCTGACAAATTTAAGGGCATCAATCAAGGGTGATACTAGCTTATATTACCAAAATTCTCCAGATACAAATGCCTAACATTGAACCTTGGCTTAGTTTCTGCTCCTTGGTGATGATGTCACTCAATTCTCTGAGCTTCTCTTTCCTTAAGTATAAAATTCTCACCATGCAAGAAGAAGCAAATATTAGCCCCAGGTCTCATTTTCAAAACCCATAGTTCAGCCTGGTGAGTTGGCTCAGTTAGGAAAGTGCCTTTTGAGCAAGCTTCAAGATGTGAGTTCTGGTCTTCGGAGTCCCTGTAAAACAGGAGAATATGTTTGTGTGCATATGTTGTAACTCTGTTTATAGAGGAGAATCCTGGGCTCACTGGCTAGCCAGTCTAGCCAGTCATAAAGTCCCAGATTCAGTAAGAGTTTCTTTTGAAAACGAGAAGATGAGATTGATAGAGGAAGACCCATGACATTGACGCGCACACACACACACACACACAACACACGCACACACACACAACACACGCACACACACACAACACACGCACACACACACAAGGATATATAAAGATAAAATAACCCTCTGTTTCTCCTTTTTTCCTATTGTGTGCTCTTTTCTCACTGCTCAGGTCTTTGTGAACTGTACCCATTTTTCCTAAACAGCTTTCCATGAACTAGTTCTTTCTGGACAGCCTAACTGATTTCTCTGCATGAATATAAACAGCTTCATGCCTGTTTCTAGAATACCTTGGACACCTGTATTCCATCCCTTGTTTTAGGACACATCAAAATGAAAGAATGGTGAATTCCAAATAAAGAAGTTTATGAAGTCACTTTATTAGGTCTGTATCTTTGAGAATGATCACGGCCGTCAACTCTTACAGCCTCTAGTTCTATTTTGTTGTTGCTGGTGTTTTTTTATTGGTTTGCTTTTCTTCCTTTTGCTTTGTCAGCCCCACATGAGTCTTTGGCTGTAACAGTTTACAAGTTTGGCCATTTCTTGTTTCAGGACATCATGGCATGGAGGTAGCCCAAGTCTCTCTTCTGACTTGTCCCCTTTTTCTCACTTCTGATAACTGCTGAGTCTCTGCAGGATTTAATTGGGGTTAAACATTCCTCTGTACTCCCTTTCCTGTAATACCTGGCATGCCCATAGATGCACTGTATCTAATATAGTGCCCTGTACACAGTAGGGGGATACCATCAGTGAGGACTAGTGATTTCACAGTGGGGGGGAGGGGTTTGATCTTCAGTGTATCAGTCTAAGTGTTTGGGTTAGAACAACATTCATGTTCCTCTAAAAATTAGTCTTAGCTTACTCTTTATTGTCAATCCCTCTATTCATTTTCCAGCCACATCTTGTTCTTTTTCCTTAACACACAGAATAGTTCCAAGTCTTTCATCTATGCCATTATTATTCCCAGCCTTCTCAGTACTATGTCAAGGTAATGTCCATAGTAATCCATAACTACAACCTAGTCTTTTTATATCCCCAATGATTCCAGCTCTCATTTCCCATTTGATTCTAAACTAAAACTCATCTCTTCTGAGATGCCTTTATTCTTTCAGATCTCATCCCTAGACTGATCATTGGCTATTCTTCAAGGGTCCTATAGTCACTAATACTATTTGTACCACATTATTCTACATTCTTGAGTAATTTTTTATCTCCTTGAATTGCTTGCACCAGATTGCTATCATGAGCTGTTGTCTTCAGAGCCTCTGGAAACTGCCCAGGGTGGTTCTTTATTTTATAACACTGGTTTCTTCAACAGAAGACGCTGCTTGTGAGCTTGGCTTTCTGCCCATTACAGAATAATGCAAAATCCCTGAACCCAATTAAATATGTCCCTTACTTACAATGAATGCAACACAAGTCTGATGTATGTTCCTCTTCTGTAAGCCCCTTGCAAGGTGGGGGAAAACGATAACCTTACTATCATTATTCAAACCCATTGCCCCCGATGTTTACATTTAATATGGTTTCTTGAACAGAAATGATACATCAGACTTGTGTTGCATTCATTGTAAGTAAGGAACATGTTTAATTGGGTTCAGGAATTTTTCATTATTCTGTAATGGGCAGAAAGCCAAGCTCACAAGCAGCTTCTTCCTAGATTATTTCTGATGGTGATACTGCTTTGATTCACTGTCTGGGTGAGAAGAAGATAGATGGAAGAAAGATCTTGGCTCACACCTGATACTGTTCTAACAGTATGTCATTCCGATAGCACATTAAAGCTGAGAAAGCTCTTTAGAGGTTACCATGACTCATTGATTCATCTACTCACCTATGCACATAGCCAACTATCCTTTCTCCTACCTATTCACCTGTCTATCCATCCATCCATCCATCCATCCATCATTCTAACCCACTCACTCACCTATCCATTCATCAATCTCTCCATCCACCTACTTACTCATTGACCCACCTGTCCATTTGTCCTCTCATCTATCTGTGCATTCAGCAATAATTTACCAGGAAATAATGTGTGAGGTTTGTACACTGAGTGCCCCAAGAGACCGCGAGCAAAAGTAAAATACAATTTGGCGAATAGTCTTCAATCAAATCATATTTCACTGAAGGTTGTGAGCTCATAGGTAAATGGCCTATAAAATGCAGGATAATAGACCTTTTTGTAAAAATAATAATATTTACATGTATGAGTATTATTATCTGCTTGTAGGTGTGTGCACTATGTGCAGTTGGTGCTCATGAAAGACAGAACAGGGCATCAAATCCCTGGTACTAGAAGTTAACAGGTAGTTGTGAGCCAGCATGTGGGTTCTGGGAATGAAACTCATGTCTTCTTAAAGGGCATTTAGTGGTGGTGTTAGCAGTTGAGCCATCTTTCCAGTCTCAAGCATGGTGTTTTTTATACCTTTCTAAAATTTGGTGTATCTTATGAATATATTTTAAAAACTGAAGCATGTAATGATGACTACAGAGTTTTAGATAACAATGTCATTTGGACAAAGCATAATGAGTTCCCGGATTAACTTGTTGCTGTCTTGACTGAAGTTATTGATAATTGAGGATGGCCTTGGTATATAACACACACATGCACATACACATGTACTCACAAACATGCACATACATAAACGTACACATACTCACTTCTAGACAGGATATGTAGACTTGGGTGTGAGTCTAAGTTTCACTCTGTTTAGGTATGGAACCTTCTGGGCACTTACTTGACCTCCATGAGTGTGATTCCTTTATCTACAGAGCAGGCTCTGAGACCAAACAGTTCTAAGCTCAAAATGGCTTCATGGAATGGTAATATGTTCTTTTCATGGATTTAGGAGTCTGGCTGTAATCTTAGCTCTGCTGCATGCCTATGGTTTGACTTTTGAGAAGCTGTTCACTTTCTGTCTAATTTTCTTTCCCAGTTATGAAGATGTGGTGGTGTAAGGACTGGAGTCTGCTCTGTCTGTGCCATTTGTGTGGTACCTGTAATTTTCAGTAGTAGTTGTGTTAAAATAAAGGTGGACTGTGATCCAACATGACTGTCCTTATAAGAAGAGTGTTTTGGTCAGGATTTCTATTCCTGTACAAAACATCATGACCAAGAAGGAAGTTGGAGGAAAAGTCAGGACAGGAACTCACACAGGGTAGGAACTTGGAGGCAGGAGTGAATGCAGAAGCCATGGAGGAATGCTACTTCCTGGCTTGCTTCTTCTGGCTTGCTCAGCTTGCTTTCTTATAGAAACCAAGATTACCATCCCAGGTATGGTCTCAACCACAATGGGCTAGGCATTCCCCCATTGATCACTAATTGAGAAAATGCCATACGGCTGAATCTCATGGAGGCATTTCCTCAAGGGAAGCTCCTTTCTCTGTGGTAACTCCAGCTTGGGTCAAGTTGACACACAAAACCAGCCAGTACAAAGAGAACAGGATACTCAAAGGTACAGATGTAAGATTGGTATAAGGCCAGAGGGAGAAGGTATCCACCTACAGCCATGGACAGGGACCTCAGAATGAACCAATACTTCTAAAATCATTATCTGTGACTCCCAGCCTCTGGACCTGTGAGAGAATGGTATTGTGTCTGCATTAGTTACTTTTGTTATTACTGTGACAAAATATCTCACAAAGGTAACTTTAGGAAGGAAGGACTTATTTTGGTTCCCACTTGAAAGGTTCAGTTCATTTTGGTGGCAAAATTAAGGAGGCAAGAGATTAGGGCAGCTGGTCACATTGCATCTATGGTCAGGAAGCACAGGTGAATGATGCTACCCAGCTTACTTCCTCCTTTTTATTCAATCTAGGACCCCAATCCAAGACATCAAGTTATCCACATTTAGGGTGGGTAACATAATCTAAATAAAATCAGACATACCTAGAGTTTTATTCCCATGATGATTATAAGTCCCATCAAGTTGACAATCATAATTAACCATCATACTATGTTATATCCCTCAGAATGAGGTGTTTCTGTTATAAAGATTTATGTACTGTTATGTATATCAGTATTTTGCCTCATGTTTATATGTGTACCACAGTGTGCAGAGCCTAGAAAGGTAAGAAGAGGGTGTTGAATCTCCCAGAACTGGAGGTGCAGGTTGTGAGCTCCCATGTGGTTGGCGGGAACTGAAACCTAATCTTCTACCAGTGTTGTATTTTAAAACAAAACAAAACAAAAAACAAAAACAAAACAACAAGAACAAAAATTCCCAGAAACTTGGTTTTTCATTCAGTGTATTCTGATTGTTGTCTCCCCTCCCCCAAATCTCTCAGGTGCTCCCCAGTTTCCCACCCATCCCAAATCCACAGTCTTTATTTCTCTCCATCATCAGGATACAAACAGGTATCCAAAACTAATAATAGCAATAAAATATAATTAGATAAAATAAAATCAAACACACCACAATAGGACAAAGCAGAGAAACAGAAGAAAAAGAGTCAAAGAAAAAGCTCAAGAAGCACATGTAGACATAGACACACACACATTTGCACACACATATTACCATAAATACACAAAATTAGAAATCATAATATATGTAAAGAATCTGCAAGGGGGGAAAAAGCCCCAACAAAGCATTATGAGACAAATAACCTCCAAAAATGCCATTGAGTGAGTAAGTGAGTGAGTGAGAGTGTGTGTGTATGTGTGTGTGTGTGTGTGTGTGTGTGTGTGTGTGTATTAGCCATCTACTGATGGATATGGGTCCTAGCATTAAGAAATGTATACCCAGTAAGTACTCTAAACCTTTGAAATGTTTCTTCAGCCCAGTTTGAGATATTTTGGAGGCACTGCTTTAGACACCTTATATGTCACTTTTTCTTAAAAAGCTTTAATTCTTGATACAGTCACAGTTACTCTCTTACTATCCTCTCTCCTTTCCATCCCTTTTCTGTTTTCCCCTATTTTCCCTTTCTTCTCTTGTCTACCTCTCTTCCTACCCACTCCCCTCTTAATCCAATTACACCCTCATTCTCCCCTGGCTGTCAGTAATTTCCATTCTATCCTTGGGGATCAGTCCACCATAGTAGAAAACATCTCCAGGATTGCTCTTCATTCCCTCATTGCACAAGAAGGCTAGGGGTGTTTTTCCTAAGGGTTTCACTAAATGGTGTTTGGAGCTGCATCATGTCCTATACTCCTGACTTCAGCAGCCCGGTCAAGTACCACTGCCTAACTATAAGCCTGGCTCTATCCAAGTGACACAGAAAACACCTGAAGGACCCCTTCCTGATGATTCTTCCTGGGAATATTTCCTGAGCTAAATGAACTATGGTTCCCTAATTTCTATCTTCTTTGCTTTCTCAGATGTGTTCATTACTGTTGATCTTTATGGGGGTGCTCACCCCCACATCCTTACAGTACTCTAAAGTCCCAGTAGTGACATCATCCCTTAGGTATGTGGGTTGACTGTGGGAGGCAGCTCCAT
Organism: Tokudaia tokunoshimensis; assembly: GCA_036184795.1. Lineage (NCBI taxonomy): Eukaryota > Metazoa > Chordata > Mammalia > Rodentia > Muridae > Tokudaia > Tokudaia tokunoshimensis. The sequence goes on along the minus strand of BTHU01000020.1, from coordinate 639,259 downwards.
CTGGAAGCTAAATAGAGCAACACAATCCTGTTCTCTTCCTCCTCCCCCAGACTGTCTGTATTCCTACAGGTAGAGAATGCCAATCAGTGAATTTACACACTGACATTTTTCTAAGGTGGCTTTCTATTTGAAAAGGTTCTTATGATTTCAAAGAGCTGGCAACTGGGTGGGAAATTGGCTAGGAAGCCAGTGCCACCAGAGAGAATAGGAGGAAGCATGTGTGCCTGGATTCTGTGTGCCTGGGAAGTCTTGACTGTGCCCTGTACTTGGAGTCTTGTGACCCCAGTTATTAACAGCTGCAGCTCTTCTCAGTTACATCTGTGGCATGCCAAAGTTGATTTGTACATGTTTGATTATATGGCACCTGAATGCTGCTTCTACCCTCCCCAGCCCCGGGTATTCTTTGGGTTTTCCCATTGGGCAACACAGTAAGTTAATTATTGAGCTAAGTGGTCCATAGGGCAAGTGTAGCCTGAGAGATATCCCTGATGTCAATGTAGTGCAGGAGGAATGCCCAGCTGCTTTCCTCTCTTCTCACCCTTGGTCTTTGTTGGCCATAGCATCATTCAGCTGTCATTGCTCTTGAGTACTTCTCCCTGTTCAACTGCAGATGATTGACTCCATACTGAATGATAGGGTAGTCATGGTATTGTAGAGTGCTTTTATTTTGCACTAGGTCTAGTTTGTGTGTGTCAGGAAGAGTCAATGCTGATGGCTGCTCTGGAGTAGGCACAGTTTTAGAGTCTTGCCCATGTGCCTTGAGAAATCAAACTTTTCTGCAGACTACCTCCCCACCTCAGAGGAACTAGGTCAAAGTGTGAAGTCATTTGCTTAAGAATGTTCTTAGCCTTTGGGAGGCCAAAGTCAAGGTCATGTGGTAGTGGGGATTATGGAATACTAGAATATGTGGCTTCCTTCTTTGCTGAGTTGCCTCCCTTGCAAAGAACCACTTCTGCCAGTTCCCACCTTGAGGCTGCCTCCCCCACACCACAAATGGTGTCCTTCCAGGTAGCCTCCCTCCTCCCAGAGCTGTTGAGAAGGAACCATTTAGTCATGAAGGCAGTACTCTAGAGTCCTGTGTTAGTAGGTGGGAGGCTCACCTTGTGAACCATGATGACTATAATGGGAAAAGCCCTTAGAGGAGAACTGCAAGCATATATATGCAGCCAGTCTGGTGGGTTGAAATAAACACATCCTTGGTCAAACTACACACAGTCAGCATATTGCTAAGACAGCCCAGAGCAGAATCTTGATTTTTCTCACTGTCTTCTTTAGAAACCTAATTTCTTGCTTCCTCTCACTAGGTGGTATTAATTGTGAAAGGCAGTTCTGGTCCAATTATTTATTGATGGAAGGAGTTTTCATTTATAATCTGTGGGACTCTTAGGGCATGCCTTGTTGCTGAACTCCAGTTATTTCATCTATAAACAGAACCTGTTGATCCATGCGTATAGATTTTTAGAGTTACAATAAATGATATAAAATGTATCTCACAGAACTCTGCATTTGCTAAGTCTTTATAATTAGGCAAGCACTCTGCCCATTCAGCAGTGGTACTGTGGTGACTTGTGTCTCATTGATTTGGATGGATATGATGGTTTATATAATGAGGTATCAGGTCTAGAATCTCACCTAGGGTTGTCTGTGATAAATAGAGCCACTGTAATCATCATAGTATAACAAGAAAATCTGAAGAATTGGACAGAAAAATGTGTTAACTTGGGCAAGTCACTGTACTCTTCAGGGACTAAGTCACAAGGAGCTAAGGGGATATTGTAGGATAGGGAAGAAAGATATTAGAAGGCAGGTAGTAGGATATTCAGTAGAGACATAAAGTAGAGGCGCAGCTGGTGGCTACCAGATGGGATTTGCTAGTAGTACCAACTTTGCCATCTGCTTGTTCATCATAGTCTTCTTTAGGTATAACTTTTTATATACCTACTGAATTGCTAGAGTTTATCTTCAGAAATAAGTTCTGCCACCAGTACATCTGCTAAAAGAAGAAATAGTAAGAGTAGACCTATAGGCATGGTCAAGTGTAGATGCTTTAAACAGCTCAACTGAGCCTTGCCCTGCACTGTTAGGTGTGCTTGCTACTTTACTGACACATAACTCTGTGACTTGGCAGATGTTGGATGCTCAGAAAGTGTCTTTGGTTTTCAGTTGTGCCACCTATTTGATCTGGAGTTGATGAGGGACCCTGAAGACTGTGACTCCCTCTTTTTCCTGAGATGAAGTGACTGCCCAGTGTCAAGACATCAGTTCTGAGCTCAGCTCTGTCAACCCCCTGGAAGGGAAATGCATTCCTCTCTGCAGTCTCCTGACTTAGTGACACAAAGGCACTGTCTTGGAACCTCTGGGTGTCTGACCTGTGACCTCAGTGTCTAGTGACAGTGCCAGAGCAGATCCAGCTTGTTCACATCCGGGGCTGTTTGGTAGTGCCACCTTAGTGATTCCTTTAGCAGCAAGCGACATTTTGATGAGGGAGTATCGAGTAGTAGTAGAATTTAGAGGTGTGAGAATGGGCCAGGGTACCCCAGGCAGGTATGTAGTGCTGGAGTTTTACATGGAAAAGTGTTAATGAATATAGACCAAGACTGGGAAGGGGATAGAGGGTATGCGAGCTAAAGGATTATCTCTGATCTCTCTGCTTTCCTCTGATGGGTACTTGGTCTCATACTTCATTTACTCAAGGACATAGTCACATGAAGCTTAGGTTGAGAAAACTTTGAGAAAGGATGATGTTCAAAGTCTATCACCATGTAATTCCTGGTGAGAACTCAGTAAGTGCTGGTTACTCTTACACTTCTAAGTTGGGGGATATATCCAGCAGTTCTCTGGCTAGTGTTTGGGAAGGAATTCCTAACTTCCAGCACAGTTCCTCAGTCTGCACATGTGCTCATCCAGGTCACAGCTTTGCAATGCACGGCTGCCTCTTAGAGAACATTTGAGTCAAATTGAGAAGGATGAGATCATTACCTATTCCACCAGCCTTTTTCACTTTTCATAAAATCATTACAGTCTATGATTAAAGAGTCAAGAGTCAATAAACTGAATAATTAGGCATGTGGTAATTCCTAAGATTTAAGCAGATGCAGTATTTTCCATAGGCAATCTATATCCCTAAGCTGATGCCTTCCCTGTCCTTGGTCGTTTCCATGAACACAGACAAATCCATGATTTGGCTTGCTTGGTCATTTTCATTATCTTTCAACATTCCTAAAGACATACTCTTTTTTTTTTATTTTCTATATTCTTAATTTATATTCCAAATGATTTCCCCTTTCCCAGTTCCCCATTCCCCAAAAGTCCCATAAGCCCTCTTCCCTCCCCCTGTTCCCGTTTACCTAAGAATTTCACGAATTCATTGTTTTTCATTGCTGAGTAGTATTCCAGTGTGTAAATATACATGGAAAATAGCTCTGATAAAATTGAAGAAATATATAGAAAAACACATTAAGATTGATTATTTCATGGAGAAATTATACAGATAAAATGGTAGGCATAAAAATATTCCTAAGTGGGTTGAAAGTGGAATTATAAACATTTTCTGATAAAATTGAAAATCTACAATTTATATTTCTGATAAAACTCAAGAAATATATAGAAAAACACGTTAAAATTATTTCATGAAAAATTGTACAGATAAGATGGTAGGCATAAAATATTCCTAAATTGATGGAAAGTAAAAGTAAAATCATTTTCTGATAAAATTGAAGATTTACATGGAAAATATCTCTGATAAAATTGAAGAAATTTATACAGATAAATTGGTAGGAATTAAAATATTCTTAAGTTGATTGAAAGTAGAATTATAAACATTTTCTGATAAAATTGAAGATTTACATGGAAAATACTTCTGACAAAATTGAAGAAAAATACAGAAAAACGTTAAAATTGAAGATTATCATGGACAATTATACTGACAAAATGGTAGGCACAAAAACATTCCTAAATTGATTGAAAGTGGAACTACAAACACCCCCCCCCCACGAAACGGAAGATCTACATGAAAAACACGAAGAAATACACAGAAAAAAATGTTAAAATTAAAGATTATCATGGAAAATAATACAGTCAAAATGGTAGATACAAAAAGCATTACTAAATTGAAGGAGGAGTCACAAACATTTTCTGATAAAATCGAAGATCCACATGAAAAACATCTCTGTTAGACTATGTTTTTTAATTGGGGAATTGAGCCTATTGACGTTATAAGATATTAAGGAATAGTGATTGTTGCTTCCTGTTATTTTTGATGTTCTTTTTATGTTTGTGTGGTTACTTTCTTTTGGGTTTGTTGGAAAAAGATTACTTTCTTGCTTTTTCTAGGGTGTAGTTTCCCTCCTCATGTTGGCGTTTTCTATCCTTTGTAGGGCTGGATTTGTGGAAAGATATTGTGTAAATTTGGTTTGATCATGGAATATCTTGTTTTCTCCATCTATGGTAATTGAGAGTTTTGCTGGGTATAGTAGTTTGGGCTGGCATTTGTGTTCTCTTAGGGTCTGTATGAGATCTGCCCAGGATCTTCTGGCTTTCATCATCTCAGGTGAGAAGTCTGGTGTAATTCTGATAGGCCTGCGTTTATAAGTTACTTTCCCTTTTTCTCTTACTGCTTTTAATATTCTTTCTTTGTTTAGTGCATTTGGTGTTTTGATTATTATGTGCCGGGAGGACTTTCTGGTCTGGTCCAGTCTGTTTGGAGTTCTATAGGCTTCTTGTATGTTCATGGGCATCTCTTTCTTTAGGTTAGGGAAGGTTTCTTCTATAATTTTGTTGAAGATATTTACTGGCCCTTTAAGTTGGAAATCTTCACTCTCTTCTATACCTATAATCCTTAGGTTTGGTCTTCTCATTGTGTCCTGGATTTCCTGGATGTTTTGGCTCAGGAGCTTTTTGCATTTTGCATTTTCTTTAACTGTTGAGTCAATGTTTTCTATGGTATCTTCAGCCCCTGAGATTATTTCTTCTATCTCTTGTATTCTGTTGTTGATGCTTGCATCTATGACTCCTGAATTCTTTCCAAGATTTTCTATCTCCAGAGTTGTCTCTCTTTGTGATTTCTTTATTACTTCTACTTCCATTTTTAGATCCTGGATGGTTTTGTTCACTTCCTTCACTTGTTTGTTTGTGTTCTCCTGTAATTCTTTCAGGGATTTTTTTGTTTCCTCTTTAAGGACCTCTACCTGTTCACCCATGCTCCCCTGTATTTCTTTCAGGGATTTTTGTGTTTCCTCTTTAAGGGCCTTAACCATTTGACCCATGTTCTCCTGTATTTCTTTAAGGGAGTTATTTATGTCCTTCTTGATGTCCTCTAACAACATTGTGAGAAGAGATTTTAAATCCAACTCTTGCTTTTCCAGTGTGTTGGGGTATCTGGGACTTGCTGTGGTGGGAGAACTGGGCTCTGATGTTGCCAAGTAGCCTTGGCTTGTATTGGTAGGGTTCTTGCACTTGCCTTTCGCCATCTGTTTTTTTCTGGTGTTATTTGTTCTTGTCATCTCTGGCTGGAGCTTGTCCCTCCTATGGGCCTGTAAACCTGTGTCTATACTCCTGTGAGACCAACTCTCTTCTGGCGGGTCTGTGCACAGAAGGCTGTGGAGCTGTCTGGTTCCCTGCTGTAAATGGCGGCTGGAAGGGAAGACTCCTGTCCCAGCTGCTCCAATGATTGTATGCCTTGTGCGCTCCTAGCTGTACCCCACCAGAGAGAAGGTGGAGATCTCACCTCCGCACTCAGAAGTGAAATCTCTGCTGGGAGATCACTCTCTCCTGGTGGGCTAAGCACAGAAGGCTGTGGAACTGCCAGGTTCCCTGCTGCAAATGGTGGCTCTCCTAAAGACATACTCTTTTTTTTTTTTTTTTTTTTTTTCTTAATTTTATTTTATTTTATTTTTTTAATTTACATTCCAAATCACTTCCCCTTTCCCGTTTCCTCCCTCCCCGAAAGTCCCATAAGCCCCCTTCCCTCCCTCTTTTCTCCGTTCAACCCCCTCTCATTACTCTGTCCTGGCGTTCCCCTACATCCAGTCTTTCCAGGACCAGGGGTCTCTCCTTCCATCTTTTTAGAAATCTATTGATATGCTGATTGTGTCTAGGGTATTCTGAGATTCTGGGTCAATATCCCCTTATCAGTGACTTCATACCATGTGTGATCTTTTGTGATTGGGTTACCTCACTAAGGATGATATTTTCAAGTTCTGACCATTTGCCTAGGAATTTCGTGAATTCATTGTTTTTAATTGCAGAGTAGTATTCCATTGTGTAAATATACCACATCTTCTGAATCCATTCCTCCGTTGAGGGACATCTGGGTTCTTTCCAGCTTCTGGCTATTATAAATAAGGCTGCTATGAATATAGTGGAGCATGTGTCCTTATTGCATGCAGGTAAAGTCTCTGGGTATATGCCCAGGAGTGGTATAGCCGGATCCTCCGGAAGTGTCATGCCCAGTTTTCTGAGGAGCCGCCAGACTGCTTTCCAGAGTGGTTGTACCAGCCTGCAATTCCACCAGCAGTGGAGGAGTGTTCCTCTTTCTCCACATCCTCGCCAACAACTGCTGTCTCCTGTGTTTTTGATCTTAGCCATCCTGACTGGTGTGAGATGGAATCTCAGGGTTGTTTTGATTTGCATTTCCCTAATGACTAAGGATGATGAACATCTCTTTAGGTGCTTCTCAGCCATTAGATATTCTTCAGGTGAGAACTCTTTGTTTAGCTCTGTACCCCATTTTTTAATAGGGTTACTTGCCTCTCTGGAGTTTAACTTCTTGAGTTCTTTGTATATCTTGGATATTAGCCCTCTGTCGGATGTAAGGTTGGTAAAGATCATTTCCCAGTTAGTTGGTTGCCGCTTTGTCTTTTTGACGGTGTCTTTTGCCTTGCAAAAACTTTGTAATTTAATGAGGTCCCATTTGTCTATTCTTGATCTTAGAGTATAAGCTATTGGAGTTCTGTTCAGGAAATTCTCCCCTGTGCCCATATGTTCAAGGTTCTTCCCTAGTTTCCCTTCTATTAGTTTCAGTGTGTCTGGTTTTATGTGGAGATCTTTGATCCACTTAGAATTGAGCTTAGTGCAAGGAGATAAGGATGGGTCAATTTGCATTCTTCTGCATGTTGACCTCCAGCTGAGCCAGCACCATTTGTTGAAAAGGCTATCTTTTTTCCACTGGATGGTTTTAGCTCCTTTGTCAAAGATCAAGTGACCATAGGAGTGTGGATTCATTTCTGGGTCTTCAATTCTGTTCCATTGATCTACATGTCTGTTACTGTACCAATACCATGCAGTTTTTAACACTATTGCTCTGTAGTACAGCTTGAGGTCCGGGATACTGATTCCCCCAGAGGTTCTTTTACTCTTGAGAATAGTTTTAGCTATTCTGGGTTTTCTGTTATTCCAGATGAATTTTTGAATTGCTCTTTCTAACTCTATGAAGAATTGAGTTGGGATTTTGATGGGGATTGCATTGAATCTGTGTATTACTTTTGGTAAGATGCTCATTTTTACTATATTAATCCTGCCAATCCATGAGCATGGCAGATTTTTCCATCTTCCGAGGTCTTCTTCAATTTCTTTCTTCAGAGACTTGAAGTTCTTGTCATACAGATCTTTCACTTGTTTGGTTAGCGTCACGCCAAGATACTTAATATGGTTTGTGGCTATCGTAAAGGGTATTATTTCTCTTACTTCTTTCTCAGCCTGCTTATCCTTTGAGTATAGGAAGGCTTCTGACTTGCTTGAGTTGATTTTATATCCGGCCACTTTGCTGAAGTCGTTTATCAGCTGTAGGAGTTCTCTGGTGGAGTTCTTTGGGTCGCTTATGTATACTATCATATCGTCTGCAAATAGTGATAGTTTGACTTCTTCCTTTCCAATTTGTATCCCTTTGACCTCTTTTTCTTGTCTAATTGCTCTAGCTAGAACTTCAAGTACTATATTGAAAAGATATGGAGAGAGAGGGCAGCCTTGTCTAGTCCCTGATTTTAGTGGGATTGCTTCAAGTTTCTCTCCGTTTAGATTGATGCTGGCTACTGGTTTGCTGTAAATTGCTTTTACTATGTTTAGATATGGGCCTTGAATTCCTGATCTTTCCAAGACCTTTAGCATGAAAGGATGCTGAATTTTGTCAAATGCTTTCTCAGCATCTAATGAGATGACCATGTGGTTTTTTTCTTTGAGATTGTTTATGTAGTGGATTACATTGATGGATTTCCTTATATTGAACCATCCCTGCATCCCTGGGATGAAGCCTACTTGATCGTGGTGAATGATCGTTTTGATGTGTTCTTGGATTCGGTTGGCAAGAATTTTATTGAGTATTTTTGCATCGATATTCATAAGAGAGATTGGCCTGAGATTCTCTTTCTTTGTCGGACCTTTGTGTGCTTTTGGTATTAGTGTAATTGTGGCTTCATAGAACGAGTTGGGTAGTGTTCCTTCTGTTTCTATTTTGTGGAACAGTTTGAAGAGTATTGGTGTTAGGTCTTCTTTGAAGGTCTGATAGAATTCTGCACTAAAACCATCTGGACCTGTGCTTTTTTTGGTTGGAAGACTTCCAATGACAACTTCTATTTCTTCAGGGGTTATAGGACGGTTTAGATGGTCTATTTGATCCTGATTTAATTTTGGTACTTGGTATCTGTCAAGGAAATTGTCCATTTCCTCAAGATTTTCTAGTTGTGTTGAATACAGGTTTTTGTAGTAGGATCTGATGATTTTTTGAATTTCCTCAGTTTCTGTTGTTATCTCTCCCTTTTCGTTTCTGATTTTATTAATTTGGATACTATCTCTGTGCCCTCTGGTTAGTCTGGCTAAGGGCTTATCTATCTTGTTGATTTTCTCAAAGAACCAACTCCTCGTTTTGTTGATTCTTTGTATGGTTTTATTTGTTTCTACTTGATTGATTTCAGCCCTGAGTTTGATGATTTCCTGCCTTCTACTCCTCTTTGGTGTATTTGCTTCTTTTTGTTCCAGGGCTTTCAGGTGTGCCATTAAGCTGTTGGTGTATGCTGTCTCCCGTTTCTTTTTGGCGGCACTCAGGGCTATGAATTTTCCTCTTAGCACTGCTTTCATTGTGTCCCATAAGTTAGGGTATGTTGTGCCTTCATTTTCATTAACTTTCAAAAAGTCTTTGATTTCTTTCTTTATTTCCACCTTGACCAAGTTATCATTGAGTAGAGCATTGTTCAGCCTCCATGTGTACGTGGGTTTTCTTTTGTTTTTGTTGCCATTGAAGACCACCCTTATTCCATAGTGATCTGATAGGAGGCATGGGATTATTTCTATCTTCTTGTATCTGTTGAGGTCTGATTTGTGACCAATTATATGGTCAATTTTGGAGAAGGTACCATGAGGAGCTGAGAAGAAGGTGTATTCTTTAGCTCTAGGATGAAATGTTCTATATATATCAGTTAGTTCCATTTGGTCCAAGGCTTCAATTAGATTCACTGTGTCCCTGTTTAGTTTCTGCTTTCCTGAACGATCCATTTCAGAGAGCGGGGTGTTGAAGTCACCCACTATTATTGTGTGCGGTGCGATGTGTGCTTTGAGTTTTAGTAAAGTTTCTTTTACGAATGAGGGTGCCCTTGCATTTGGAGCATAGATATTCAGGATTGAGAGTTCTTGATGGTGGATTTTTCCCTTGATCAGTATGTAGTGTCCTTCTGTGTCTTTTTTGATGACTTTGGGTTGAAAATCAATTTTATCCGATATTAGGATGGCTACTCCACCTCGTTTCTTGGGGCCATTTGCTTGTAAAATTGTTTTCCAGCCTTTTACTCTGAGGTAGTGTTTGTCTTTGACACTGAGGTGCGTTTCCTGCATGCAGCAAAAAGCTGGGTCCTGTTTACGTATCCAGTCTGCTAGTCTATGTCTTTTAATTGGGGAGTTGAGACCATTGATATTAAGAGAGATTAAGGCATAGTGATTATTGCCATCTGCCATTCTTGACGCTATCTTTATGTTTGAGTGGTTATCTACTTTTGGGTTTGATTCAAGAAGGTTATTATCTCATTTTTTCCAGGGTGTTGTTTCTCTCCCTGTATTGGAGGTTTCCACCTATTATCCGTTGCAGGGCTGGATTTGTGGAAAGATATTGTGAAAATTTGGTTTTATCATGGAATATCTTGGTCTCTCCATCTATGGTGATTGAGAGTTTTGCTGGGTATAGTAGTCTAGGCTGGCATTTGTGCTGTCTTAGTGTCTGCATGAGATCTGCCCAGGATCTTCTGGCTTTCATAGTCTCTGGTGAGAAGTCTGATGTGATTCGGATAGGTCTTCCTTTGTATGTTACTTGGCCCTTTTCTCTTACTGCATTTAGTATTCTTTCTTTGTTTAGAACATTCGGTGTTTTGATTATTATGTGACGGGAGGTATTTCTGTTCTGGTCCAGTCTGTTTGGAGTTCTGTAGGCTTCTTGTATGTTCATCGGCATCTCTCTCTTTAAGTTAGGGAAGTTTTCCTCCATAATTTTGTTGAAGATGTTTACTGGCCCTTTAAGTTGCAAATCTTCACTCTCATCTATACCTATAATCCTTAGGTTTGGTCTTCTCATTGTGTCCTGGATTTCCTGGATGTTTTGGGTTACGCGTTTTTTGCATTTTGCATTTTCTTTGACTGTTGAGTCGATGCTTTCTATGGAATCTTCAGCACCTGAGATTCTTTCTTCCATCTCTTGTATTCTATTGTTGATGTTTGCATCTATGACTCCTGATTTCTTCCCAAGGTTTTCTATCTCCAAAGTTGTCTCCCTTTGTGATTTCTTAGTTGTTTCTACTTCCTTTTTTAGTTCCTGGATGGATTTGCTGAGATCCTTCACTTGTTTGTTTGTATTTTCCTGTATTTCTTTAAGGTATTTTTGCATTACCTCTTTCAGGATTTCTTCCTGATGACCCACGTTCTCCTGCATTTCTCTGAGCGATTTTTGTGTTTCCTCCTCATGGGATTCCATCTGTTGATCCATCGTCTCCTGCATTTCTTTAAGCAGTTCTCGTGTTTCCTTTGTAAGGGCATCTAACCGTTGATTCATTTCTTTAAGCAATTTTTGTGTTGCCTCCTTATGGGCATCCGTCTGTTGACCCATATTCTTCTGCATTTCTTTATGCAAATTTTGTGATTCCTTTGTGAGTGCATCTACCCGTTGATTCATCTCGTTAAGTGATTTTTGTGTTGTCTCCTTGTGCGCCTCCATCTTTTGATCCATGTTCTCCCGCATTTCTCTAAGCGATTTTTGTGTTTCCTTTGTAAGGGCTTCTAACCGTTGATTCATGGTCTCCTGTAACTCTTTATGAGATTTATTTGTGTCCTTCTTGTGATCCTCTAATAGCATCATGAGAAGTGATTTTAAATCCAGATCTTGTCTTTCGGGTGTGGTGGGGTATCCAGGACTTGCTGCTGTTGGAGAGTTGGGTTCGGATGGTCCCACATTACTTTGATTACTGTTAGTAACATTCCTACGTTTGCCTTTTGCCATCTGGATACCTCTGGTGTTAGTTGGTCCTGCTGCCACTGGCTGTTGGTTGGACCTCCTGTGAGCCTGCAAAGCTATTTCTGCCCCCCCTGGATTACCAGGATTCCCCTGGCACCGATTTCTGGGGCCTGCCTGCTCCTGAGTGACTTTGGAGCCCTAATGTGCTTTGCCCCAAGTGATCTTATATTGGGGAGGCCTTGCACATCTAAAGGCTCAGCCTAGTGGATTCCTGGAGCAGAGGTCGCCAAAGGGAGGCTGGCAGGCTCCTGCCCTGTGCAGGGGTGTGTGATCTCTCCTGGGGGGGGGAGGGGGCGTCCCTCTGCCAGGCAGAAGTCCCACAGCAGATCTGGCGCGCTGGTCACTGCAGATCAGCCCAGCACCTGGGAGCAGGTTACACACAAGCTGCCTGAACCCGAAGCGATATTATGCCTGTCTGTCTCTGAGCCTGGTGGTCCCAACTACCTGGTCACTGGAGCAAAGATGGCGGAGGGCACTCTCCGTGGCGCTGCTCACCCTGTGGTCACGATGGCCCGCCGATCTGGCACCCAGACGACCACAGCGCCAACCCGCCCTCGGGCACAGAAGGAAGCCCCAACAGGCCGTGTCCCAAGTGATGTTATATTGGGGGGAGAGCCTGGGTACCGGTCTCTCCAGCGCAGTCCGCGGGAACAGAGGTCGCGGGAGGGAAGCTGGCAGGCTCCCTCCCTGCGCGGGGTCCCTCCACCAGGCAGAAGGTCCCACCGCGGAACTGGCGTGCTGGTTACTGCAGATCAGCCCAGCACCTGGGAGCAGGTTACACACAAGCTGCCTGAAACCGAAGCGATATTATGCCTGTCTGTCTCTGAGCCTGGCGGTCCCAACTACCTGGTCACTGGAGCAAAGATGGAGGAGGGCAGTCTCCGTGGCGCCGCTCACCCTGTGGTCACGATGGCCCGCCGATCTGGCACCCAGACGACCACAGCGCCAACCCGCCCTCGGGCACAGACGGAAGCCCCAACAGGCCGTGTCCCAAGTGATGTTATATGGGGGGAGAGCCTGGGTACCGGTCTCTCCAGCGCAGTCCGCGGGAACAGAGGTCGCGGAAGGGAAGCTGGCGGGCTCCCTCCCTGCGCGGGGTCCCGCCACCAGGCAGAAGGTCCCACCGCGGAACTGGCGCGCTGGTTACTGCAGATCAGCCCAGCACCTGGGAGCAGGTTACACACAAGCTGCCTGAAACCGAAGCGATATTATGCCTGTCTGTCTCTGAGCCTGGCGGTCCCAACTACCTGGTCACTGGAGCAAAGATGGCGGAGGGCAGTCTCCGTGGCGCCGCTCACCCTGTGGTCACGATGGCCCGCCGATCTGGCACCCAGACGACCACAGCGCCAACCCGCCCTCGGGCACAGACGGAAGCCCCAACAGGCCGTGTCCCAAGTGATGTTATATCGGGGGGAGAGCCTGGGTACCGGTCTCTCCAGCGCAGTCCGCGGGAACAGAGGTCGCGGAAGGCAAGACATACTCTTATGAACACAGATGCCTCCCACTCCAGTTGCTGCTATTAACAAATGTCTCCTGGCTGAAGATAAAGCCATATTTGATGATCAGTTTGGAAGTTTGAAGTTGAAAATTGTCCTTACAGGCAGGGTGTCAGCTCCAGAATGCATGGAGAGTCTATTCTTCCCCATTCTTAGTTTCTACCACCTGTGTTCCTTGCTTTGTGGCCCTTCCTTCTTCTTTGTTCTACAGAGCATATCTGTCCAATCTTTTTACCCACTGCCACAGTGCTATATAGTCTCACTTGTACCTTCCCTGTAGACCTCCCTTACACAGACATTTTTGATGACGTGAAGTCCATTTAGGAATAATTTCCCTATCTTGGGCACTCATCCTACTTTCAGAATTCCTTTTACCATGTAATCCAACATTCACATTGTAGGAATTATCCTGTGGGTGTTTGTATCATGTGGGTATGTATCATTAGCACTTCCAAAGGACGACAGTCTTGGTTTCCATCATTTTCATCTCTGTGAGGCTCATTTCCTCAAACCTATCTCTTTCCTGGCCCACTGACCCAGTGATGCCCTTCTCTTCCTTGTACATGTAACATCTGGAGCCTGCCAACTAAGAACATGTACCACACACTTCCTCGCTACAATTGGTTTATTTGTTTGCCTGTTTGGACAGAGGTGGAACTTCTTATCTCTGCCACACAGACCCATGATTAAATATGTCAGGAACTATTTCGTGGCTTCCTGGGAGCATAGGTCCCAGGGTAAGAACCCTGAATTCCCTCATGGAGATGGCCCAAGAAACCTTTTGTCCTGATTTCCACAGAGCCTTGTTGTCATAGAATTGATATCCCCCTGAGATCTCTAGTCCTCTGAACTTCAGCATTTCAGGGTCCCCATTTCCCTAGCCCTTCATCTATCTAATTCACTCTGTGTTGGGTTGTAGTAGATTAGCTTAAGGAAAAGTGAATAGACAAGCTCCTATTAACATTTATATTGCTTTTCTTTGCTATTTCTTGTCCAGGGTTGGCAGACTGGGATAGCTGGCTGCAGAAAATGTTCTTTCATGTAAATAAATGTCCCCATTACTGCCTGGATTCTTGATTTTTGCTGGGCTATGGAAAAGAATAGGTGTGGGAAACTTCTAAACCCAAGATGTAAAGGAGGAATGAAGGTCAGACCAGAAACTGCATGTTAGATTAATTGCACTCATGCTGAGTACACACTGCCTTGTCTGATCCCATGTTAGGCCATGGTGTAGAGAACTAACATCCAGTACTTAGTGAGTTGATATGAAGTGCCTCGCATTTTCCACTTGATATAGTTTTTCTTCTCTTTCTATCTCTGTCCTTTTGTCTCTCTTATGTATTTTTCAGACAGGGTCAGTCCAGACTTATCTTGAGGCTCTAATCCTATTGCTTCCATCTCCATACGTCTGGGATTATAGGCTTGTACTACCAAGCTTGATTTATGCAGTATTTGGGAACCAAACTCAAGGCCTTGTGCATGCTAGGCAAGCACATTGTCCTTTGACAATTGGTCATATTATTTCTTTATCCCTACCTCTTTCCAGATCTCCTTCCCTATTGAACCCATTTTATATTTTCTCTCCCTTAAAAGCCAAAACCAAAAGTGCATGTACACACACATGTACATGAAGGAAGGAAAGAAGGAAGGAAGGAAGGAAGGAAGGAAGGACAGAACCAAATTTCTTTAAAACTGTAATCTGTTTTCTTTTGGCCACCTATTTGGAAGGTAGGCAGAGAACAGTTGTTCTCATAAGCTTTCTAGGAAACAGTGCATAAGTGATTCAAAGACCTGCAGATAAACTGAAGACAGTAAGTGTGCCCAAGACAGAGAGTATAATGATAATGAAAACAAAAGGAAGTAAATGTGAATGTAATTATTTTGTTTAAAGTAGATGTTACAACATTATAAACTAGTGTTATATCCCTCCTAAGGTTGTAAGAAAAATTTGCAAGCAACAAGATACATGCAAATGCAGGAGGGTCTAGTTTAAGAATGCTTTTATGCCTCCTTAGTTTGGAGCTATACAAATGGAGGATGGGAAGAAGACTTGAGTGGTCATCAGTGTTTCTCAAGCTTTGGGACCTATTAAAATGCAGACTGATTAGTAAGAGTTTCTGCTTTTCTAACTAGTTCTGGGGAAATTGATACTCTTGATACATGAATGACACCTTGTATCTTATGGGTATAGAAGGAATACAGGTGCTGTGGGAAAATGGCACACTTAGCCAATGTGTGGATAAATGTTTAACTAGGTGTCCAGTAACATTCTGGAGAGTGGCAGTAAATGGAAGCCAAAATGGAAAATTGATATAAAGTCTATTTGCTAAGTGGAAAAAGAGCTTGGGGTTCTGTTGGTGGAAACAGTTGAAAGGAGATGCAGTGGTGTCTTTGTTACACAAGTAACAACAGCATATGACAACAGCTGTCCAACAACCATGGCTTGAACCTAGGGGTGTTTATCTCTGTCCTTCTACGAGATCAGGAGGTTGGCCATGTAGGTGATGTGATGGTTTAATGGTGGCAGAGGTTCCCAGAATCTCTCTGGCATTTACTTCATGGTCCTCACTAAAGGATAAGGTGCTGCAGTGTCCAAGGTTATCCTAAGTGTCACTGACCCTGAGCCAATAAGAATCAGGGATAAGAGCAACATGAGCTCAATATGTTAGTAGGCAAATGGCTTTGAGTGACCTTTCAGAACCTGAGCGATGGAGTCTTTGCTTTTCTGAGTATAAGCAGTCACTGGCCCTAAGCAAATGAGAAGGGATATTCATTGGATAGCAGGGTAGCAGTTTTTGCTGCCTTTAGAATCATGGTAAGACCTTAGCCTAAGGTGGGCCTGTGGAGCTAATCAGGTACAATGTCGAAATTTGATTCTGGGCCACTGTGCTCATGGATCTTGAAATAAGCTTTGTCCTTTGCATTTTCCAATTCATTAATGTTAGTTTCTAAATTCTTGTCATCATATAAGATTCAACTCTAGTGCCTCTTTTACCAAAAATTTGCAATCAAGTCAGCCCTCCAACCCTTGGATAGTGGGAAGTTAGCATCTTATGTTCTGGTTTTGCATTTTATTGAGGCACTCTTCATCTCTTTTTAATGTGTTTGATTCCCTCATTATGTGGTGCTATATGTATTCTCTGCATGTGCTATAGTAGTTGAATCTCACTGCATATCCCATGAAGCTGGGTGACAGGATGGAACATCGTCCAGGGCAGTACTCCTCAGCCAGTGATCTACAGACCTTCTCTGATCACAGCATCTTTGCCTATAGCTTCTAAATAATCCAGTCTTGAATGAACCCAAGTATGTGCATATCTTATAAACTCCAGGTATTGCTAGTTTCCTGAGACAACCATGAGTGATCATCTATCCCTCAGAGGGGACATGTGTTGTGAGCCAGGCTTGAAAATAGGCCTGAGAATTAAACACAGAGGGATTAAGTTCAAAGATGAACAACAGAGAACTGTTTGTGGTGAAGGTGCTTGGTGCTTGGAATCTTGTTTTGAATGTTTTTGTTTGCTTGTTTTTAAACAAACCAATTCTCAGTTTCTCCTCATCTTTCATGCCATTGACTGTATGGTCATTCATGTAAACTGACTGTATGGTGTATGGTCTTTCAGTAAACTATAGAACAATCTTATCTCATTCCCCTCAAATCTTTCTTTTATGCTTGTGAAAGAGCCATTTAGAATTAATTAGATATGTTTTCTAATGTGTTCACATGAAAGCGAAAAGAAAGGCAAATAGGCAGATTTGCAAATTCCTAAAATTCTTTGCT